>CM032666.1:63761021-63825299 GCA_019095985.1 Streblospio benedicti | reverse complement strand
GATTACATATGCCGTTCGAAAATTTTGATGAAAACAACGTCGGACTGTGAGACACCAATTATAAATTTCAAAAGCTCGGCGTCCATGCAATATTTACACCTAAATTCTCAGCACAGAACAATACAATGGCCACTTATTTACAATAATCCAGTGTTACAATTTTCATTTATGTCTCTTATAATAAATGAAATGCAATTTTAGATCAGCAAGCACCTGCTCTCATGGGTCGTTATAGAAAATCCTGTCTTTGACTTGAATCTATAAAATTGTGAAGTGAAAGTAAAAATTGTAACATTAGACTTTGTTCATGCTGATTTTAACTATACATATCTGTATTGATGATATTTTAGAACAGCCGTGGATGCGGGCGCCATAAAATATTTGGAGTTGGGAAAAAAGCATGCGCATTATCAATAACTGTCCTGACGTTTTTTTTCATAATCAGGTCAGACGCTAACCAATATAATGGGATACTAAAAAAATCTTCTGCATTATATTAAAAGTTTAAAAATAACAAATATAAAAAAATCATGTCATTTTGGCACAAATCCGTCATTAACCCACATGAGTATGTAAATAAAAGTACTCTATATAAAATTGAGACATGCCCATTTTCTAGTATTAGACTGTTCGTTCTCTGAGGCCTCAAGTCTTTTTATGAAACCTTCTATGCTGTTTCTCAGTAAACATTAACAGGTGAACATTCTATTCGACAGATATTAATGAAAAACTAACACATTCTTTAAGATTCATGAGGATCTTAAAAACTTTGTTGTATGCAACACATGCTTCTAGACATATTTGCAACACAGGTGATGAATATCAAGCATTGAAAACCAGCACTATACCATTCTTCCAAGCCTGAAGAATAACATTGAATGAGGTTAAACATAAACTAAAATTCGTTTAACTACATGTATGTGTGATGAATGTGCCATCACGTGCGAAACTTATACAATCTAGACAGCACAATTTACATCACTGATATATGACTGATAGGTAATAGTTCAGTCCTAACCGTTATTAGAACAAGGCACTTACATGTACAAGCATTGCAAGGATGAAAGTGCCCACACAGGAAACGTTTCATAGTAACCTCACTATAGTATCAACAATAAAATACCATTTAAAAATACCAAAGTCAATGTAACTTAATCAACCAAAGTACCCATAGACACTGCATGAAATTAGCTGCAATGTACAAACAAGTACATGGTAGTAACGACAACGATATTTTAGCTATGACTGCAGTATGTGAAAGTCATCGCCCTACAGCTAAGCTGTCAGCATCTTTTGCCACCTCTCACAAACGTCCACTGTTAATCACAATTGCTAGTCACCCCATGTCGTCCCACAGAGGCAAGCAGAGTCAACCAGATGATAAGAAACTTCCACTTTTAGACCGCATGGTACTAGCTGATCTAGTTGGTTGCACCATTCATGTCCACATGTCACTTGATATGTCAGCCTCCAGTTGGGCAAGTGCTGTCAACATCTCGGCTTGCCAACCATTCGTCAGCACGCTGGGCTCGGTGCCAGCATCGCAGCTTCCAAAAGGCCAGATATCACATTACTCCATGTCTAAAATGAATAAGACATGAACTTTAGATTCCAACTCACACCCTCAGAATACAAGGGCTTTGATATATTAATGTTTGACTAGTGTATACAAGCTGTAAACAAATACTAAACAAACATAAGTAAATTTAAGAAAATAATAACACTGAACAGACTGTTCAGTAAAGTAATTGCTTACTCATTACATACAAATGTTACTTATCTTAGAGGTTGTATTGAGGACAACTGCAGGAGTCAAACCACCGCAGCGGGTAGTAATACATCCTTACACATCTTCACTCCTTGCTTGACTTTTTTTTCCAAGAATAGGTGAGCATCAAATGAGTTACTCACGCTGGAAGCTTATAGCAAAAGGTGAGCACTACTCACAATGCTCACATCACAAACACTGACTCCAAACATAAATATTGCCCCAGCATGTCTATAGCAAACCGGACTGGAACACTATATGCAGTACACTATAACGGCTTCCACAATGTGTACCTCTTAGAACCAGTTGCACACAGTCATGACAGTACATAACAGCTAACACCTGGTCAATAGAGAATAGCCAGTTTCTTTCCATATCGTTATTTCAACAAAAGTTTGCTTTTTCGCCTTGGTGAAACACGAGATGTCTGCTGATCTTGACACAGGCGACTATCAAATATCCATGAATCGATTGATGGTTAGGAAAAGCCATGAATTGCACATAAAAAGTTTTATGTCATGTGTTTAGTCTATTTTGATATAATTACTTTTTTGCCAGTCAATGTATTTGATGATCCAATGGATCCATAGAAACCCCTTCAGTTCACGAAACAATTTCCACTGTGTGATTCATCAATGCTAGCCACTAGCCTTGTCTCTGCCAGTAAGAGTAGCTGTGTGTATCCTGGTCGGCTGGGTACTGGTTATAGCAGACGAATTTTGAAAACATTCTACAATTCAAGATGACCTAGATAATAATGGACAATAATGCCAGCTGTGTGCTGTTGTGTTTGTTCATACGTTCATACATTTTGGCAAATAACGACTGTATGTTAACAATAACATGCAGTTTTCCTGAGGGTTCAAGCACTTTCTGTGAGATAACATAGGGAAACATTGTTGTCATCTTGGTTATAACCTCATCCTGGAATTTGCAAATGCTAGCCACGGAGGCATTGCTTAACTCCTCTTAACATTAAGCCAAGTAGTGTTATTTCCTTCAGCACCATGTTAAAATCGGCAACCACATTCAGATATGTTTAAGGAAAATTCACTCTCTCGCATTATCTTCAGTGAATTCCCATATTTAGCCGGAAAATAACATTAGCAAGTAAACAGGCAAAGTTTTAATCCTAAAACAAGCCAAAAATGCAAATGAAACGAAATAGTCCGTGGCATAAAAATGAATGAAGCCCAACTGAAGCCACATAGATCCAATGCTGCTAGACTGCTAGCTAGCTAGCTAGCGAATCCATGAGTCTGGCTGTGCTTGCATATAAACGGAATTTTGTAAATACAAAAATGATCATATATATAGTCCTAAATTCCTCTTACCTCATCTTGCTCTTAAGTCATCCTAAGTAATTGCATAATAAAAACATTACTAAACATTGTTGGCAAATTATACATTTTAAATAAGTCCTACCTTTTAAGAAGTAATCTGTTTATTACTATAGAATTATAAAAAAATAATATTTGCAAAATTGTATAGGATGACTTATGAGCAACATATTTTCACACTTTTACATAGCAAAAATTGCTCTTAAGTCATCTTGTATATATTGCTCTTAAGTCATCTTGTATATATTGCTCTTAAGTCATCTTGTATATATTGCTCTTAAGTCATCTTGTATATATTGCTCTTAAGTCATCTTGTATATATTGCTCTTAAGTCATCTTGTATATATTAATGAACCTGACGGTGAGATTTTTTTCAAAATCTAGTCAAATACTGTTCAAGGTGTTTTGAAAGTAAAACAAGCGTCGATAAAATATTGACCGTCTGGTTATGGAGATATTATTGATTAAAAACGTGTCCTTTTTCACTCAGACGTACGCCAAAGACAGCTTACGTATGCTGTTGATAATGACAATATAAGCTAGCCATAGGCTAATAAAATTACGTATAACTGATGATGTTTTCTTTCCATTCACATCGCATCATGTCTATACTTGTATCAAAACACAAAATAATATTGATTTCAAATCAGTTTTACCTTTATGAACAGAAATCTGACGTGTGCACTTGCGCACTGTCAGTTCATATTGGGCAAAAAACGGGTCACGCGTTGCATGATAAAGTAGATTAAAAAATCCTGACGGTCAGTTTTTCTCTAAATTCATTTCAAATGATGGGGAATATGTGCAAAACAAAATATATAAAATAGAAGAAAATTGACCGTCTGGTATTGAAGTTATGGACAACACTGTTTGACACGTTTATGACACCGGGTAGCACTTACTCGTAGGATGTTGAGGCAGAAATACCTGACATTGATGGAAATAGAAATGTGATAAGAACCTGTGTTCGGCCATGATTTTTTCACTATATGTTCATTAATATAATCCTTATTAAACACTTGAACTACTATGAAGTGAAACTTATTGTTTATATTGATATGAAAGTCCGAAAATGGCAGCTTTAAACATTCCATTAAGAAATTCGTTTTTACCATAGATTATTTCAATGTTCATATCAAAATACAAACTATGGCATTGCAATTTAAACTTTTTATAAAAAATTGTTATAAAAATACATTTTTTAATTATGTATAACATTGACAGTTAACTCCTAACTGATTAGCTACAGTGAACCTTGCAATATGCACACTCATATTAACGTCAAATTGCAGATGCACTTGAAAACGTGCATTGGTGATTTAGGTACACATCAAACAAGTAAATAATCATCATTGTACAATAATAATTACAAATAGAGTATACAGTATGAATTAATAGATGGAGATTATATTTGCTGTTTAATTATTTGATAACATAAAACAGCTGATTTACATTGTAAAACCTTATTCACCACACGTAATCTAAAAAAACATGGTACATGTACTTATAAATTGAAATCACTGTGACAGCAAATACACATTGCCTACTACATGGGATGTGTAAATAATAATTTAATATATACATTAAATAATTTTCAACTTGAAAATTTTCTAAATTAAATACATTAACACATTTTACGGTATCCTGTCTGGGTAATTACTACTATACTCATAGGTATGTAACACCTCACCAGTCGCAAGTACTCTTGAAAGAGCCAAACACCTTCCTGTTCGTGGTATGAAGAAGATGAGCAGGATACTACGGTGCACTTCTCCTACATGTGTCCTCTATACACTAATATCGTAACTGGCCCATGAATAAACTGCAGCAACACGTAGCTGATCATATTCACAGTCTCGATGAGTCTCTGTGTAATTTTGTGTTATTTTGTCATCTGTATAAATTTTGATTTACATGTTCCCTTTTTTAAATATTGCCGTTTTTCAAGGCTTGATCACTCATATCGCATTCACAAGTCCACGTTCATAGCAACTGCGTATATAGCCGTGATATATGACGATGACTATGAAATGGATATCCATCACTGTGTGCAAGTTGTCATACGCATTTTGATCTAGCGTCAAATAGTATGTACTGTTTGTGCATATCCCTATCCTTATAGCTTGTTGCTAGCCAACGGGCATTCTTTTCATGTCTGGAGGGCAATGAAATCGGGGGGGGGTGGGGTGGGGGAGAGGGTAACTTTCAATGTATATCTACACATGATATACCACTGTACACAAAACGCTGTTTAATCATTATAATAATTTGATTGTATATATTATTTTTAGACTAAGAACAACAAACGTGACGAAATGATTTGCACACAGTGAAGATACGTCATTTAGCCGATACGTCATTGTGTTTTTCTGTACTTCTAACGCAGATACTCTACAGTATATAGCAAGTACTTTAGTAGATGGTAAGCCAAAATGAATACGATCATCAAAACTGTTGAATTTTTTGGGAAGTGCCGTCAAATTACCACGCAATACTTACAAAATACGCGAAAATAATAAATAGGAATAAACAATGGTTACTTTAGAAGTGTTTACATAGCAGGTGCCCTCTCTTTTACGTCACGTTTGTTATTTATGTAGTAAATTACAATCAAAATTAATATTGATGAGGACTCTCAAAATAAATATTTGCCATTAATACATCAAAATTTAATATGGATATCAAGTTATTAATTATATTGGGATTTTACACATTCTTTTTTATCATGGAAAATACTGTAGAGTCCAAGTACATTTGCTCTCTCACTCGGACGGAAAAACGGAAAACGTTGTACGTTACAGCGGTTTACTTGCATTACGATGCAGCGTCTTTAAGTCATCTTTTATATGTCGCTCTTAAGTCATCTTTTTATATATTGCTCTTAAGTCATCTTGTATATATTGCTCTTAAGTCATCTTGTATATATTGCTCTTAAGTCATATTATATATATTGCTCTTAAGTCATCTTGTATATATCGCTCTTAAGTCATCTTTTATATATTGCTCTTAAGTCATCTTTTATACATTGCTCTTAAATCATCTTTGTATATCGCTCTTAAGTCATCTTTTACATATTGCTCTTAAGTCATCTTATATATATTGCTCTTAAGTCATCTTTTATGTATTGCTCTTAAAGTCATCTTTCAAACATTGCCCGTTTAATCATCTTTCATATATTGCTCGTCTCCAGTGTGAAGGATTAATGTAGCATAACAGCAGAATATAAAGTAGATCTATTTATTAATAGTTGCCCTGGATAGGAATAGTTGGCTTAAATTGACCACTTTCACATTTGGCTTTGATGCGTGTTCTTTACTATAGACTCTAATACATTCATGAACTACTCAGGTGAGCACCTTTTTAACCTAAAATGGTTTTGCCACCGGGCATAACATACAAGAAGTAAAGTAGGGCAGCCTCCTTGATTACTGAGAACTGGTCTGCAGACTTCGTGTCAGTTGGTATGTTCGTCCAGTTGGTCCTGTTGGTTTATATATAAGAGCTGTGGTAGACCGGTATTGCCTGGGACCTGTCACTGGAGTTGTGTGTGCTTCAGTAGTAGTGACTATATAAAAGTCCATTAATAGCAAAACAGAACCTTAGTTTTTGGCAATAACATTAACTGTTTTTTTAAAACTTTGCCTATTAATGTTTCTAACAAGGTGGTAGCTTGTATGATATATCATAAAGGCCGGACATGTATTTCTTTTCCCTATCTACTTCCAGAGTAATTTTGAATTAATAATATATTCTTTAACCACCTGTTTCTCTTACCCCACTCCACCTATTTAAGCTCTCATAAGCTAATGTAACTTATAATTTTGTGGCATCGCACAAGCTAAATTTTATTTCAAAATTAACTATTATTCTGAAAAAATAATAAATATTGTTTTTATGTTTATTTTTATAACTGTTTCACAACTTTTGTCATTATTTTTAACAAATAACATTTTACAAAGACTGCGTTATTCTGAGTTTATATACAATATACAATTACAATAAATAGTTAAATATGACATCATTGAAAGTTTGCAAGTCAATGTGCGAGATGTCCTCGCCACACAACAATTTCACAGTGGTTTGTTCACACGTATCAACCAAAAACTCACGGGAAAAAACACAACAAACAACTCCACCAGGACAGAACGCCAATCTACACCAGATGACATACAACGCCACCTGGACAGCATCGACCAAAGATTAGATAGAATGATCACTGCTCAAAATGAAATCATCACCGCCTTCACACAGGAAATCAACACCATGGGAAAATCACACCATAAACGTGATGCTACAATCAAACGGCACATAACTCCTCACACACAATTGAAGCAACATATAACGTCAATACAAAACCAACTGCCAACAGTACAAAACGAATTACAACAGTGCAGGACAACAACACAAAATGATCAATGTACAGTCCAACAATTATTACAAGAGGTAAAAACACTGGAACAAAATCATCAAGGTGAAGTCCAACGATTATTACATGAAGTAGCAACATTGAAACAAATGATAACTTCAACGCAGAATATTCACAATCTACAGCCACCACAAGAAATACAACCACAAAGTTATGGAGTGCTCAAAGATGGCGTGTATACTCACATGGCAAACATGTGTGGCCCACGTAATCATCCACGCACACACTCACGAGGTGCTAATCATGAGAACCAGGCAACAAATCCTCACCATATGGCCCCCACGGACCACACAAAGTAGCCCGCACACAATTACCCAACGCACACGCAATCAAGCAGGCAGCCACTATAATTGAGGCCTATGATGCAACACGAATCGGCTCCTACACTGCAAACGACAATCACTTAAACTCGACAACTGCCAATGGGATAACTGCGGACCAGCCTAACAACATAAGAAGCCAACAATTCAACATCCTGAACCGAGTACACAACATACAGTGCAATCCGCATGATCTGGCACCATATAACCAGAAGCTGAAGGCAAACAGTAAAAGTGTCCAATCAATGACTCAATTAATGCTGCAAATACAAGATCTACAACGCAGCATTATACACTTGTTGGAAGATAACAGTACGAAGGAAGATGGCAATAATCTAGAGTGTAACCACACATATTGGCCAACAGTAATGTTCATGCCACCAATATGTGATGACAATAAAGGCAAAACTAACAGTTCAAATGACAGGACAGATGACTCTACCAGAGACACAAGCCCTACTCGCAGCAGTTATCATAGCCAAGATTACAGTGATTACGAGGACTACACTGACTCGGCAAGCTGCTCATCAAACTAAAATTAAATCAGCCAACAACCATCATTACTTCAAAAGCATCACCTCATACATCATTCGCCACATTAAAATATCTACATTAGTGCATTCTCATTATTATATATAACCAGCTAAAACCAGCTAAAACATGAAACAAGTCCTACCTGCATAGAAATAATACCAACAAATCTAATCAAATACACCACAGAGCAAACAACAGTCTGCCTGCAACCACGCATAATAGAACCGCGGCCGCCGGCTTATCAGCAGCCGGCCTGTCAACAAGCAGCTGACACGGCTGCTGCCACAAGACTGCCTCCCAAAGTGACTCGGCCTAAACAACAGCACCTGGTGGCCGCCGCCAACAGCAGCCGCGACTCTAACACCAAAAACATCAGGCAGCAACACCCAGGCTGCCGCTGCCACCAAACCAGCGCCGGCCCTAGCATGCAAACAACACACACAGCAGCCAGCATCAACAAACAGCCGCCGCCGCCGCCCACAGAAAGCAGACGACACACCGGCCAACAGCAGAATATCCACTCTAATCCTATAACACCACCGTGACTAAAGTTGCCACAATCTGCTGTCGCCGCCAATGTAATCATGCGCAGCCTTGCAACAAGAGGCTGCGACCATTCAGCAACTATCTATATAATAAACACCAGCGACAGGCACTCACACTATCTGACAGCCCAGCAGCCAACTTTATTTACACACCAGCAAAGACAACGCTGTTACTGACGGAATGGAGGCAACTCAACAGATTGCACCTGTCCAAAACGACCGCCTGTTGTCACCACATGTAGCATTAATATCGGATTTCACTGTGGTAACACAACGGCAGCAGGAACTAAATACTCAACAGACGGCCATGCAACACGCATGGATTCGTCTTTAAGAAACTGCCAAATAAATAGATCTTCATTTCTTATAGGAAGCAGCAATATCTATACTTCTCAATACAAACAATAATCTAGCAATAAAAGAGATAACACCTAAACCTCGTTACCTCAGACTAAGTATGTATATCATGTGAACATTTGGAACTATAGTCTGTTGGGGCACACTCAGACACCGGGGTACAAGCAAACATCCCTTACATGTATATAGTGTCAGGGCTACCAACCCATCCTGCTCCACATACGCAAATATATTGAAAAGAAGGACCTAAATGTGTAGTATTTGACTGTTCAGTCATACTTGTGATTTAGGGGGTCCAAAATCGTATAAATACGCTAAATTACACTTAGGTTGGCAGCCCTGTAGCGCATACAATTTTGGGTAATTGCATAATACAGTGAATGTCCTCAACATCGCAACCCAATTTGAAGGCCCAAAACATTTCATTATTATAGGATTTCTAATATAATTAAAAGTAAAAGTAAACGAACAACAAATCTTTTCATTATTATTTTTTTCCATTGTTTACTGTTCCGTTGTTGAGGACATTCACTGTACATACATATTTAACTAAAGATGAAAAAAATGTAATAAGATTACATGGAAATTTTTTTAAAAGAAAACCGGGTTTTTTTACGTATATTAAAGATTTGTGTCCTTATTTTTTTATATTTTTCACTGACTGTAAGCCCATCTAGTGACTTGATTTTCTTGTTTTCCATATATGCGAGAATTTCATTTTTGTCTGAAAGAAAGAATTCACAAACATATTATATTAGCAATTAGTGATATCAAACAGGCCTGTGCATTAATTTGTGAACTGGTTTTCTTTTAGGGCCACCAAATTTGAATATAGGGTCACATAACACATCACAATGAGGCAATATCAAGATTTTTTAATTCATGTAGAACAAGGCATGGTTGAAAAGTGACGTAAATAAAATATGATTGGTATATTTTAATAATACTACTTTACTAAGGTTGTTAGAGAAAAGTTAGGAATGAATTATTGTATTGAACAAGCCGTGTATTCAAACCAAATATTAATATGTAAATGTAAATGTGGGGGTTTAGAGTCCCGATCCACTCATGTTCTCAGGACTTTACATCTACACCAGGTCATTGGCATCCTTGTCAGACCTTTATTTCCTTGTAAACTCCCTAAGTAGCATACAGCACTGGCAACCATTGGTGTCTTGTGCCAGCACTCACAATGATCATCCGACCGCCTGACCTGTACCTATTTAATGTGTAGGTACCATGGAGCAGTGCACAACTGTGTTAGGGACGAGTTTGCTCAACACTCACCACCAGACCCATTCTGGAATCGAACCCATGACCCTATGGTTAGGAGTTCGACTCCCTAACCATTTGGCCACAGAAGCATATATGCTGGGTTTTAAGAATGAATGTTCTTAAAAGCAAGTATAAATAGCTCCCAACTCTCGTTGACCACTATCTTCAGTGGATTTTGACTTATCAAAAGGATATATAGGGCTGTAAAGGAAGCGAAGAAAAATTAGGAATGTTTACGTTATATCACCAAATTTGGCGACAAAACACATTTTGCAAACCATTGTACCTTATGGGACATGAACTTTAAACATACGTAACTCATTAAATACGAAGAATTTAGCATTTTACTTGGATAATAACAAAGATAATGTATCATTCTGTGATCATATATTAAAGTCTTTATCTTTGTACTTAAGATTTGGTTGTCATGAACGGTTTGTGCAACAAGAGAACTAAAACTATTGGATATAAGGTCTTTGGAAAGACTATGGCAGACCGAAGTCACTGCACATGCTTAAAAGTCTATTTTGCTAAACGGTGTCAATGTGAAGTAAAAAAAATACTTTTGCTAATTTTCAGCCATCAAGGTATATTTATTAAATGTGACCAAAACGTAGTTTCTTGAAGCTGCCAGCATGTACACCTTTAGTAAGGTCACACTGTAGTATAAAGTTAGAAAGAAAACATAACATCCGGAATACTCAGAAAAATTGAACGTGTGGAGCATCGTTTAGACTTTTCCACAAGAGAAAAAATCTGCATGTCACCAATCTGGTTGACATAACGTAATCATTCCTTATCTGTCACTCACTTTCCCGCGGAATATGTATGCTTACTTGGCAAACGTCCCCTGTTTTTATCCTCTGCTGATATGACAAATGATTTGAAATGCTCCTTTAGGTTGTAGGTGTCTTCATTAGACCACTTTACTAAAATAGAGTGCAGTTTTGCCTGATGTAGGAGGTACAATAGAAATAGATAGAAAAAATAATGTAATGAATCGATTTCCACCAATCAGGCATGGCGTCAATTCCATTGGAATTGTGGAATGCCATTTCCTTATTATTTGTTATATACCAGATACCAAGAAAACCTTTGTAGAATAAATTATACAAATACATTTCAAGCTGTTAATGGTCAGCGAGAACCAAGTCAGTTGAAAAAAGTGAGGACTAAGTTAACAGTTAACCTCCGTAATTCACTGAAGTCTATGTTTGGTAGCTTTCTCTATATGGTAGAATGGCGTGTTTGCACGCTATGTTTAGTCGTGGATAACTTTTGAACGAGAAGGCCCATTTAGGCTCAACTTATATGATTACGAGTACTCTTTTCTCAATCAGGCACTGCAATGAGAATTAAAAAATTCACACAAACTCGTACAGCAGTTTGAAAAAGGTACCTCACCTCAAAAAATAGCATCATAACGTGATTTCTTTTCGCAACAGGGCCCTGGCTGCCTGAATACACATTGTGTTCACACGGAAATGTTTTTGTGACGTGAGGGGGCGGTTATCTGACGGTGAGGGATGTAAAGGCACTTTTATTACACGGTAGGGTACGGGAGAGCAATGTTAATGTGGCGGTTATGTTTGGTGATGTGGCGGTTATGTCGCGGTGATGTGACGTCTCCACATCACATCTCGTTAGTGTGACGGTGATGCACAGTCACACACGGCTATATGACGTGGAGGCATGTCGATATCCAACATGTACGTAGCTCTAGTACGGCCTGTTTGACATGCATGAGATGAATGTTGACGCACCCCCATTTTTTTGTGATTTCATTTACGTTAGAGTGATGGGGAGTCACAACTCACCAAAACAATTTGCGCTGGCTCAGCAAATCATCGCTGTGAGGGTAATGTGCCACCACCACCCCGCAAAACATTACCCTGACGTTGAAACATAGACGTCAGTGAATTACGGGGGTAAGGCCAGTTAGTTCTTGAATATTTTTGGAATTGAATTGGTTGACCAAGATATATCATTCAGTATTAATTGAAATAGAGGTCAACAGAATTGGAATTGAACTTTTTAAAATAAACGGAATAGAATTGAACTTTTTAAAATGATCTGAATTTGAATTTGAATTGACCAAACGGAATTGACCCCATGCCATGTATAAATAGAAAAGTATCAACTTAATTTTGGGGAATTTTGTCAAAAGTTACCTCTTTCAGTCGTGCACTTTCTTTTCTTTTCCTTTTCATACTGCACAATAAAATAAAGAATTTTATAGCAATATTAATGTAAAATTTATTTTTGTATCATCTGTTAAATACCACATTTCACAACACAAAGTGGAATCATTTACATTTTGGGGTTGTTATATTTTATGGTTTACCACCTTTTAAATGAATCATCACATTCTTCATATATAGTGCAATAGTAACAATGCTTACCACAAAATCATCACCATCTACTTCTTCATCTTCATCATCATCATGTAAATCGTTGAGTGTGCTTTCTTGTCCTCCAGTTCCTGTATCGCATGGGAATTTATATTAAAACTTACAACAAAATCATTGATGATGAACAAGGTACAATAGAAATGGATGAAAGTAATATTTTACAATGAAGCGATTCGCACCAATATAAAGTCATCAACTTAATTTGTAATTAATTTTAACTAAAGTTACCTCTTTCAGTCCTGCACTCTACTTTCCTTTTCTTTACATACTGCACAATAAAATAAAGAATTTTATAGCAATGTTAATGTAAAATTTACTTTTATATCATGTGGTAAACACCAAATTTAACAACACAAAGTGGAATCATTTACAATTTTGGGGTTATTATATTTTATGGTTTATCACCTTTTAAATGAAACGTCACATTCTTCATATTGTGCAATAGTAACAATGCTTACCACAAAATCATAAACATCTTCATCTTCATGTTCTTCATCATCGTCATGTAAATCGTTGAGTGTGCTTTCTTGTCCTCCAGTTCCTGTATCGCATGGGAATTTATCTAAACTAATTTTATATAACTACACTACACTACTACTCACTATTTTCAGCACACTAACGTTGTGGTGACCATCGCGGTGCCTTCAACAGAGTGAATTTTTTTGTACGATGACGTCACAATGGCGCAAACTGGGTTTCTGCCAGGTGGAGTTCCTGGCGGAAAGCAGATGGAGGAGGTTCGGGGGGATGCTCCTGCTTTGGCAGGAGCAGTGTGTTGAAAATAGTGAGTAGTAGTGTAGTGTAGTTATATAAAATTAGTTTAGATGAATAGTCCTACTACTAGTAATAGTCTACATAAAGATATGGGAATTTATATTAAAACTTACAACAAAATCATTGATGATGAACAATAATAGTCTACATAAAGATATGGGAATTTATATTAAAACTTACAACAAAATCATTGATGATGAACAAGGTACAATAGAAAGAGATGAAAATAATATTTTACAATGAAGCGATTTGCACCAATATAAATAGAAAAGCATCAATTTAATTTGTAAGGAATTTTAACTAAAGTTACCTCTTTGAGTCCTGCACTCTAATTTCCTTTTCTTTTCATACTGCACAATAAAATAAAGAATTTTATGGCAATTTTAATGTAAAATTAACTTTTATATAATCTCGTAAATTTTGCCTTTATACAAACACCACATTAAACAACACAATGTGGAATCATTAACATTTTGGTGTTGTTACTAAGAGGTTATTAGCCTCTTTTTAGTGAGAGATCAGGTATTCTCTCACCAAGTGTGGGTTGTAAAAGCACGAGTGAGCATAGTGGAAAGATTAGAGTGTCCACACGCAACTGACATTATGTCTATTATGAATGAACTGTGTATACATATAGTAAAGTAGTTCCATCTATTTCCAGTGTTTACACTGGACTAATACCCCCATAATGTGAGTGAGTGAGTGAGTGAGTGAGTGAGTGAGTGAGTGAGTGATTGAGTGAATGAGTGAGTGAGTGGGTGATTGAGTCTGTCATTCAACATTTCTTTTTTTCACACTACAGTCCAGTTTTTATTACAAGAGTCTCAAATTTTCTTATTTACCTTTGCTGAGGTCTCTTATGAAGTGATTAAAATTTGGCTCATACATGGATACATATTCAAGATGGCCACCAGAATGGCCGAAATTTGCTCAAATAAGTACATTTCATTTTTTTTCACTCTACAGTCCACAGTTTTTATTACAAAAGTCTCAAATTTTCATATCTACCTTTGCTCAGGTCTCTTATGAAGTGATTAAAATTTGGCTCATTTACATATTCAAGATGGCCACCAAAATGACCAACATGTCCCATGTAAACATTGGGCTGGTCACCTTCAGTGACGCTTCATGTAGTAAAAATATGCAAATATTTAGGCATATTAATTTACAAATGTTTTTCAAATCTGTAGAGAGATCGAGTAATCTGTTCACGTTTTTCATTCATAAAAATTTGTCAAAGTGGGAGAAATTTTATGATTTACCACCTTTTTAAATGAAACATCAAGTACTGCATATAGTGCATTAGCAACAATGCTTACCACAGAATCATCATCTTCTTCATCTCCATATTCAACATCATGTTCTTCATCTTCATCTTCATCTTCAGCATCATGTACATTGTGTGCTGGTACACTTTCTTGTTCTTCAATTCCTATGTGGCATGGGAATATGTATTAAAATATGCAACAAAATAATATTGAAATTAAATTGTTCATACTTTGTCCCCATGAAACATAACCTGGACGTTATACAGATAACTATACCAACTGTTTGATAAATTCTAATCCCTAACACCTCTAATGTGAGTGATAAGCACATTTGAGCTATGTTAAACATTGCTGTATGATATCCAGGGAGATGACGATACAAGTGTGACAAGGATGCCAATGATCTGGTGTAGATAGATGTATAGTCGATTGAGTTTTTAAGACTATAAACCTGATGAGTTTTATAGTCTTAAGCATCGAAGCCTCAATGACTTTAAAATAGCTGTGATAATGGGATAAAATAGCCATGATAATGGGAATGTGTCATCACACATTCCCATTATCAGGGCTATTTTAAAATCAACTAAAATGAGGAAATACACTTTGTTATGATGCGTGTCTAATAATTACCTTTATCAAAATAAGCGAGATGTTTTCCAACTTTAAGTATTTCTAAAACAGGCAATGGCTGCTGGTAGGTATTTTCATTCACAAGGCGTGTGTGGCCCATGTGCTTGTAGAAATATACTCGTTCATTGGTTGGAACATCTAGGCCTGCATACTGTGTACTTATGCGATGTCTATTCCTTGTTGCAGTCAACCGTTCCGGGTTTTTGACACCGGCTAGCAAACACATCTTATTTATTGCTGCCCATCCACCTACATGAAAAGCTGACAAACCTGTGTTTGCAAAAATGTATTTATTATCAGACATAATGCCAATATTTTCTCTAATTGTATGATTTGTAATAAGGTTGAGTCCTTTGATAGTGTCTGACGGGAAAAGAATCGGTACTAAATGATTTCCCTTTCCATTTTGATAGCTAATTTTGTATTCTGAAAATAATTTTCTATCCACTGGATCAACTTTATTTAAAGATTCATTAGCTATCCACCTATTGGAGATAGCATCATTAAATGTCTCTATCGACATCCTGCAGGGTTCACCTCCCCTCCGAGCGTTGAAGAGGGTTAGTCTCGAACAAATTGCATCACGGAGTAAAACATAATTGTGAATTGTCAAATTTTCAGTACAGTTAACTTCAATACACTTATCGATATATGTTTTCAGTTTATTGATGTCCTCATCGGTAGCTAACTTTTCAGGTGCACGTAAGTCCCTTTGTCTTCTCTCATTTATCTGGTAAGCACTGTCTGAAAATATACTATTGCTTTTAAGGTTTAACACATGGATGAATTTATCAACAATGTCAGCTTTGTCATCATTTGAATTCATCAAAAAGTGTCCTTTCAATAAGGATGCCGAAGTTTTTAAAAGGTATAAAATATTATGTTTTGATCCGTGATGCAATGCATCTGTTTCCTGGTCAATGGTAATGGCATCAATTGCCTCCTCGAGATACACAAAATTTACTCGATTGAATAAATCTTCTCCTTGGATATTTGGATTTTTCGATCTACTTTTAACTTCTATCAATAATTTAGCAAGGTACCGCATATTCGATCGTATAGTTTTATTTGTAGTCATCTTCTTGTCAACTTTTCTTTTTCCTTTTTTGAAAAGGGTCTTTCCTATGAATAGGATTGTATTGTCACCTGCAGCTATCTTCCCGACTTCATCTTGGCGTAATGAATTTTTAATTTCGACTGCAAAGTCATCCTGTTCACCGCCCTCAAAATAATTTACTTCAATGCGTTTTTCCTTGACATTTCCACTCATGGCACACTTACTTGCATGTCTGGCAAAATTTTTTTTTGAAATAAAAATTTTACAAGTTTTACACATGACTACGGGGTTTTTCGTGGGTCTTTTTGTAATAAACTCACAGCCTTCATTTACTACTGATTGGTTGTATAGATAAATTCCCCTTTTTCTGATCAAATCTATTTTCTTATTTTGTTCTTGGAAGTCATTAAGTGTTTTAATCTCTTCAATTTCAGGTTCATTTTTATGCTTATTCAAAAGATGTCGCTTTAAGTTGGTATTCCTGATCATTGCCTTGCAAAATGCACAAGGACGTTTATTTGTTTTTCTGAAATATAAATAAATGTTAATATTAATGTTAATCTAAAGGCATGAGATAAGCTATTTAACAAAAATTTATTGAGAGTTTGTAGCTTTATATTGTTATAGCTCATCAAGGTGAGCAAGATAAGTAAAGAGAGTCTTAATTGAACTTAGGTAGACTCAGGATGGAAGTGGAAGCAAGGAAGGAAACCTTATGCAGGGCAGATCCAGAGCTGTAGGTTTGGTAGGTTCAAAGATCTGAGAAGGCAAGCACCAATGGTGCACAACCAAGTATAGGGGGGTCTGGGGGCATGCCCCCAGGATATTTTGAAAAATACAAAAAGAAAAACGATAATAAAAAATAAATAAATTGTGCATTCTGCTGAATCTTTACTAGGTTCCAGGATCCTGAGTAAGCTGTTCTGGATCTGCCACCATTACGAAAATGTTTAACATGCTAAAATTCAATGTCTCCAATACCAGTGTAAATGGATGTGTTGTTAATGAAACAAGCTATTGAAATACCACAATTTTGAGAATCTGCATGAAGTAACACCCTTTCTTTCTGTAAAATGTCTTGGTGAAATGGTAACAACGTTAAATGAAAGTAAACATTGTCGTATATTAGAGGGTGCACAATTATTATTGAAGAATAGTGTATGAATGGAGATGTTGATTGATTATTTTTATCGTGCATATGCTCAACGGTTATGGTATGTTGGGATGGAAATATAGGTTAGCATAATCCAAATGTCTTTATAGAGGTGGTCTTAACTGGAGGTTCTACTGTAGTACCAATCGAATTGTTTGTGGAGGTGTGATTTCATACTTAAGATTCTGTTACATATACAGTGAAACATTTATAACGAAGACCTCTATATCGAGACCACCTCTCGTAGGCACAAGCCTTAAGAAAGAGATATGTCTGAACCTCAATAAAAGAGACCATCTCTGGCCTCTAGCGTGGCCTTATATGTTATTACAAAGTTAATTCTTCACAGTAACAAAAATCAACATGACTATAGTACAGTGGAACCTACTATTAAAACCACCTCTATACTTACATCACCTCTCTAACGAAATCATGCTTAACAACCTCAATCATTCAAAATGATTCTAATGAGAAGCTTTCTTGAGTATTCTCAATAGAGAGGTTGTCTCTATCACTCCGGGAAACTCTCACAGGTTAGATCACACAGTATTTAAACCAACATGCGTACGTGTGTAATGGTCAGTGTTTGTCACATGTAAACTAACTGCAGACTTGCAGACTAACCATGTCCCGAGAAAGTTGGGCTAAAAGATAATGTCTGGGTTAAATTGTTTTTCTGAAAAATCTAAACTGGATTGTATTAAGAACCAAATTTGTTTTAATGAAGTTTTTTCGTCAAAAACAAATTGTTTAATAAAGTTTAACACACAAATCCAATTTGATTTAAGCTTGGATAATCATGCTTTTGGTCCAATGTCAGTACTAATCACGAAACTACACACTGACCCACTACTTATAGTCCAGTAGACACCCGTATGCTCTCCATAGTGAACCACGGTTTTGTGAGAAGTGTATGGTTTTTTAATTGTTTCATATACTTTGGGGTCCATAAAGAAAATTTGTCTGCCGGGAATTTATGCTCATAAAAAATTTCCACGAAGTTCCCACGCTGGTAACCAAGCTAAATATTCTTTATGGACCACAGAGTATATGAAACACCTAAAAAACATAAACTTCTCACAAAACCGAGGTCCTCAATTTAGCCACTGGACTACTGGCATATTCACATTTATCAAAAATTTGGTATTTTACTTTGAGATGTGCAATGAGCATCCTTCACCATGTCCATCATCACTATGTTCATCATCAACATGAACACCATCACCATGTCCATCTTCACTATGACCAACATCAACATGAACACCATCACCATGTCCATCTTCACTATGGCCAACATCAACATGAACTCCATCACCATGTCCATCTTCACTATGACCAACATCAACATGAACACCATCACCATGTCCATCATTACTATGACCAACATCAACATGAACGCCATCACCATGTCCATCATTACTATGACCAACATCAACATGAACGCCATCACCATGTCCATCATTACTATGACCAACATCAACATGAACACCATCACCATGTCCATCTTCACTATGACCAACATCAACATGAACTCCATCACCATGTCCATCATTACTATGACCAACATCAGCATAACCAACATCAACATAGGCAGTTTCTGAAGAAATATATTTAATTTATTAGTATATCAATTGTGGTGTCTCAAAACAACGTGAAAAAAGTACTTTAAATTGGTTTGCAGCTTTGAGATGACAGATTGATCATAAATAAATTGATTAATATACCATCCCCATATCCTTCGTATCCATCATCACTGACACTATGTCCATCATCGCCATAGGCAGTTTCTGAAGAAATATATTCATTTTATTAATATATCAATTTTGTGTCTCAAAACACCGTGGAAAAGGTGCTTGACATTGGTTTGGCGTTTGAGAGAGTTACTACCATTTCCACATCCATCACAACAATATGACAGTTGTCATAGCAGTTTTACGTCATTCTGCAGACAGACAAAAGTTGTGGGAGAGGTGAAAGATCAAACTATTATTTCTAGCACTTTACAATTTACTCCTATCGTAATTTTCGGGAACATATTAACATTGCAGTAAATGGCAGCTAATGTCTGAAAGTTAATATAGGAGTAGATAGGGGAGTCCTAGAAATAATTGTCAAAAAACTATGAAATTATCACAATTGTTGCAATATATTTTGAAACTTAAATCACTCAAATTTCATTTAAAAATTAAAATGCTCTTGCAAATTATTGCCAAAAAGCTTAATACTACACAAAAGAATGTGACAGTACTACATTTATTATTACCTTGGTGGAGATTTCCCAATGTTAGTTCTGAGAGCCCTGTGGGATAAATATAATCCAGAAACATCAATTGAGTAAGATTATTTCAATAAGATTGGAATTTTGCCATTCAATTACAACAATAATTAATATGACATTCTCATTAGTATGAACAGTTGATCATAACATTTTAAGCTTAAAATGTTCTGATCAAATGTTCATACTAATAGGCTTTATACTGCCACCGTTTTTGGACACCTCACTTTCGTTTGACAAGCTGTACGCACAACAAACATAGATGCTCGAACCAGAAAAAAGCTCTCTTTTTGTACTTGCACTCATGAATACTTCCAAAGTTATCATTAAGGGGTTAATCTTCATATAGATTTCACTCGAGCAGGGACTATTAGTAGTACAGTAAAATGTAGTAGACCTGCCTTGTGAGGGACCCCTAAACTGATGAATAGTAATAACCAATGACTTTTCTTACATAACCTACTAATTAACCTACTACAAATACACAGTTAACAAAAGTACATATCTACAATCTCACCAGGTAACATTTCTTGTTGTGGTATGTAGGTATCTTGCTCTGATTCTTCAACAATATCATCATCGCTATCATCATGGTTATCATTATGCTGCAAGGTAAAAACATGAATATTTAATATTGTGGATAGATGAAAGCGGCCCTATGTTGCAATTGTATGCAGGATTCTGGAAGGCGGTCATCAGTAATTGTTTTCTTTCATTGTTGTATTTGTTCAACTGGTGATGGACCCATCGTCGATACGTGCCTATTGTCCGGGCGAAACTAGAATTATTGATGATCATTGAAGTGGAACAGATTGTAACTATGTAATATTATTTATGCAACAAAATTTATACTATGGCTCTTATTAATGTTTTGCTGGAACAGATCGTAGCTGTATGATTTACTGATGTATTTTACAATTAAAATAAAATGTTTTTAAAATAAAATGTATCACAATGATATTCAACTACAAAGCAATCTCTGTGTTGCCATTGCCTAATCTCCATGGTCCCGTTGCTTTGTACATTTTCACTACTATTTGTTTTATTTCATCAGTTAGAGAGAGCTTCACGTTATTATTATTATAAAAATTCATGTCAAAAGTGCATGGAACTTTAGATGATCACTAGGCTTTGATAGATTAGGAGAAATTATTGAAAATAGCATCTTTGATCTACGTAATACTGTTGCATCTGATCCCCGAAAAACCAATTAACATACATTGCCAATGACATGAACTCCATCACCATGTCCATCTTCACTATGACCAACATCAACATGAACTCCATCACCATGTCCATCATTACTATGACCAACATCAGCATAACCAACATCAACATAGGCAGTTTCTGAAGAAATATATTTAATTTATTAGTATATCAATTGTGGTGTCTCAAAACAACGTGAAAAAAGTGCTTTAAATTGGTTTGCAGCTTTGAGATGACAGATTGATCATAAATAAATTGATTAATATACCATCCCCATATCCTTTGTATCCATCATCACTATGTCCATCATCATAGGCGCTCGCATCAATAGA
This sequence comes from Streblospio benedicti, assembly GCA_019095985.1. NCBI lineage: Eukaryota > Metazoa > Annelida > Polychaeta > Spionida > Spionidae > Streblospio > Streblospio benedicti. The sequence continues at coordinate 63,803,628 of CM032666.1, read as the reverse complement.
TACAAAACTTAGATCTAGGGACTTTGAAAGAGAATTAATTTAAAACTTAGATCTAGGGACTTTGAAAGAGAATTAATTTAAAGAATGAAAAGGTAACAAACAGATTTTTTACCACGCTATCTTCTATCCCATATTGTTCTCTGAATCAAACTTCTTACAAATTCATCACTCAAAATCACTGACACCAATCAAAGACTTGGATAATCGTCATTTTGTTTGAAAATTTTGGCATTATTTACATTTGAGCTAAACTCTCCCCTAAGTACCGGAAGCGGAATAGGTGTCTCACGTGAAATTTGTAATAATGCGAACAGAAATCTCCACTAAAAATTTGGCACTATGCAAACCCACAATTATAGGTCCCAAGTCACATTTTATCCAAAAGGATAAAGAAGCACTATAAATTAATGATTATAGTTACTTTATTGAGTAATTATATGATCACTTAAGCAAAAAAAACAAATCAGATAGTTTTGTGTCAAAGAGTGCGCCTTAGCTGAAAGGCGGTTTTAAAACATGAACTGATCTCTTTCACAGCCAATCACCGACTTTCGGTGAAAGGCTCTCAAAGAAAGAAGGGCTGTGAGGAGACACACATAACTTCCTGTACCGTGTGTTCACTGTGATAATTTATACATAAAATGATTAATTATTAGGTACTTGGGTGGTGTCACAGCCAATATTGTGCTGTTTTAAGAAAAGGTCAAACTATAGAATGAGATGAAACAAAATTCGTCAGGGTAGGAGAATTTTTTAATGTCTGTTTGATACCTTCTTTCAAATTTATTTTTCTCTATTCTATTGTATATAACAATCTCCTGTACTGATGCGAGCGCCTATGTCCATCATCGCCATAGGCAGTTTCTGAAGAAATATATTCATTTTATTAATATATCAATTTTGTGTCTCAAAACACCGTGGAAAAGGTGCTTGACATTGGTTTGGCGTTTGAGAGAGTTACTACCATTTCCACATCCATCACAACAATATGACAGTTGTCATAGCAGTTTTACGTCATTCTGCAGACAGACAAAAGTTGTGGGAGAGGTGAAAGATCAAACTTAATTTCTAGCATTTTACAATTTACTCCTATCGTAATTTTCGGGAACATATTAACATTGCAGTATATGGCAGCTAATGTCTGAAAGTTAATATAGGAGTAGATAGGGGAGTCCTAGAAATAATTGTCAAAAAACTATGAAATTATCACAATTGTTGCAATATATTTTGAAACTTAAATCACTCAAATTTCATTTAAAAATTAAAATGCTCTTGCAAATTATTGCCAAAAAGCTTAATACTACACAAAAGAATGTGACAGTACTACATTTATTATTACCTTGGTGGAGATTTCCCAATGTTAGTTCTGAGAGCCCTGTGGGATAAATATAATCCAGAAACATCAATTGAGTAAGATTATTTCAATAAGATTGGAATTTTGCCATTCAATTACAACAATAATTAATATGACATTCTCATTAGTATGAACAGTTGATCATAACATTTTAAGCTTAAAATGTTCTGATCAAATGTTCATACTAATAGGCTTTATACTGCCACCGTTTTTGGACACCTCACTTTCGTTTGACAAGCTGTACGCACAACAAACATAGATGCTCGAACCAGAAAAAAAAGCTCTCTTTTTGTACTTGCACTCATGAATACTTCCAAAGTTATCATTAAGGGGTTAATCTTCATATAGATTTCACTCGAGCAGGGACTATTAGTAGTACAGTAAAATGTAGTAGACCTGCCTTGTGAGGGACCCCTAAACTGATGAATAGTAATAACCAATGACTTTTCTTACATAACTTACTAATTAACCTACTACAAATACACAGTTAACAAAAGTACATATCTACAATCTCACCAGGTAACATTTCTTGTTGTGGTATGTAGGTATCTTGCTCTGATTCTTCAACAATATCATCATCGCTATCATCATGGTTATCATTATGCTGCAAGGTAAAAACATGAATATTTAATGTTGTGGATAGATGAAAGCGGCCCTATGTTGCAATTGTATGCAGGATTCTGGAAGGCGGTCATCAGTAATTGTTTTCTTTCATTGTTGTATTTGTTCAACTGGTGATGGACCCATCGTCGATACGTGCCTATTGTCCGGGCGAAACTAGAATTATTGATGATCATTGAAGTGGAACAGATTGTAACTATGTAATATTTTTTATGCAACAAAATTTATACTATGGCTCTTATTAATGTTTTGCTGGAACAGATCGTAGCTGTATGATTTACTGATGTATTTTACAATTAAAATAAAATGTGTTTAAAATAAAATGTATCACAATGATATTCAACTACAAAGCAATCTCTGTGTTGCCATTGCCTAATCTCCATGGTACCGTTGCTTTGTACATTTTCACTACTATTTGTTTTATTTCATCAGTTAGAGAGAGCTTCACGTTATTATTATTATAAAAATTCATGTCAAAAGTGCATGGAACTTTAGATGATCACTAGGCTTTGATAGATTAGGAGAAATTATTGAAAATAGCATCTTTGATCTACGTAATACTGTTGCATCTGATCCCCGAAAAACCAATTAACATACATTGCCAATCTCAATCATAAAACATCTACTATTTGACAAAATGACGTTTAGTATTCTGCCGCAGGACTATTAGCACTAGAGTACACTACAGAAGAGCAAAACATGCGGAAACGTTAGGCTAAATGCAAGGAAGTATTCCCTTTCCATTCCCACGTCCCACATCAAAATTACTTAAACTGGGCAGTATTCAAATATATCTCATATAGTTGAAAAATGAGATTCTAAGCTTTCAAATGATATATGACATCCTTACTATGGAGAGGTGAGCCTATATTTCACTCCATCCTGTCCCTTATCTATTGCAAAATAACATTTGTTCCCACTTTTTACAATTTTTCGCATATTATCTGACATATATTTTTTTTACAAATTTAAACCCCTAAATACTTGAAAAAGTTCAATTAATCATACTTTATCTTTACAACAGGAGTGGAAAACGTTAATACTGTTTGAAAAAGGAATATTTCATAAAATATAAAACAAAAGAAATTTGTATACCTTTTTATGTAGACCACAAAATGTTAGTTCTGACAATTCTGAAAATATCAACAATAAACATTGAGATGATAGATTACTGATGTCAGATTCACATTACAATAGTACATGAATGAAATGACAACATAATTCACAAATAAAATATTAAAATTGCAAACTGACCAGGTATATGCTTCTTCCTAGTTCTTTGCAAGCTTAGACGTAACTGTAATAGAATGCTTAAATTTTAGATTCAGATTTCATTGTCCAGATGTCAGACTACCTTTCACATGGAGTTTCCAACACGGAGCAATGTGATAAATTAATTAATTAATTAGTAAACATACAATTGTTATTATATTTAAACTTTTTCAATAACTACTTATAACAAACTTATATTGAACTTCTACAATTTATAAATTATCGTCAGTCAAAAAACAGGTGAATAGTTTAGAGAGTTTCAAACACCTTGTTCACTCTATGTAGACAATAATTATAGGCAATTTTATGTGTGTACATATGTGTGTGTAAATTCATTATAAGCTTGTGGCATGCGCACTACTTCACTTGGCACATTCCATCAACCTGTTGAGTAAGCGGTAGATGTAGATGAACATCTAGATCTAGATTCATAGCGTTCTGCACGCATGACGTGACAACTCATGAATATTCATGAGATTCAGCGCACGTGGCCTAGGTATGACAAACATTGGCGCCATTGATAGCGTTGCAGTAGTAAAGCTTATGAAAATGTCTAAACTAAATCCAAGTATATTATATGAATATTGCATCAATTCCTATCAACTTAAAGCAAGTTGACAAAAAGTGTATGTTGTTTCTTATTCTTAACACCTGGAACCAAAATAATAACTAGTTATTGTTGTAATAAGCTGCAAACATTGCCGTGAGTATACTCGAATGTCTAAACTAAATCCAATTATATTATATATCCAATTATATTATATGAAGTTAAACCAATTAGATAGTCTTATGTATATGAATGGAATTACATATTACTGCAGATTATTTTCCATTAAACTTATATATTAATATGACAACCGTGTGGTGGTACATGGTGGGTTTGTTTTGTGTTGTTTTTTTGTCAACTACTACTGCTAGTGATAGACGGCGGACTCACAATGCCACGGAGATATATGGCTATTCATAGTTCCGAACCACGCCCCTTTTTACGTCACCCAGCCAATCAGCGAGCGGCCTCATATAAACATACGCAGGTGCGCTATCGTGGTCTCACAAGCTTTGTCTCCTCCCGTAGTAAACAGTGAGAAATTGTCATGTTTTGAAACCAGATTCTTGAATGAAAATGTGCTAAATGTCTTAATTTTTCAGTTGGGATGCACTACCTTTCCTCTTTTCTACATTGTATCCAATGTATGCCTATCAATTATCGATTTAGAAGAGTTATGACGTTGTAGTAAAAACGCTACCGCACACTGTCACTGGCATTTTGACAGTTTTACGTCTGAGACAATAACGTTTCTGGTGCCTCCATAAAGACTCAATTTTTACATAAATTGTCCACGTGTACACAGAATCGTATCGCGGTTCTTATTTTCAACATCTAGGAATATGGATTTTTACGTCTAGATTATCTTCCAAACATGTAGCGAGTGCATATAGCTTGTGCTGCCCTCGATTCAAAGACCGGTTCGAGGTACACTTTATAAAGAGAATTTCTAAAAGTTATCATACTCGTAAAATAATTTGACTGCTGTGAGTCATCATAAAGGGTACAGATGATACGAAAATGAACATAAAACAGCTTACTTGAGTGAAAGACTATAAAAACGTCTTCAAATATATCTGTCGTAAGTGTACACCCGTGCACGGGAGCTCTTTATATGAGTGTATATAATGTTATATACACTCATATAAAGAGCTCCTGTGCACCCGTGTAAACTGTCAAATTTCTTCATCGCCAAACACACGCACAAACCACTGTGATTTTCAAACAATTTGCGTGATTTGAGAAATATCCTTTCGTCCATGTCTTCATAACCAGTTCATAATTGATCCGACGTGTGAATTCTTGATGGGTATGTTATTGTAACGATAATAATCCATTCGTTTCACAAATTTATCACTATTTGGCGACGCCATTTGCAAGGACATACGAGCCTTTATCACACGCCGTAATTTGTCAACACCGACCATAGCGCGATGCAATTAAGAGTAGCGGCTGGTAGTGGATGTAAAAAGATTGAAAACTAAATACCCCAGCAAATCTTTACTATCAATGATTTCTGAGAATACTTCTGGTATGTTATAGAACAGAGGTTACCGAATTTATCCCAAGTTAAAACTAAGAAGATCAGCACAATTTTGATTCAACACTCTTGGGTAGAAAGTCGGCAATTTGGTGACTTGACCTTGACTGACTTGAGGAGCGTGCACGGATATTGTGAAATAAATAAAAAAGTCTGTGTTGTCATACATTAATCCCAACATCTCTGGACAGTTCATGAGTTGTACATTAGATATGCATGAAGGTTTTGTGTCGACACTTGTATTATTCATTAGAAAAAGACGTCTAAAATGTCGCATAATTTCAATGCTTTCTATTGTAACAAGGCGGTGTTTGTGAGACCAACGTCGTAGCGTAAACAAATCGACAGAAAGGGGCAGAGTCATCGGAACCATGAATTATTTCACTTACATATAATATCTTGATGGAAATAATCTGTAGTAATATGCGATTCCATCCATATATATACGTCTATGTAATTGGTTCAACTAAATAGTTTATTTTGAACATTTATCCTGTAGATTGGACATTTTGACAGGTGAAATTCCGCGACAGTGTCAGTGCCGTGTCGATGTTTGAAGGTTATTACACCAATAACTGTTTACTATTTTGGTCCAGTGTGTTGAAAATAAGAAACTGCATACATTTCTTGTCAGAATGCCTTACATTTATAGGAATTGATGCAATAATTAATCCACACCAATAATTTTCAAAGGGGCATCTTTTATTTTGTTGGTCCGTTTTACTACGTGAATGTCTACATTAAACCTGAAACTAGCACAGAAAAATAGCAAATATAACGTTTGCATCAAAATTATATCATTTTAAACTTATTTGAGAATGATTAAGAACAAATATGCGATTGATTTGACACCAAGAAATAAATAAAAAATCAAACAAATAAGTTTGTCAAATATAGGTTGAAATTCGGAAGATGTTTGTTGACACTTGTCGTTTTATCAGAGAGCATTACGTCATCAGTGTGCTGACAAGATATGTCTATTTGAATGCTGTAGTAATATTATCTTGATAGAAAATTCTATTAAGTGAAAGTTATTTCAAAACTTAGGATTTAAAAACGCATGATTGCAACCACCTGCTTCTCAGAATGTGTTGTTAATTCAGCGTTCCCTGTCAGGACTGTTGATTTCGTAGTGGATGCAAAAAGATGGAAAATTAAATGTCCCAGAAAATCTTTATTGTCAATGATTTCTGAGAATGCTTCTATTATATTGTAGAACAGATGCTACCGAATTCATCCCAAGTTAAAAGTAAGAAGATTAGCACAATTTTAATACAACACTCTTGGTTAGAAAGTCGGCAATTTCCCGATATTTACTACGGAGCCCGGATTGTTTGTCCTAGACCCTGCTTAGCGCACCTGTTTTTCCTAGAATTGATCTGGGCTTGTTACTATAAATAACTCGCGTGCAGAATGCTATTCATGCATATGATATGCAACAGTCACAAACATGTGGACTATGTAAGGTGAAAATAAGCCACTAAGACCTAGCTATAAATAGAAGGCAGTCACCGATTATAGTTCTGAGAAGAAATGGGTTTAACATTAACAAATTATACATACCATTTTTTGTCCCCTGGTCTCCATTTTCTGCATTTTCAGCAATGCAACGTGAATACTTGACATGTAGTATGTAGTATCAATGAACGTTAGACGTATGTAACCCTTGGTTACATAGATCTAGTAGTAGAATGACTGCAGACGTAAAACGTATGATAGTTACTGCCTAAATCCCGCCTACTTAGTGGCATATAGGATATGGGAATTAATAGCAAATTGTGGTAACAATTAATTCATAAAAATGTATATTTTGCTTCCTTAAATATATTTTTTTTAAATTCTAATGAATGTCATGCCAATGTATGCATAGATATTTATAATAAATTTACTGTAATATATAGCATATTTTAAAAGTTATTTACTGCTAAATTTAGGATGAGTTATGAGGAATATGTTCATGTTGGACGATTGGTTTTTAGTAAATATATTAATTATAAATAAATTGAAGAATAATGTAACATAACAAATTTAAAGAAAATTACCTAATACTTGCGTAATGTAACTTAATTTTAAAAATAGTTTGATAATTGTTGATTTAAATGGCGAAACTCTTAGCTCATCCCTAAAATGGGATGAGTTAAGAGACGGGATGAGGTAAGAGCAATCCTCAAGCAAAAAAAGATGACTTAAGAATGGTAGTCCCTTATTGTTCCTGTGTGCATGTATTTTGTGTTTTGTGTTAAATGTATTTATCATATTGGTACGATTAATAACTTCTAATTCAGTCGAAGGCCCTCGACTTGAGGGTCAGGATTAATGATATTTGGTGCAATAGAACAAACAAAAAAACAAAAAACAACAAAAAAACAAAACAAAAAAAAAAAAACACAACAAAGACAGTAAAAACAAAACAATAGTAGGGAGGGAAAGATTTATTAAACTATTGTCATGTTCTATGGATAAAGTCTCCTATTGTTGTGTGGTGGTCACTGCAAAAAAAGTCTATGGGTCTGGAACCACCGCTGTCTCCGTATAAGCGTCCCAGGCGGTTTGGTGCATTTATAGTGACCTCACTGGAGCAATCATCTAGCTCCTGGTTGCGATCGCATTCTTCATAATGATCGCGATGCTGCCCATCTTCTTTGCATAAATATTAGAGCTCTAGATTCTCATTGGTCTGATCGCTTTTGGCATCCTATCAATTGCGATTAGCTAAGCGAATACTTGTGCTTGGCCTTTGTTAAAATCATCGCGCCGAAGTCAGTTCATGTTGAGAGAAAATATCCAGACATGGGTTCAAATACCGTGTTTAAACTTCACTTGAACTACGTTTGTGTATTACGTAGTCATACGCCACTATACACACATTATTATAACATCAACTATCAATAAGTGATTTCTCCCTCAGTTTATTCTTCCAGTGCCTCCCTTTTTACCTTGCCCGCCACCGTCCCGTGCCTATTATTATAGACATGCTTCAGCAATTTATTCCCATTGTCTCCTAGAATGTTTATGCCAGCTACCAGTTGTGCTGCTGCTGCTGCTGCTGCTGCTGCTGCTGCTGCTGCTGCTGCTGCTGCTGCTGCTGCTAGTGACTGTTGTCCCAGCGATACCCTCAGTTATCTCCCTGTCCTTCCCCTCACCACAATACTACCCTGGTGTGTAATGTCATTGATATTGGCAATGGTGGTTACGCCTCCCCCCATCCATGCCACCACCAGGCCTTTGTATGAGCATCAGCGTAGTGTCACTGTCACTGCCCCCAGTCCCGGCCGCCTGCAGCCCCCACACGGCACCGCGCCAGCCCGCAAGAAGTGCTCTCCGCATCTCCTTTCTCACGGCGCGGTACTCCGCCGTCCGCTCCGCCACGTTCTCATACTCCCAAGGTCCGCAACCACTGGTCACTGCAGCCTGAGGTGTTATCCGCGTCGCTGGTCACACAGGAGGCGTTGTTGCGGCCGGCCCCATGGCTGGCGTAGTCGTACAGCTCCCGACCGTAACGCTCACGCCACACGGGCCCGCAGACGTAACATTGAAGCGTACCCACTCTGTGTAGCGGAACCTACAACAGTGACATTTTGCTTAATGTATAGTTTATAATTATGACTTAATAGTTCTATGAAGTCTATGAGACTAGAAAAGCAAGGCACACGAAATCATCAAAAACTCGAATACTGAGTACCTTTGTGACCTGACGCTGTAGCCCATGAGACGTCCATCCCGTGGGTGCTGAGAAAACGCGTACCTGCAACCACACGAAAAGTCTTATTGCCATCTCAAATGTGAAATGATGTAGGAAATCATATAACTCACGCAGATTGCTATTTAAGACAGATGTAATAATTCATTAAGTAGGCCTACTATACTGTGTAATTATTTCAGTCATTTGAAAACTGTATTTAGTACACTCTGCACGTTGTCCACTCACTTCTTCCACATGTCCGTCTCCGGTGCGTCAAACAAGCGGGATGAGGCTGGCGCCCTCGGTGCACAGCTGGGTGGTGCGGGCGGCGCGGGCGGACACGGCGGCACGGCGGGCAGCCCAGCGGCCTCCGCCAGAGTGGGGAACACGTCCACCAACTCTACGGGCAGGCGCGACGACACGCCGCCTGGGACAGTGGCAAAGTATGGATAGAGGTGAAGATTAGGTGAAGACGATAATCAGAGATTTATAGCAATTGTTGACCGCTGATTTCATAAGGCTTACACTTATGTTATAATAGGTAAGCCTCGGGCACAGCATGCGTTGTACTGTCTCTCTACTGCCAACAATTCAAGATGACCCTCCCGTGCATCGAAAGTACGTAAAAACGTTTTTGGCAGTACGGCCACATTAGAGGAGCCAAGTTCAAATGAAGCTGTTTAATCGTAGGTATAGCAGTTCAGAGCCAGTAGGAACCAGTATATAAAGCCGTACATTATTACAAGCTGAACTGTCGAAATGGGCCCTAAGCTTTACTGTTCTCATCAAGCACAATTTGTTTACTTGAATAGGGAATGTTTGACATTCACGTATTCAATAAATGTTATCATACATGCTAAACTGCATGCTATTGCAGAAATGTGGAGACCAAATTTATGTTTAACATTAGGCCTATATACCCATGCAAACAGATTGAGGTCGGATCGAGAATCAGAAGTGTGACATGTCCAATCCAAGACTGAACGTATTTTAGTATAATTTTACACCACGTACTCCATGCTATCATTTTTTTCTGCCGCGCACACCTACCTGTCTTGCCGGGCACGTGCACCAAGAGCGGCACTCGGGTGTCCAGCTCGAAGTTGGCGTGCTTGCCCCAGCGGCCGTGCTCGCCCAGCAGGAAACCGTGGTCTGCCAGCAGCACCACGGCGGTGGACTCGGCAATCCCTGCGTCCTCCACGCCCGCCACCAACCGCCGCCCCACCAGCCCGTCCACGTACGACACACAGGCCAGGTAGGCGTGGCGTAGCGCCAGGTGACGGCCGCCGGCATGCTCGTGTCGTTCATCTCGCCAGTGCCGCCCAGGGCCTGTGGAGGAGTGCGAGTGAGGGTTGGTGGTCGTAGGCGGTGGGTATGCATAGTTGTGAAAGGTGGGTCATTGCCAATTGGGGACATTGGGCTACAGTTGGGAGTTTAATGATGGTAGCAACTTCTACCAAGCAGGACCTTGTTGTACGAGATCACCAGCCTGTTCTGTTCTTCGAAATTGTGCACTCATCAGAAATGATAATCGTTTTTTTTACCAAGTTTACCACAATGCATGCTTATAACTAGCCTTCTACTAAAAATAGTATATGTGACCCAAGACACAACAAAGGGACAAACAGATAAGACCTGTAGTCACCCTACATCTCACCTTGATGTCCTGTAGCCCCGTAGCTCGTCGTAGTTACTCCACGCCACGTGCGGCGTGTCGGCGGGCGGCCGGGCGCTGGGTGGCGGCGCCACGGGCGGCGGGTAGCGCGCCCAGTACTCAGCCGGGCAGGCGAACGGCAGGTGCGGTTTGTAGAAACCCACGGCCAGGAAGAACGGTGCTGCGCCTAGAGGAGCCAGAAGGGGGATGTGGTACTGAATGAGAGCGGAGTAGAAACTTAATATTGGCATATACGGTGTGACAGTTCTGTTGCTCAATGTCAACGTCTTCCAGTGACTTTGGATTGTCATAGCTATATTAAAATAGCTATGTCAAAATAGCTATATTAAAAACTTGTATTACCGTCGGTAAGTCCCAATAACGAGGTTAATAACTATTACATTTAATTATAATTGTGTGCTCTTTCCTATCAAGGTAAATGAAGCCTGCACCGCCTCCACTTACCTGTGCGGGCTTCAGGCGCCAGTTCGTGTATGACGCCGAGAGCCTTCTGCGTGATCTGCTCGTCGGGTAGAGGGTATCTGAGAAAGCGAGTCGTAGAACTCATCATTAGGTAATGCCGATAGACTGGATATAGATAGTTATTACATTAGACGAGATCATTAGAATACCCATTTCTTTTTTTTCCCAAGTAAATATCCTTTAAAGTCTATAATTGTGAAATTGGTCTGAAAGTACTGATTATAGTCTGTATTTTTGTTAGAATACTATAAAATGGAATAAAAAATGTATCAACTGTCAAGCACAAAGACACAAAGGATTTAGTAAGCCGACTTGACATTAAAAGCAAATGCCAATAGGCCTCAAGTTGATAGCTAACTATACCCGTACACTGTACACGTCCAGGTAGGAAATTAGCACTCAGTATGAAAAAAAAAAACAAACAGGGCACATGGTTTGTGAATTTGGTCAACACTGTCTAAACTCGATGAAAATATTTTGATATTAGAAGAAAATCTGAGACATGATCATGCACAACAGCAGTTTATCATACTACTTAAGATTACCATATAAAAATGACTCACCACCCACTCACATATATTACACACTCTTGTTATTAGCCTCCGATCCCACGATTCCCTCCCTTCAGCCCCTCCCCTCCCGACCTCACCTGCTTCTCTCCTCCCTGCCCACGGCCCTCCAGCTGTAGGGCTTGCCGCGTGGCATGTAGCGCGCCTTGTTGGGTGGACGGTACACGGGCCGCGTCCACGAGACGGGGTCGTCACTGGCCTGCTCCGTGGCACCGTGATGGAAGATCTGAGTTTGAAAATGCATGGCCACAATTGGCGGAAGCACTCAATCAAAGGTGAGGTCTTCACATCAGTTGTTGTGTACTAAAGCAAACCATGTAAAGCAATAGACAATGTTTAACACCATCAGCAATTAATCTGAGAAATCCCCTTTTACGATATGTAAGGGATGGAATTTATGAGCTTGTATATGTATGCACATGAGCTGGTGTGGTTGGCTGCAGGCACAGCTAACTTTTTGGATTTTGACTGTGGTATCGATAAATGGCACAGACTGGGGTGGGTAGAAGATCTGCGTGTGAAAATGTGCATGGTCATTTGATAGAGGATCTGATAGTGAAAATGTTAATTAACGTCTGATTACAAATTGGATAGCACTATTTATGTGAGAGAGGAACTGAAATATACTTTACTAGAACTTTTACTAGAACTTTACATATATGACGGTATGGACGTTTGAATACCATATACTATATATACTAGTGGTTGACACTTTTAAAACCATATACCAAGAATAGATTCTGCAGTGCATTTTAAATGGTAAAAACAGTTTACATCACTTTACTATGCTTATTGGCTAATGATAATATAATAAGGAACAATACATAAGCAAAGTGACGAAAATCAATGAAATAGAGATGCATAATGATGCAGTCACGGTTTTATTTGTTCTTTTATCTACAGAAACTTTCTGAAAGTGAAATAAAAAGTCAAGTAGTTTTCAGCTCAAAAACGAAAAACATTTGTAGTTAATACGGATACCGTAGAATACATAAGGAGTAAAAAGGTGTTAACAAAACTTGCTCATCTAACAAAGCATACATGAAATAGCACCATGTATACTGTCAAAAACAACTAGAAAATCTTGTATTCATAATAGTTCGAGAATTTAGGGTCACACTATTCAGAAAAAAAGTCTTCACAATTCCATGAATTAAAACAATCAAGAAAAGAACATGATGACTACACGGAAATAAAACAGTATAGCCAATTCAAGTCTCAATGTGCACCCGTGAAGAAGCGCTTCAGTTTGCGTATGACCGCCGGTGTCCGCTTCTCCTTCTTCTTCGGAGTGACCTCGCCTGTGCCGCCCCATGCCCCATGCAAGTCGTCGCGAGGGCTCCTCATGCTCACCCTGCTTCCGCTGGCTGGGGAGGGATCTTCTCCATTCGCAACCAGAAAGGTGAGCTTGGGCCGGCCCAGGAAGCCACGCTTCTTCTCTACGTGCAAACTCACTGTCTGCAACTGGCCACGCGCATCCACCACCGGTCCACGCAACGTGCCTGTGGGTGTCAGGAAGGGTGATGACGACGCCGCGGAAGGCGTGGTGGGCGTGTATGACGTTTGAAGATGAGCTGGATTTAATGGAACTGCTGGTGGTAGGGGAAGTTGAAGGTTGGGCAAAGGAGGCGGCTTTTTTGCGGCATCAGGTTGTGGAGGTGACGACGAGTGTCGTCTGTAAAATGCCGCGGGGCGGCGTTCCGTGGCCGGGTTGGGCTGGGCTGGCGGCGGCGGTAGTTTGGGAATCACTGGCTGGTCCAGAATGCTGCCGTTACTAGGCACACAACTCGCTATGTCTGGAATGGGAGGGTAGAAAGTGTTATATAACTTAAACTTAGTTCTTCAAATCTGGCATAGGGGCCTACTGTAGTGATTTCGGATACTTAAGTACTCGCCCCAACCCATGAACCATGTCATCTCCTGTGTCAGCCTTTCATTCATAGGCCTACTTAGTACTAGACCTAAATCTTTATATTGCGTTTTCAATGATCATTTTTAGATCCTAACGGTTGTTCAGCATTGTATATTTCGCCAGGAAAGTAGCCAAACAACCATCAGTGACAAAATGTCAAATGCAGTGTAGAATTAGACACAAAAGCTCACCTCTGCGACGTCGGTGTGGCTGGGGCGGCGGCGGCGGCAGGATCGGCCACGGAAGGTCCTGCCCCCACGCCACATCATTTTTCCTGCGTGGCGCCGCCTCCCGCGGCAACATCAGTACTAGTAACGGGCACTCTTTTCTTCTAGTCTATGCTAATGTTGATATTCATTTTAGAATAAACAAAACAAATACTTTTGACGGGCTTGCTGCGTCTATTGATACTTAACGCTGAACGTAACTAGCGTACACGTACGTCTAATACACGTTCTCGTAGCCTTGTGCCGTGTGCACAAAACGTACCCTACAGTACGTTGTGCGTCATGTCTGTTAGATATCCAGTTGCAGACTCATAGCAACATAATATAACATTATGTCAACGCAGCCACATTCTAAACATGTACACACTCGTATACAGCTAACACCGTTACCAAGGTAACCCATTTTATAGGTCCATCTCACAAAGACATAATAGATACACTTCTCATCTTAGAAACGACCATGAAGGGAGCTCCTAAAGCGGCGGCTAGTAGCGGCCAGAAGAAAACGGCCGCAGACGAGAAAAACCCGCCGTTCCAATTAGCCTTTCTTACCCCCCAGATAAAAGCAAAGAGCAGGGGCAAATAACTCAATTAGGGCGCATTGACGTTTGGTGAGGCGAGCCTCATACGGTGCTCACAGACACATGTGATTACAGCGGCGCCTTGCGGAGGCGGTGTGCAATGTCCATGTACAGTGCGACTCCACAAAGATGGTGGTTAGCAATGCCCATTTTCGAAAACACCCACGTACGCAACTTCAGTGCTCAAGTGCAATTAACATTTGCGTACACAGAAAAACATTAATGCTACTGCCAGTTGGTTGACCTACGTGTACACTAATTCACTCAGTGCCACAGTAAGGTCATATGTCCAAACCCAACACTTGTTCAAAATGCTTGCTCTTTTTGTTTAATGTTAAAACCAGTATACGTAACTTGAAGTAGAGGACAAATGGAAGGATTTGAGAATATATTTTAATGCCACACCCACCATATTGACCGCCTGTATACGAAGAATGCGTTCCCATTTACCACACCACGCCAACCTCACCCCCTCTTATCTACCCCATTTCGTTGGCGCCGGCGTACATTACAGTCGTAGCAATCTAACACGGGAGCTCGTCATCAAAGTATGATCAATGGGCTGATCTCTGACAGAGGGAGAAGGCGCTTTTCATGTCGCCCCAATGTGCTCGAATGCGCAGCATAAATGCAGCGTATGCAACATAAACACTCGTAGGCCTCGTTTACAACTGAGCGCTGTGTATCTATCTTGCTTGTCTACAAAGTAGGCTAGACACGCTTTCTGTTTTTATTTCAATTACCTAAATGGTATGTTGGGAATTCATGTTTTGAATGAAGACCATGTGCATTTTATTTAGATGGCACGATATATTTGCAAGCGTATGCTATGTTATATCACGCCGCAATTTTAGTAGGACATTGTTCACACAGTTGCAAACCAAATACGGGTACTTTGAACTACAAACTGTAAATGCACTTCCATTCTGTTTCTCTAATATTCAGATGGGGAAATTCTGATTGAAGCTGCAGCGTGTCAATATGTCAAGGCACCGGTTTAATATTTCTCGCTGGCTAAACGTGAAATGTTCCTGTTTCTTGTTTGTTCAGTTGTTATCGACATTACTCTGCTTAGAAATTTCGCGATTAGAAGTTTGAGATAATTGTTGAAGGAATTAAATGAAAAGCAATATTTTGGGTATTTATAATTAGAATATGTCTACGCGTTTCAGTCTGCCCCGATGTTCGAGAGTTTTTTTATATGGTCTGTTACAATGTTAGTTCATGGCATGTAAAAGGGCACATGCTGGTCATTATCAGCAGACCCCACTTCTAATGAAGACAAACATGTCTAGGCGTAAGGCACACCGTTTGGGCATTTATTAACTATAAAATTGTTCTATCGGGGGCTCTACACCAACTTTGCAGCACCAACACCCGTGCACTTACGTACGTCCACAGAGCCACACACGTACCTTGCCCAGGCCGATGGAGTGATAGCCATGGTTCTTGAAGAACTGCGGGATGGTCGTAAAATTGCCTCCCGTCTCCCGGAAATAGGTGTTGAGGTCGTAAACTCTGCAACAAGCGAGACAGGCGGGTGAGCGCGTGGTGGCAGCAGACAGTGATGTACGTCAGAACCGCCAAACATGGCCGATCTATATGTGAGATATTTACGGGATTGGGAGTTTTTTTCCTAATCTAACCAAGATAAATGCTAGAAACGCCTCGTTTGGTTATAGATGCGGATGATTACATGTGTTATGGTTCTTCCATGTTCGAATTTTGAGATATAATTTGAAAGTACAAGTAAATCTCATTGGAATATGAAACACACAGAAACTGTCATAATGTTATCGTCTCTAGATGTATCGTAATGAGAGATTATCATTGTTTCCAATAAACATATTATGTAGCAATTATACCTCACAGACAACGTAGATAGACTGTATATCCACTGCAATTACGCCGCGGCACATCACATTGCATAATCAAAGCAATACGTTAGTGTGTCAATTAAGCGGCTCGTGATCACGTGTGATGCGTCACTTCATCAATTAGCGGCCTAATGGATCAGCGGCTCACGTTTTGTATTATCGCTCATCAATGCCAGAGTGCCTATTGTTTGCAATGTAATAACAAGCGGCAATACACACCACATACCTTTCTAAAAACTACATCATAGATTATTTGTTTCTGGTCTGGTCCATGTAACCTGGTGGTGTCTGGTCTACTCCATGTTACCTGCTGGTGTCTGGTTTACTCCATGTTACATGATGGTGCCTGCCCTTCTCCATGTTACCTGGTGGTGTCTGGCCCTGCTTCATGTTACCTGGTGGTGTCTGGTCGCCGTCCAGTCAGCAGACTGGCCCTGCTTGGCGCGCACACGGCCTGTTGGGCGTAGGCAGCACGCAGCAGCAGGGAGCTTGAGGCCAGGGCGTCTATGGCTGGCGTCACAGCATGAGATGACAACGCGGGGCCAGAGCCGGGGAAAGCCTACGGACAGAGGGAAAGTGATCACACTATGTTTGTGATTGGTTAAGTCTCCTTATTCCTTCCCCACACATAGTTGTTTGATATGACTTTTTATTGCATAAGCAAGCAAAAAAAATAAAAAAAATAAGCAAATTGCTAGTTTACTAGTTATGCGTACACATCAATATCTCTTTATGAATTTTTAAGCTATATATCTCTTTATGAATTTGTTAAGCTATATATCTTAACGGATCAAAAATAAGGAATTTTTTTCGATTGTGTCACAGAAATTTCACCGTAAAACCGGTATTACTTCTCCTTCACTTCTCACTAATCTGGCCAAATGATGGAGCCGTCTCCTTCATCTTGTTATTACTTCCTTCATCAAAAATGCATCACTTCTGGTTTTTATGGGCCTAAATTATTGCACCATAAATTTGTGCACAAAGATAGCGTACTTAACCCCTTACATTGATTTCTGTAGATAGGTGTCTGCTTGGCTCTGGTATTGAGGGTAAAATGCACAATGTTAACCACTCTGAATCCACGTGATTACATTGGGGATTTGTTCGGGAAGTTGCACTGTGAGTAACAACCAATTGCTTCCTCTATTTCTCAAGAATGAAGTGTTTCCATTTGTGACAGTACTGTTCCTTCCATTAGTGGGAATTTACTTGGTGTGAAGTTATAAGTCTCGTTTTAAATATGATAGTGGTGCATCCTTTTCTGTTATGTATATGTTTTTATAGTGTATCGTATAGCTGTGTTCGTTGTACACAGTGCAAAGTCAAGTATTTAAACACATTTAACACAGTCCTTGCATCTATGAAATCAATTATATTAAAAAATAAAGATAAAACACATAAACAATTAAACATAGAGACGAAATCAGGTATAGTTCTATATAGCAAAAGCCATAAGCATACACTTACAATACATGTTTGTTAATGCTATCTTGCTGGTTTGCGTGCTGTAATCAGACCACGGTTAATGTTTTGTAGAACTTCTGGCATTGAATCGTATTGTGGCCATTTTGCTACCTTAAACGACACACCTCAACAAGAAAATAGCTGCTAATAAGCTCTTACAGAATTATTTGCGTAAGCTTTAGAATCGTAAGAAGTACAAAAATTGTAACTGTTATGCACACATTTAAAGATCTGAAGTTAAACCAAAGGTATTGCCTATGCATGTGCCAATTCCTCGTCTTACCCCCGAAGGGTTCTGGCCTGCAATCCAAGGAGCCTCTCTCATTGCGTATAGTATGTGCACAGAAAGTATTAAACACCAAGTATCCTATAATATGAAAGAACATGGCCCGCCGTGAGCTCCCCGACCCACCTGATAGGCGCCGAGCTGGGGTCTCAGGTCGTCCACCATGATCAGCAGCACGTTTAACCGCCTCGACTTCTCACTAGCATCCGGGGCTTCGCCACTGACGTCATCATTACCACGTGTGATGTCCTCGGGGGTGTTATCGACATTGGTGGCCCCAGGGGCTTGTACAGAGCGCACCATCATCAGTGCCAACCATAGAAACAGCAGGAGGCGTGAACTCATAGTTCTTTATCTTAAATCACGTCTGGCAAGAAATCAGCTTTCCAAAGTGCACTGCTTGTTAAAAGTGCGGCTAACACGTTCGGCTCTTTGTTTAACTGAAGTTTTTGTTTCAATGGGAACTCGATTATCTTGACCCGTATAACATTGCGCTAAACCGCATATCCAATCCTGCAAACTGTGTGCTGTAAAAAATCTGGCTGAACAATTATTTCTTCCAGGTTGATTTCATTATATTAGTTTGTTTGTTCATATAACGACATAATGCATAAATAAGTATTTTTTCTCATCGATGTCCTTATCTTAACAGTGATGATGTTCTTTTGGCAATTATGCTGGCTTTATCCTCTGAAAGGGGTCGACTGCTTGATGGCCTGATTTAGGTAGTATTCTTTGTCAACAATATTCAATATGCAGCCTATCATTTTTGGTTAAAATAACTTTTATTGGTAAAATTCTACATACACATGTATCTCCAGAGCAATTGGGATCATTTTTGCAATTCCGGCTTCACAGCCACAGAATATTTTGGGCTCGTATCCCAACAGTTTTTCTTTGTGTAATCAAATGAAAAGTGTCACCAACACGATTCTATGATACACTATTTGCAAATGTAGTTGGAGCAGACTGCTATGTGAGATTCATGTCACCACAATATTGCAATTTCCAGTGAAACTCAATAAGGGCAAAACCTGGCGATGGCTTTTATTCTCCTCTGAAGCCAAACCCTACTCGACACGACACTCGCCTGTCAGCTTTGATTCGCAAAAACTCATTGCACACGCACTCCTCTATCTGCATTTATATCTCACTGCCATTGTTAACAATACGACAATTTACATATTCCACAATAGCCAGCGTTGTCAACACTTTAACACGTGAAAGAATTGAAACTAATATCTTACAACAATATCTCTTATTACTGAGTAGATTTCAATTATTCCCGTTTCTGCACAAT
Source organism: Streblospio benedicti (assembly GCA_019095985.1). Lineage (NCBI taxonomy): Eukaryota > Metazoa > Annelida > Polychaeta > Spionida > Spionidae > Streblospio > Streblospio benedicti. Next base: position 63,784,256 of record CM032666.1, on the reverse strand, counting down.
ATAAAATACTTGTTATGAACATCCATGCGGTTCAAAACTGTTGTCAGAACTCACAATTGCATTGCAGACGTGCTCATTCGATTAGAAAAAGGATTAACTCAATGTCAAATGCATTTCAATTGTTTTGTTACTAAGCATCCAGTGCCATTCCGTGCCATATCAGAAGATGAAGGTGAATTACTCCACGTGAGTAAAATCCACGTTGGTGTGGGTCAGCGTGGTTGGTGTGTCACTAGTCCGGCGCGCGGGCATCACGCCTCGTAGACTCTGCAGGAGCAGGCGGAACACACAACAGTGGAAACAAATCCCTGAAAGCGCACAGTTCTACAAAGCCAAGTGTATGTCAGTTGTATCGGGCTTGTGGGCCTCATGCACCGCGGTCTGCATATTCATCACATCATCCCCTCTACCCCAGTTACTTTTGTGCATTGTTCCGTGCGTTTGTGAGTGTGCTTACAACCCTTTCTCATTTGTAAACATTCTCATATATTAAAATTGGTCATAATTGCTTATAATTATAAATTGTGCATAACATATCTTGAAGTAAATAATGCAGATTTGGTCTCTAGCTTGCATAACATGCTGCTGAGTTTAGAGTATTAAAGTAACAACAGAATAATACTACTATTATTTGAAATTGATAAAACTTTTGAAATGAGACCAAGCGCTATCTGATGCTAAGAACGTTTGGTAATTATGATTGAATGAATGAAGAAAAAGACCTTATATGCTTACTAAAGACGTTTATTGTCTAAATACGTTTATTTTGTATCCAAAGAGATATAAATACTAGTTATTGGTGAAAAATGGTTGCCTTAACTATAAATAAATCCACATAAAAACTGTAAATAAATCCACATAAATATCACTGCGAACGGTTGTAAAGTAGTCTTATTGTTTTTTTTTGTTATTTTGCAATTTCATTTATTTTTTTATGATTATTTTTCTACATCCTTTTTATTGAGTCGTTGTGTCAGGAAGCCCACGAGAGTCCACCCGCGGTGTCCTTGCAGTGATAGTTTATAAAGATGTGTGGATCTATATAACAAATTTCAGCAAAGACTTCTTGATTCTCTGCATCTTCAGATCCGTCATTGTGATGGCCAGCAGCTGGTCTAGTGACTCATCATCATCAATGATGATTTTCTTCGGTGGCATTGCTGGTTTGTCGCCTGCTGCAGTATTCTTCCTTTTTCTTCTTTCAGTCACTGCAAGAAAAAGAGCAACATTTTAATTTGAACCTTTACTGTTGATACGTAATATTATTCTTACAATGATTATATAATGTTAAATGAAAATTGAATATTAAATGCAATCAGTATTTTAAAGGATATTGTCTTCTCAACTTATTTTATACGGCCGTTGAGGATCATGAGTTAATCGCACTAAATATGCGTTTAATTAAAATAATTTTCCCTTCTCACATTTTAACATGGAATGGTATATCAAACATGTAAAATGTAATTTAGGTTTAAAGTTATTATAATAACAATAAGCATCAACTCACTCCATTTGCCAAGTCTGCAGTTTACCAGGCGATCTTGAATAAACGACCAGAAATAGCGAAGACCCTTCAAAACATCCCTCAACGCAAACTTCATTGTCTTTTTTATTTAGTCTGTACAATTTATTCAATAATACTCCAACAGATTAATAATATATTATCAGATCAGATTGGAAAACTTGAATATGTTAACAAATCTCTTGTCTTTTTTCCTGATCTGTTACGTTGTACGTAAAGGGGACACGTTGCTACGTTTGTCGTATATGGGTCTAGTCCCAAAAATGTAGGTGACAATTCTCGGGTCTTATCTCATTCTATTCAAACCACATGCCATGATGAGATAGAGGATATTTCGTATATATGACTGTATACTACTGGTATATATAAAGATTACCAGGTGACGTGAGTGATCAAATCGTCAATTTGTATAAGGCTCATTGATATCTGACCCGTCGGACAGGATATGACAAATGTATGATATTAATTATATAGTCTACATATGACGTTTTTATCACTAATATCGTAGATCTATTTGCTTAATCTAAAATGCAATTGTGTTTATACAACAATAATCTGTTATTTCAAATAAGAATGCACAAAACCATACAATTTAAACCAATTTCTTTAGTCCTGATACTCGTGGTGTTTAAACAGGATTTAAAAAATAATGGCATTCTTAGTAATTTCTTCTCCCCAATCCCTTCCATTTGCACACACCAAACTGTATTTTCACGTTGTACTACACCTACAAATACCCATGAATTAGCTTGCATCTTTTTCTGATTTAAGAGCCAGCTACCACTGGGTGAATAACCAAGCAGCTGGTAACGTGGTGTCGTATATGAAAATATTGACCAGGCTTACCGTCCTATGGATCTGGTCTTCTCATACCTCACAATATCCACATTATAATGTAGAGTGATGCTTACATTAAAAATACCATAACAATCCTGCCCGCTCCTGATATGTGTCATACCACGTGCCCTCTCCACGAGCAGCCCTATAAAGCTGTGTAATCAGGTCCCGGCGCTAACTCAAGGACCGGCTGCTAATACCATTATGATTACAGGCCCGCGTCGGAATCCACGTAGCTACTTAATTCTTACACAGCTGTGGACTGCTATGCGGATGGCGCTTAGGTATTAGGGTTTCTGTCGGTGATTACATGGTCCCAAAAGAGTTTTATAGAAACTGTGATGAGAAATATTATTACCTATATTTTGTTGATCCGCTGATATTCTAAAATGAAAATAAAACACAATACATATTGTCAATCATAACCAGGCAAGCCTATTAAAGATGCTCATTATTTCTATGTCTGTCCCAGATATAGTCCACAATATTTTCATCTAATTGAATTGTCTTAGAGTTACGACCGGTGTGATTCGATATGAATGTCCATTCCATTCAACTCTCTATTTTAACATTTTCCCTGGAAGAGGTATTATACCTACAGAACGACATTGCCCACGCCAAGTCTACATATCTTTCACAAGGAAAAGACAACCAACTATGGTCTTACAGAATTGTGTTGAGAAAAAAAGAAAAACCTCTCCTTGAGTAATGTATTCTGACACACGAGGCCATAAAACAAACTAAAGATAGCCCCAAATCTCCGAGGAGGCACATCAGTCAATTAGAATCTAGCATTTCATACAGCAGTTCGAGGATGAGTGTTGTGGGGGAGCAGGGGTTGTTGGCGCTGACAGCAGAAGACATGGACTTATGGCGGGAGCGTCGGCACGGGCGCGCCTCTTGGGACTTGAGGTACGAGGTGGCAGGTGCCGGAAGTGGACACGGGTGTCAGAACCACATCCACTACGTGGCCAATTCCGGAACCCGAGTGGCATGTGGGGTTGAGAGGGGCTGGCTCAGGACTAAGGATCACCATGCATTATATCCCTACACTTGATGACTAATGTTTTTAATTTCTTTCAGCAAATAGAATTCCATACATTAAAATAGTAAAAACAGTAACAGTAAAAACGTAAACAATACTAACAGAATATCAGCAAATATGATATCGTAGGCTTGCTGTGATGCTTTTCTTTAATGATCACATGGCCAACGATTAGCTCTATAGCATGTTACAAGGACCGATGCGCCCATATCTGTCATGTGAGCACCCCTGTAAGGCATTTACAACACTATGAAAATAGCTGGCTCTCTACTAAGATAAACTCGATTGACAAACAGACCAGGCGTAGTCATACCTAATTCATCAAATGTTCCATTTGGAGAGCTCTTTTGTTCTGAGGTCTCTCACACGACAAGTTCTGGACACGAGCAGGCTACCTCTTTTTATCGTATATTGGAATTACGCTCATGGCTGCTGCTTCACATGGCCTCGGTTGCTCCAAGCGCGCCTAATCTCTCGTCAACACGTGGCTTTCTGACAAGCGAGGGACGTTAGCGGCTGCCGGGGTTGTGTCTCCGGGGCCGAGGGCAAGGACGGCGCCAGTGGAGAGGAGAGCCGGCCTCCTGATTTGTCATTGCAAATTTAGAAAGAAAGTGATGAATAGTGAGCTTGGTATGTGGCACTTATATATGATGCACACGAAGAGGCTAGTATATTAGCTGGACAGAGGGCAGAATTGACTTCGCAGATTCAATTCCCGTCTATAGCTTAAACCGCACACGATATCACGAACAAGTCATTTGTTTTCAGGAAGTGCAATAAATCTTGGTTGTGGCGCAGATACCTGCAATGTTTCGCTATTCTGGCGCATGAATATTTGATGGCGGAGATGGCTGTTACAACGGAAGCCTAATGACCAATACATTACACCCGCTGTGGTCAACTATAACAAGCATCTTAAGTTTATAACCAGAGGAATGCCATTAAATCTCTCGAAACATAGTGTCAGTGAAATGGTAATGGTACCCTTAACTCTCTTCCTTTATATTACGGCAGAATAATGCAAATCATAGAATATTGTTATAAAACTGGGAAAATAAAAAAAAGAGATTCACTTGAACCCATCCAAGTGTCATACGTATTCCCAACCCATCGATAGTATTTTAAAAGTGCTTGGCCTCACACGAAAATAATCAGTTTAATGCCGTCTTTGACATGACTTTGGTTGTTTCCATTATACAATAATGCATACATAGACAAGCAAACATTTTCTTCAAAGCTCTGTAATGCACGTCTGTCTACAAGTGTCATAAAATGATCACCCCAGCAGCCTCAGCTCTCTGTCCTCTTCTCGGATACATGATTTACTAGCATCTCCCTGCTGCATAGTGCATACTTCATGCCAAGGAGAATATAACAGGAGGTGACAGGTAAGCACAGGCGTCCCGCTCCTTTGTTTGAGCGTCGAATGCAAAATGTGAGGTGTATACAGGAAACAAGGGTCGAGGCGAGTGTCCGGTGGCGATGAGGGACCTTTATTTTCCGGCGCAGTCTGTACACGTCTGACTTTACTGGAGTACTGATGTACATAATATAGACGATGTCATGCAGGTAGTGTGATGATGTATAATATAGTTTGCATTTAGATACCGTCTAGATAAGGTTACAGTTCATGCACATGACATTCTTGTGAATGACAATAAATGGTGCTCTTGTATGGAACTGAGTACTGCTATGAAGTTTCAGGGCCTTTTTCACACATCCCATCTACCCCGCACATGGGTAATATAGCTATAGTGCCAGAGGCATTAATAGCAAGTGGCTGTCTCTGCTGGACGTTTGTGAAGTTTAAGCACGTGTAGCTTGTGTGTGTGTAGACTTACCGTCTTTTGCGAGGGATTAGTTAGGATATAGCGTCACGTCAACTGAAGCGCAAGCATTAGCGTTTGATTTGTTTCTGTCCATGCATGTCTACGAATAATACACCGTAGTAGACTTAACTAATGGACTAATGAGTAAAAATGTTACAACTGATACACAAATTAAAATTCAAGTGACACTGAAATGAATCCGCTTTCACCCACTTTTCACTTCAGAGGAACCATTTTAGTTTTTTTTTTCTCTCTCCAATACCTTCAATATCGTTGCAGTTTGATTTCTAAAGTTTGCAAACTCTTTACATTGAAGTTTCTGCCATAGATTCCAAACAGTTTTTAACACAAATTTTGTATTTAGAGAACATGTCATGTCTATTTTCTACCAGCCATATTCCTGGCCATGGGTCGTTGATGTGCCGTTTGACGCTGTGTTCTTTGAACACGTTACTTGTAATTTAGTTTGGGCTCGATATTCTCTCCCGGTTTAGATGGCTTATACTTCCGTAATTTACTCCGCGTTTGTACTCTCAGATGGGTTATAGCAATATAAAACTGAATAAAAGGAATTCTTTTGTATGAGTAAAAAGAATAGCGTTGCTACTCGTATAATTAGGCGGTTTTACGCCGGGCATAAAACAGACGTCTTTTCAATCCCGCCATTTTGATTGCGATTAAGTAGCGCTGTGATTGCCTGATGTCACAATAAAGCCGTGATACCGGCACAATAACGTGCAGCGCAAATGTCAACAAGCCACAAACACAGGCGGACGCTCTTTGCGTATTGCCACACCAAATGTGTATTGTCTGCCAAACTATTTGATAATGCTGTGACCACTACTATAGTGCTCATCACACCACCCAAAATTCCGTGTTTGCACGCGGGTTAATTTCAAATTTTCGTTTTATTTGGGGGTCTAAAGAGTGTTCAAAAGATACAAAAGCTATACAGCCACCAACATTCTATCACATTGTAGAAAATAGATGATTATTTTCGACGTACTCTATGATTTCACCATCAAGTGTTCAGTGTTAATTAGAAGGTGATATATTGATTTCTCTCTCTCTTTTTTTTACAAAAAATAATGCCGACCACTAATATAACGGGTAAGGACAAAACGGACGTGTGTTGTAACTAACGTGTGCGTGTGCGGATTTTGAATATGCTCCAGAATGTACGTGTACATTGACGCGTTTGCGGCGTTATGGAAACAAGACTAAACCCAGCTTAAGTTCATTTACATACATTCTGTATCATAATAGCCGACCACACTGTAATCCCTTATTACTGGCTCTGGTATTGAGAACATTGACCTTGCCATTTATAATCATCGATGCACATATTGCAGCACAAGATAACCCTACACGGGTCCATTCATTCTGTCTGGTGCATTCACAGCAGCAGCAGCAGCAGCAGCAGCAGCAGCAGCAGCAGCAGCAGCAGCAGCAGCAGCAGTAGCAGCAGCAGCAGCAGCAGCAGCAGTAGTAGAAGCAGCAGCAACAGCAGCAGCAGCAACAACAACAGCAGAAGCAGCAGCAGCAGCAGCAGAAGAAGAAGAAGAAGAAGAAGAAGAAGAAGAAGAAGAAGAAGAAGAAGAAGAAGAAGAAGAAGAAGAAGAAGAAGAAGAAGAAGAAGAAGAAGAAGAAGAAGAAGAAGAAGAAGAAGAAGAAGAAGAAGAAGAAGAAGAAGAAGAAGAAGAAGAAGAAGAAGAAGAAGAAGAAGAAGAAGAAGAAGAAGAAGAAGAAGAAGAAGAAGAAGAAGAAGAAGAAGAAGAAGAAGAAGAAGAAGAAGAAGAAGAAGCAGCAGCAGCAGCAACAACAACAACAACAACAACAACTGTATTGTGTAAGACAAAAACAATAACATCAGTTTATTAAAATATTAAGCCGAAAAGTAACCTCTCCTGTCCATTCTCACGTCATTATGCTCTCCATTCAACCGTTGACGTTTGTTGTGCTTACAATTACAGCGTGCAGGCGGCAGTTGTACGCCGCGCCACCGTCCACACCCGAGCCGTACATTACCGCGTGTGGCCGCCGCGACACGCAAAAGGCGGGCGGCGGCTGTCAGCCGCCGGTGCTCACGCTGATTTGTGACCATCTATATCACATTAGCAGATCAATTTTCCGCCAACGTTCCTGGGGTAGTATATGAGGATAAATCTCACCCATTGCATGCAATTTGAATAATACCTAATCCCAGGCATCGTATGAAAATAGCAATGGAGCCTATATAGTAACCAGCGCCCAATGTGTGTATGTAACTGATAGTTGAAGTGTTTGTGCCAGTACGTGAGAAATAAAAAAAAAAGTTATATGGACGAAATATGATTGAGGTGATCAAGCCGGCAGACACAGAGATATTGTACAAGTTTCATGTATACACTAAACGCACACAGCCACATTGCATCATTTAGACAAGTCAAGTCAAAGTAAAAAATTGTTTATTATACTGACCTGTGGCATATGCAAGTATAAACATGCAATTTACAAAATATTATAATAACCACCCAGCTGCATGGGCTTATAAGTCAGTATCAGATCATTAACATGTATACAGCTGGACTGTATGTCCAACAGCATCATATGGAGAAAATGAAAAAAAAGTGAGATGATCAATTACCATAGTTTGATACACTCAGTTATTTTGACTTGGATTTAAATAATAATGGTATCATCACTGATAGCTAGAGTTGATTCAAACTTATTTAAACAGAAATACAGCTTGGAGAAAATAAAAACAAACACCACCACCAAACAGAATTCAAGTTGATATCGCTTTATTCATGTTATCCATGCAAACTTTGGCAGGACACACGAACAGTATAGCCTGTCCTCTGACTCGCGGACATCATAGCTCCGTCTACCTGGACAGGCCGCGGATGTCGAGGCCGTGCCTCCACGCCTCGGCAGGGTTCCGCCGGATCTTGTCTACTATGTCCATGTCGAATGTCTCCCGCGCCCGCCTCTCTAGCTGCAGGCGCCTATGCTTCTGCACGAGTAGACACGTGGCTATGATGATAGGGACGATGATCAAGCATAGACCAGCGATGGAGCCTCCCACGATGTAGTAGATAGTGTACTTGTCCGGAGGGATAATCTCCACATGGCCTGCAATAACACCGCGATCTACTGCATTGTAGCATACATGCACATGCACGCGCGTTTGCACCCCACAGTTGATTCATGAACGCTCCTTTAGTTATTACGGGTAACCAAAACATTATAATATGAATTGTTTGACTAGAAAAAAATGAGTTTGCATCTCACCAATAAATTGGCTGTCCAGATTGCGTCCGGGATAGACTGTGATTTCATGCTTCACACTAGGCGTGAGTACAGGTAGTTTGCACACGAGCTCGTTGTACTTAAGATCAGCAACTTTACACACCTGGAGGCAATGCCCATACATAGTGTGAGCAACAATGTAGATGCATCAAATAACGGAAAGGATATAAAATTCTAAAGACCCTAAAGGCCCTTAACTACCATTTACCTATTTATTGTACATGTATTGGATATCATACACACATATATATATATATATATATATACAGACAATATATGTTTAATACTTCATATACAATATATGTTTAATACTTCAAATACAGTGTCCTGACCTGATCTCTGCCCACCGTGATCCTGTAGTCGCTCGCATCCAGCCCACTGTCCAGCCTCTTCCCGGACACTCTCAACGATGCCAACGGCTCCAGCGGAACATCACCCAATCGGTCAAATTCTGGAGGAAGTGCAAACACAGCCAATTTACCCAGTTCTGGCAGTTTTTCACTAACATTGCTGTACCTGCTATCTCCATCGAGCTTGAAGCCCAAATAGAAATCCAGAAGTTCATTGTCAATCTCTAATTTCAAGTCTCCGCCTTCCTGTTCACCTTCTGCATCTTGCTTGTCGGCTGTTGGTTTGAATTTGTCGGGAATGGACATGTCCGGAGTAACACATGTCATTTTTGCCTCTGAGTTTGCGGCACATGGAGATTGAAAAGTAGCCGTAGTATTAGTTCCTAGGATAAGAAATGTGTGTACCATTATCACCAGCAGAGTAGGCTCCCCGATTGCGTCCAATGATGTGCCAGTCACTGTCAGTGTGGTTCCTCCGTCAATCAAAGTCTTTAGAGGGCGGATGTTTTCTATGGAGGGGTTCGACCTATATGTGAAACTAAAGTTTGAACGAAGTTTCTCCATACCATCAAATTGAAGCGCTATGGGAAGAGGGATGTTGAGCAAACTGGTGTTGGTAGCTGGGAAAGTGACCACCAAACATACGGTGCGATTGCATGGTACCTCATAGCTTTGGCCAGAATCGCCCACTAAGATTGTTACACTAGAGGGGAAATATTTGCCATGCACTGATAATGTTGTACCACCAGCTTGAATTCCTTGCGATGGTTTAATTGACGTAACTACTGGCTTCAAAGGCACGGCTGTTGTTGTTGGTGGTTCGTATTTTGGATCGCACTCATGGTTTAGAGTAATTGTATTTGCAAGATCAGCATTGTCGGTCTTAAGATATATATCCAGAACAAAGTTGAAGTATGTGTTCCTTGTTATATTGTTCCACACAATAATGGTTTTGTGAGAATATGTATTAATCAAAGAGTTTGCTTCTAAGAAGTTGTGACCTGGACAATGATAAAATAAACTGTCGCCAGTGCCCGTGGTGACACTGAACAGATGATTCATACACTCATCAAATGAGTCCACCTTCATAGAGTTGAAGTCAAATTGAATGGTGTTAAGAACGATATTGGTGTCATCAGGCGAATCTATTATCCAAGTACACGTAGTCTCTTCTACATAAAACATTGGTGAGATGACAGAAACACTCAAAGGGGGAGATTTAAGTTGCGTTACTTCTGGAGAAAAGGTTGCCGTATATAACATCAAATATTTCATAGACCCAGTTTTATTAACATGTACCTCATTGCTGACAGTATTCAACGGTTTTTCTAAACTAATGTAAGCACCGTTTGCCGTACCACACATCATTTTACCATCTATGGACACACCCCCACGGTTACAGTCGTCTTCGCTTTCGAAATATTCTAACCTTAGTGAGTATATAGAATTTGATGCATCCGGATATGTTACCTTATCCAGCGAAATCGTTTGAGTGACGTTACAGATGCTGTTATTGTGAGCAAAGTTGGGGAAACCCGGATTGACGACCAGTCCCGTCACGCCATAGTCAAACCGCAGCTCATGGCATGTCCCCTCATCCCAGGCTACTGTAAACCAAATCCTCGCACCTCGCCAATCACTGGCATTTGCATCTCCTACAAACACTAAGCGTATTGTAATGTCCAGTCCAAAGATACTGACCAGAGATCGGAAGGCAGCATCAGCTGGAAACATATCATTAGAGCCGCATATCTTGCTTAAACCGTGCACTGCAGATCCTCGACCATCAGCTTCATTAATTATTTCTAAATAGCTGGAGCACGAGTCTATGATATCGGTAACACTATATGTGTCTTGGGGACGGTGATCATCTGGACGAGGAAGGTGGATGTCCTCGATCCACAGCACTAGGTAGTCGCCCTGGGTGGCGCTGATGGTCTTTGAGATGGTAGTGGCATTTTCTGGACAGCCACCGTCCTCACACAGTGTAATATAGCCGGTGTCTTGTGCTGTCAACCATCTAATTGGGACTGATGCAGTGTCTGAAATACAGGAAAACGGCCTACATGATTGAGGATGTTGGAAATCGGATAACTTAGATCACTGTATGCCAATGACCCATGAATAAATATGCTACTATACCGAGTATTGTCACAGTGTCATCTTATAAGTAAACGGAATGTGATGAAAATGCTGAAGAACAAGGAGTTTGGAAAAATAGCCTCAAACGGGGGGCCGTGGGATGATTTCAATGCGGGATGTAGGAAAAAGACTGAAAATTTGTGAAATGTGTGACAAGTTTCGCGAGCCTTACTTCCTCTACTAGGAAATGCCTCAACCAATAACCGAGTGTACTCACTGAACTGCTTCCTGCATGCTATGTCATGTGTCGACTGCGTGTCCCATATCCAGCGGGCCCGTGGATCCATCACAGAGTTGATGTCAGGCAGCACAGTGTAAGCGCCAGCATCCTGTGATGTTTTACGACTTGATAATATATATATGGGCGCACGCATACCAGTACATACTGTACATATAGAAGTGCATAGCATATTCATCTTAACACACAACACACTAGAGCATGCCAGATATAACAGCCTAACACACATGACAGTAAAAATAACAATCTCCACTTCATCTCATCCGTTGGGTCATGCCCGTACATAATGCATCCGTTCTGAAAGACAGTTACACAGCACCCACGTTTCCCAATGCACACAGTGACATAATGACCACGTACCAGCACCGCTGCGTACCTCCACACCGAGTCGTCATAATCAGGCGACACCCAGCCGGGAGGGAGCGAGCTGTAGGGGGCGCAGCGCCACGTGCCGTCAGTGTGCTGGCCCGCGTCAGAGGACAGCATCACGCCCAGAAGCTACCCGACACGAGAGCGTCATGAGCACAGAATTGACGTGATGAGCAAATATCATAAATTGAATCATTATAAACACTAATATGGATGCTGTTCTAGGGACTGCAAGCCAGTCTGGTTACAGCACTGAACCAGGATCGAGAGTGGATACTAAAACCCACTTGGAAGATATTTTAATGGAAAAAGGAGAGGTGTCGATATAGAGGAAGTCGAGATGACCAGTCGGCTGTTAGATGTAGATGATGAATATCGTATTTTGCTTAAATACATATTTATGACAAGTAGCTTGCCCGGCTCCTTCAGAGTCTTTTTTGTGTATGATGGAAACGAAAATGTGAAAAAACACTGTCTAGAATAGTCTGTCTCACTCAAATAAGGTCATCAACACAACCCGTGATGTAGAGCACTGCACACCCAGTTCACAGATTAGTTTAACTAATCTGTAAACAAATTTAATGATAATTAAGATGAGATGCAATAATAAAATTTTCAATAATTTTAACAAATTTTCGGCATGTTCTGCCTTCATCAAGTTATAAATGAAAACAATATACAAAACAATGTTCTACGTAGAACGTAACACGTACACACACGTAAAAAATACGTAAAAAATACGTAAAAAATACGTAAAAATATGTACGTGAAACGTCAGACGTATTGTGTATACGTTTAACTTAAACCCATAGTTAACAAGATAGATTATCATTATAATACAATAGTATTATAATTAAAACTCAACAAGATGATAAAATACTGCTACATATCAACCAATAATAAGACAACATGATGAAAATACATTACATATCTGGGGTAACAAAAACAGAATTATAATCCGTATTCATTCCTCTGCCTAAAAAACATCCTAATCTACCAATCATTTTTTGTTCTTTTAACTTTCTACTTATTAAACCTCTCTCTAATAATAACCCACAAACCTCCATATCTTCCACCCCCCTATGTCTATCAGAATTGAAATGTCTAGCTACCTCCTTATCAGCCTTATCCCTTACATCTTTCAAGTGTTCTCTAAATCTATCACCCAGTCTACGTCCTGATTCTCCAACATAAAGTTCCCCACATTTTTTCTTACAATAACTAACCCTTTCGTTTCACATGTAAAATGATCTACTAAAACTGCCTCTAGGTTACCATGTCCTCCTTAGAGACATGTCTACATGTGAAACATCTAGATCTACCACAAGGTTTAGAGCGTGAACCAATAAATCTTTTTAAGGACTACGCTATCAATGGTTGTGATGTAAATAAATCACCAACCTCATCATCTAGAATAATTATTTCCCATTTATTACCTCAAGATTCCAGGGTGATATGTAATTGGTCAATTCTGTCTTCTTTTTCCTTTGTCCTAACATTTGAACCCTAAAGATTCAGAAACACTATCAGCCCTAGTTTTAGCCCTATCTAGTATGTTTTTAGGATAACCCTGAGCTCTAAAGTAATTAATCATTTCTCTGCATTTAATATTGTAATCATTATTATTTGAACATATCTTTTTTATACGAAGTAATTGACTATATGGAATATTATCCTTACAACTCCTAGGATGAGAAGAATTATACCTAAGGTATGCATGTGAATCTGTAGGTTTAGTGTATAAAGTAGATTCAATTTTATGAGTACCTACATTTAAAGTAGTATCTAACATATTAACTTCCTTCCCTATCTCTCCAGTATATTTAAGAGCAGGATTAAAATTCTTAATAAAATCAATATAATTATTCAAAGTTACCAAATCAGTATTACTAATACCAAAAATATCATCAATATATCTAACATACATCAAAGCAGTATTTTATCATCTTGTTGAGTTTTAATTATAATACTATTGTATTATAATGATAATCTATCTTGTTAACTATGGGTTTAAGTTAAACGTATACACAATACGTCTGACGTTTCACGTACATATTTTTACGTATTTTTTACGTATTTTTTACGTATTTTTTACGTGTGTGTACGTGTTACGTTCTACGTAGAACATTGTTTTGTATATTGTTTTCATTTATAACTTGATGAAGGCAGAACATGCCGAAAATTTGTTAAAATTATTGAAAATTTTATTATTGCATCTCATCTTAATTATCATTAAATTTGTTTATAATCAATAGATGCGGCACAGCAATTACTACATTTTATTTTTAACTAATCTGTGCACAGTTCGTGTGTTATTTAAATAAAATTGTTAGGGTCCAAACAATTACCACACAATATTACTAATTTAAAAATTATTGCTCAAAGTGAAAAAATGAAAAGTTGTAGTAAGATCTAATGTAAATAAACATGTTCAAATCCCCTATTATCGCCACGCACGAACTGGGTGTGCATGCAACAAATTGCACCATAGATCATATAATTTGAATGAATCATAACAATTGTGTTTATCATGCAACAATGAGTAATGAGCTTTATTTTGACACATCAAACACTAATGAGGGTTTATTAATAGCTGTGTTATGATTGGTTAAAACATTGAAATGCACGAAGTGGGTGTGCAGTGCCCGTGGACGATAATAGAAGATAATAACGAAATACCTTGTAGAAGAACTCACACAGCACTTTGGGGTAAAGTTATATATCGTAAACCAATATTCCTATGATGATAATTTGATTACATAGCATTTTATCGCCTGTGCAGTAGATGTAGTGCTCTATTTTACGATAATATGAAATAAAACACAAAATCGCAAACAGCGAATCATAACGTCCTCTTTCAGCGGGACGGAATGCTCTGCACGTGAAAACACAATGGACACGGGGGAAATGCATTGAAAACACAATGCAATCGGCTGAATGCTCGTAGTTATTAATATATTTGGATTGTGAGATCGTGAGGTGTGATTTGTTAGTGTGGATCATGTCGTAAGGCGGTTGGTCCGAACGGCACGCAGGACCCCATTTGTTTCTCCGACAAAAAAAGCGTTTCAGAAGTCAAATTTGTCGCTTAATACTGCATCAAGAAATATGTTTTAGGTGTCATTTTGAAGCTTAGTGTTTCCTCTATCTTGTGTGCAGTCTCATGATAGTGTAAGCGTACAATCCTGGTCACGAAAATTATCGTCTAGTTTGCAACGGCATATGTGTTACTGCAAGGTGAAGGACAAACAGTGGCCGGAATCGTGCTGGGTATTTTTTGACCATTTAAAAACAGTTTTCTCATAAATGATGACATAATTGAATGTGTGCGGGTTGTGAACCGATTTCTACATTACTGACGCAGGGAAAGTTCTAGTATTGAAGCCCTGAAACGCCACTGATAAGAGCAAAGGGGGATAAATGTCCGAGATTCGTAGGGGGTGGTGGCCAAATGTAGGTAACAGCCAGTTTCCATAATTATATATAGATTGCAACATGGCCAAAACATGCTATACCACCAAAACTTTTGATTTCTTTGCAAATTCAAGCATTCAAAACTTATAGGTTTACAAAAGCGCAACGAATTCTGCATCATGTCTTATGTTTGAACGCCCATAAATCACATGCTTCAAAGTTAACATCAATGCTAGTTTAGTACATAAACTTGAAATAACAGCAGAAGAAAATGAAACAAAATTCATTCTGTTCGAATGGCTGCAGCCCTTGCAGAGATATACGTCAACACAAATCTGTACTTTCTAGGCCACGAGGAACAATGGTTTATTCATTGTTTGTTAATATTGTTTACTCTATGCCTTCATAGTCGCAAACTGTGAAAAGTTCGAAATTTTAGAAAGATATGTTAAACGTTGGCACACTTAGAAGATTACAAAGATGCCACAAGAGGCATTTTCACACTGGGGTCCGAAATCATCAAAATGCCATTTTACCTCTACTATAGCTTTACTTTTGATTGACCTAAAAAGTTTTTTTTCTGAATTGTGTATTGTGATCTGACACTGACAATAGATAAAAACAATAAAAATGAACCCAGCTGCTATCACATTGCTACAGGAGGGGCACAAACATGGCTTTGGAGCAAACATTAACGAAATTTGGATAAAAGTAAAACTTTGATTTTCAAGAGAAAAGATGTATTATTCGAGGAAAATGGCACACATTTTTGTTTGGAATCACTTAATAATACAAAATAACTAATTTACTGGGCATCTAATATCAGTAGTCTAGAGCTATAAGGGGTCAGACCACTAAATGGATACTCAATTGTAAGATCTATAAACAACGTAATAACTAGCCAACCCCCCCTGCTTTGCTTAGCTTTGAGTGTTGGCAAAAAATCTTTCTTCAGTAGAGTATTCAATTTCCTGTTGCTGAGGATAAAAATCATATGAGCATATCCACCTTCCAAAAGCTCTGGCAGCCATTGAAGAGACATACCCCCTGAAATCCTCTCTAGTCTAGCCCGATTCTGCATTTATACATGACTGACAACAACTGATCATTCACACTAAATATTCAAATAATTTTAAAGTAAAACGACTGGTTTGGCACCTATGTAGACTTAGCTTAATATTTTTACCATATCTATAATCAGTAAATAATCGGAACCACGCCCCCTTTTCATTTAATATGACATTTCCAGGTGCACCCGAATGTTCGGACCGAATTTTTGCTGATTTTCCATTAATTTGGTGGTCAGAGCCCTAGATGTTTGCAAGTGTAATGATACCAATTGCCAAGTTCATCACCAAAAGTCTACCATATAGTTAGGAGGCGGCATGCACGAGGTGTGGACTCACCCCCTGTGCGCGGACGGCGATGACGGCGGGTCGTACGGCTAGGTAGTACGTCTGCACCGCCAGGTTGCCGTGGCCCAGGCGCGCGCCGTCCACGTACACGTCATAGTACGCGGCGGAGGCGGCTGTGGCCACATACAAGCGGTGCATAGCGACTGCAAAATGCACGGTGTACTCTAAAATTGTGATCTTAGACATGGGTAGGGTTTAAGTTTCTCCTTTATTGTCAGTCACATTATTTCTAGTGACGTGTAGCAAAATTCTAACGGACGACATATTCCGATTTCTCTTTCAAGTACGCATGTGCAAGATGTGCGCGGGCTACATACATACTTGTACACACGTGCGTGTCATTGTGCGCGCGTGGCAATAAAGGTGAGTGCAAAAGTGTCAACTCACCGACGCACGTGCTGCTGGAGTCGAGGGCGTATCCGGCCGAACACACCGTGCACACCATGGAGCCGTGGTTGTTGGAACATTTGTCGCAATTGCTAGGGCATTCTGTAAAGATTAGAAATGCATCATCAGTTAGTTACCGTATAGCTCAATTTCATGTGAATAACATGCTGTTGTGCAAACAATTCATTTATCAATGTTAGAGCAGTGTAAAAAAACATCAGCTTTCCGCATGGTTGGGACACTATGATTTAGAGACCTTTTCGGTGATGGCAATTTATCCTGCTATGATCTTGACGTGGCAATGAAATGGATTGACTCTATGTGCAGTGGTTTTCTTCTAAAGTTGTGCATGATACGACGCCATCTGCCACAACTCCATGCATGGCAGAGGGCAGCGTTGTTTAAATATCACACTGGAGAAAGAGTTTGACTAGGAGGAAACTTACTGGCACAGACTGCGCTGTTGATAGCGTAGTTGGCATTGCACGTGTTGCAGATCAACTGGTCCGTATTCGGGTCGGCGGTGCAGTCTTTGCAGTTATTGGGACAGACTGAAAATCCATTAGCATTTCATAATCATTTATACAAGCATTTTGGTTTGATGAAAGATCATTTCCACAAAGGACACAATGATAATTTCTTCTTCTCTTATGTGTTAGATATTCTTGTATGCGTTGGCAAGTCGATAATAAATCCTCTCTCTCAAGTGCTAGAGACTCTTAGAATCAGAGTTTTCATTAGTCGTAAACACGGTAGCGAAATATAGAGAAGAAGCAAGCGAAATACATTAATGCTTTGTATGACTACGGTGAACCTACCGTGGCACAAACGGTCTGCCTTCTGTCCGTAGCCATCGTCACAGCGAGAACAGACGACCGCGGCCAGGCTCGTGTTGTACTCGCAAGCCGCGCAGTGGTCTGTGCATTCTGGCAAAATAGTAACAATCCATGTGTAAATGTTAAAATGTTAAAGTATGCATATTGCAGTCCCGTGTTCAGCCTTTTGTAAGGGGTGGGGTGGGGTGCGGGGGTGGGGTGGGGGTCGGTTTTGTAAAAAGAATTCGGTATTTCTGATCGCAGGCTATCGTCCAATAAATATATACCTTTACGATATTGCCCTTGTTCACATTATCGGAACAAAGTATGGCACGCAAGGACCTGTATAAAATTGTACCACCCATACACTAAGAGCTACGTTACATCATTTACACCTGATTTTATTTGGCACACAGCCACACACAATCTCATTCAGTTCCCCGGGAGGCATACCATGCAGGCTGGTTTTAGTTGGAGCTAGGAAGCGCGATACTATTAAGCGGTCATACATCAGTCATACGCATTTTGATCATAATGACAATATTTATAACTGACATTTCTTAATGTATACCGGCAATGAACCAAATGCTTGAGAAGACCCCCCCAAAAAAAATAAAAAAATAAATAAATAAATAAAAATAAAGCACACACAAAAAACACACAACAAACAAAAACACACAAAAAACACTGCATCCTATTGAACAATCAAGTTTGCTAAATGTCTATATTACTGCATAGATTCACCTATGATAGCCGTGTAGATATAAAATTAGTGTATAAACTGTAGTTTACTTCACACTCACTCTCACAGTCGCCATCGCCGTTGACGGTGTAGCCGATGACTCCATTTAAATCACAGTGGTGTGAGCATTTGGTCTTGGCGGCTGCGGCATCATAGGAACAATCGGAGCACATGGAGGGACAAGCTGAAAGGTCGGGACGAGAAGCAATATCATGTCCATTGAGATGGAATTAACTGGCCACTGGAAAATCATTGTAAAACAAGTTATCATTGGAAACTATATAAATGCAAATAAATAAATGTAAATGTCTGGTTTATAGTCTTGATCCAAGTTTTGATCTCACGACTTTTACAATTTACACCAGGTCATCGGCACATTCATATATATCTTTCTCAACTCCCCGGGGTGCATACCATACTGGCTGCATACGGCATTGCTGCTGTTTGCGCACGCTTATCACAGACCTGTACCTATTTAACGTGTAGGTACCACGGAGCAGTGTGCAACCTGTTAGAGGTAAGTTTGCTCAACACTTACCATCAGACCCGACCGGGAATCGAACCCACGACCTTCTGGTCACAAGTCCAACTCCCTATCCATTCGGCCACAGAAGCACACTATATAAAGTAATTAGCCATCACTGAAAAAAGCGACCCAATATGACGCATTAGCGTGGTAGGTGAGTTTGCACTGACCTTTGCATGTTTTCGCTGCATCCTTGGCATGCAAAAAATCACAGATTATACAGCCAGTAGAATCGCATACGGTACAATTGGACGTAGAGCATGCTGGAATAACAAATATGATTTCGCCTGCCAGATTGTGATTAAAATGATTGTCGTGTAGTGCGACACAGTGTGAATTCTTATGAATATAAAAGCTACAGTGTTCGTTGGTTTATTGCAATAAGTTACGATTTAAGACATGCGTCTAGCTTTTTAAACAAGCAGTCATTTCAATGTTATAGGGGTAATCGTGAACAGATCGTAGAGATTAGAGAGTTTCCATGTATTTTGTCATAAAGTACAATTAATGTATTAATATAAAAGTCATTGTGTGCAGTGGACGGTATCACAAACTTAAAAACAAAATCAAAGTTTCACTATTATGATGTAAATTTAGGAAAGCGTCTGTTTTGTAGTTATTTTATCAAATTTTCTGTTGCTAGTGTTGAACGCTGACCATGTTATGTCCATCATTTACCTGTGCACGTGTTACCATCCAGATAATAGTGATCGTTGCAGACAACGCACGTGTCAATGGGGTCACAAGTCCAGCAGTTAGTATCGGCGCATGGCACTGTAAATATGAAGGGAGTTTAAAATTAGTCATAGAACCACGACAGTGCAGAAAACACACATATCCACTGAAAAGGATCTTATGTCCAATGTGCGATCCCGAGACAATATAAACTAGATCGAAAGTGTTCAAAGAACACTGCGTCGCTAGAAAAACGTTGACTTATCGGCAATTAAGATATATACTGAAACGATGTATACTTTATAGTTAAGAACTTTATGAATTTTAGGAGAAAACCGCGGAACAAATTTACGGCATTGATCAATTTTCAGCAAAATATATTGCTCTGTGTGTTGCATAATAGCCAATAATAGTTTCAAAGCTATGTATGTAAGTACAGAGAACTAAAATAAAAGTAAATTGTGACATCGTTCGTAATCATTCATGGTATGAATTTGGTAATCCAGTGATGAGGCTACGTTTTATAGCATCGATGACGTCACGTATAAAGTACTGAATATATTATGAGGTGTTTTTTGTTATGTAGATCTAGGTGCTCTGTATCACATATTTTAATAATTGCACAAGAAAGTTGAGTAATTCTACTGATGTATTATTCACAAACGGAAATTATTTGGAAATATGTTCTGGTCATAAAAATCTTATGTTAATGGTCGTGCTTGGGCAGGTCAAAGTTGAACTAGGCATAGCAAAACAAAGGGTGACCACGTGTTTGGCTTTGTTTACATAATAATTCCCTGGCCAAAGTTCATGAATTCATAGTAGAATAAAGAAATGACACTGAACTACTAGTACTGAACTAGACACTGAACTACTGAACTACTATATTTTTCTTAATAGAACAATCGAAAAGCAATTTGTGTGTTCTAACCTCATATTCAAATATGTTTACTAAAATATTAATGAAATCTTGATTGAAAATACACAATTACTATCTACCTTATCAGCCACAAATAGCCTTGTTAAATAGTATTTATCAGTCTTCTGCATGTATTTTCATTGGATATCGACCTCAACAACTGCCTTGTAAAAATATGTTGTATCAGGACTGTCCGTATACAGAATCAACTAGATCAAAAGTGTTCAAAAACACAGCGACGCTAGAACAATGTTGACATATGGGCGATTAAAATATTCCATAAGTATGAAGATTGTAGTTCAAGTGGAAATTAAGAAATAATGAAATCTTTAAAAAAAGGTTACCTGGAACATATACTTTACTTGGCAAATAGCCAAAATTGAAAAATCATGATGGTTTCGAAGAATGTAAACAGTGAAGATTTTGTTTTCAAAGGCATTGATACTATTAATAAAAATGTCGAATATGGAACAAAAACGGCACACTTTAATTGGCAAAGTGTAACCGTGAAAACAAGTTTCGTGTAAGTCACCAGTGCGTGAGAATTGTAGCATTCTCGCGTAGTATAAAATTAGGTAATAGAAGTTGCACTGGACTAGGTTTAGTTGTCCCTGTTACACACACCTTGATAGGCTCTGTTGTTCCTTTATTATGGCCACAGTAGCATTAGGTATTCAGTACTCTCTGGTACTGGTTTATGAGCCGAATAGCGGCAGTTCTCCTTTAGCGCTCGTCTGAAGCAGTAGGGCTGGCAACCTATTCTCTCGGGAATAGGCCCTCTTTACTATTTTTATGGAGGTTAACTCGGTGGGTCAGCACCGGTGCGAAGTCCTTCCAGTTGGAGGCCCTTCGTGAAACCCGGGGTGTCACCAGCTAATCTGCCCCCATTAGACGGTACTGGCGGTTAGACAACTGTTCACGGTTAGCCTAATACACAACGAGAAGCGTACGAGGGTTCTGATCACGTACGGTGCGTCCACCCGGTTACTAGACCCGCAGGGTGGTTCGTACACAGCCACGGGGATACGGGGTAGATCTTCCAAGGGCCCTGGGCCGGGAGATACTAGTATCGCCGCACCACAGATTTCGACGGAGTCCTGGCAAAGTTCTTCCACATAGATTGTCCAGGGTTTTCCACCAGTCATGACCGGCAACTACAGAACTCACTTTGTTTACAAAAGTGCCAAAGATGAACATATTTGATTGTCACTACGTATGTGAACATAGAATGAAAATTGGAGGTCATGACTGTAGTGAAAGTATTGAAGAAAGTATAAAAACAATAACCTGAAAGTCTATAAACTGCTACACAATGCTGTGGTCTTTGAGCACTTTTCATTTAGCTAGCAAAGGGCCAAAGTTTAACGTAGGTGGTGGTCACCACTCCCATAATATTGTATGAAATACGAAAATCATGTGTCAAGCTAAAAATGCCGCAAATGACCACCAATGGCCTTCTGGAGAGCACACTTTGATTGGCAAAGTGCAAATTTGGACACTGATGATGGGCACTAAGTATATGAGCAGTGTATCCAATTTGGAGCTCACGGTTCAATCTGTATAGAAACTATAGAAGAAAATGGCAAAAAATGATCTAAAATTGCCGTCTGGAAATCACACTCAAATTGGCAAAATGCCAAAATTGAATCCATGTGATGCCCTCTAGGTCTGTAAGCATTGTACCAAAGTTTGATTGCGTCCATCAAGTAATAATAAATGGACAATAAATGGTTCTGTGGAAACCACAATTTAATTGGCAGAGTGCCCAAAATCGAATCACTTCGGTGTCGCCTCATTCCTCATAGTTGTGTAAAGTTTGAACAAAATCGGTTCATTGGTAAACTCTAGCTTGTCCAGAGACATATACAAGCATACTGACATGCAAACGAAGTGATCACAAGGCTTTCGCTTCAGCTGCTGAGGTGACGCAATAACCTGCACATGCCATCTCCAACAGGGAATCATAACGTCCTCTTTCAGCGGGACGGACAAATGCTACTTTCCAGTAGCCTCGGATTGGAGGTTGCTGTACACGGTCAGTTCTCAGCCGAGCTACTTTTGCCCCAGTTTCAAGATATGTACATTTGCCATACATAGCATAGATAGGAAAAGCACCAAAATCATTGAACATCAAAGAGATAGCACAGTACAGCGTGCGTAGCAGTCATACGGCTGACGTAAGTTTATTTTAAAATAGTATTGTTATTGTTTAGAAAAGACTGATAAGTACAACAACGGGTTCGTTGTGTAACACGAATATATTATATTGGCTCCCTTTAGTATGCTACATCAATAGCAGAAAACAGCAAACCTCACAGCAAAAGTCTATTTGGCATGTTTTGCTGTTTGCTGCTATGTAGTGTTGGGTTGAATATTGATTTTTTTTCTTGCTGGCCAAAGTGCATTCAATATCAGTAAAAAGTCATAAATGGGCTTCTAGAAAGCACAATTTAATTGGCAAAGTGCCCAAAATCGAATCACTTTGGTACCGCGTCATAGCTCATAACGTAGCTCTAGCTTGTCCAGAGACATACATAGTTAGTTAGTGAGTGAGTGAGTGAATGAGTGAGTGAGTGAGTGAGTGAGTTACAAAACGAACGAAACAATGCTTTGCTTCAGCAACTGAGCTGAAGCGACGCAATGAAGCATCCCTTATTTAATTGAATATTGATTGGCTGCAGGTGGCCTACATTACATTTGTAAGCACAGTTGTGCAAGA
>CM032666.1:63686771-63760921 GCA_019095985.1 Streblospio benedicti | reverse complement strand
CCCCAAGGTGATAGCCATCGTTGCAATCGGTACAAGTAACAGACGATCCCGCAGTGAGCCATGTACATTCTGAGCATAGTGCACGAGAGCCAGAAAGTGTGGAAGAAGAACATGCTGAAAGGATATACAGCCTGTGATCGTTGATTACCATTGCAACGCGTTCATAAATGGTTGATGTTTTCCCTGCAAGTTCAGAATTTTGTATAATGTCAATTCACACATTGGATTAATAGTGAACCATTTTCATATGTAAATTAGAGGGGAAATTAGAACAGATCTAGAGTAATAGGCCTCTATCACACTCGCAGGCACTGCTGGGGCGTGAACCGACCAGCACAAACCCATTTCCTACTTAAAAGCATTTCTGTGTCACTTGTTGTACAGTTATTGTTAATAGCCTGATTGTGTAACAAAAATCAGTATTATGTGATAATGCCATGGCGACAATAATCAACAAGAGTGCGGCATACATCCGCAGCCGGCAGTGGCATGGCCCCAGGTGGTGTAGCCGGCATCACAACGGGAGGTACCACATTTGGGGGCAGCATTGGCTGCGTCCCACATACATCTCGCCGCCGCCGTCTGACATCCAGGCGGACAGGCTACAATGCAAAAATCACAGCAGCTACTAAAACAGCTTCACCTGCACCATTGAAGATGAAGAGAATCTTGTTGAATTTATCTTGTACACTATATAATACGCTGCATCAATTAAGTCAACCATGGTGAATGTGACGTGGCGTATCCTATCCTCACCTATGCATTCTCCCGATCCCAGCACGTATCCTTCCTTGCAGGTCGTACACGTGAACGTTCCGTCCTCTTCTCTAACACAACTGTTACAGTTGCTGATGTCGCAGCCTGAAGATAGCAACAGGGCATCAGCAGACGGCAATACTGTAGGAATTGACCACGAGATTGGAGTGTCAATCGCAAAATTGAGCATGCTGACGTCTGATTTTGCGAACGAAGTGAGGGGTAAAAGGACGTCAGCATAATTTTGCGATTGACACGACACCGAAAGTGGATCAATCACCATTCTATTGACTAAAATCCATTTTATTTTAAAATAAATCATATTATAACATTCAACATTCAAGTCAATTTCGTTTCTTTTGAGCGCGCGGAGACGTCAATTCCTACAGTTTTGAGCACGCGGAGGCGTTAGTCTAAACTGTTGCTCTCCGCAACAACGAAACACGCCTTACTACGTCAGCGGCTGTATTGATATTGTGAGGAATTTAGACTAGCGCCGTGTTTTTTTGGGGGGAGCGTGTTTTCCATCGCAAAATTGAGCACGGAGATTGACCAATCAGCGTGGGTTATTGGCGGTGATTTTTGCACGGAATGATAGAATGATTCATTGATATTTTGGCTACTATTTTGGGTATTACGTTCAAAAATGAAGTTTTGTTGTCACATTATTTGTATATCGTTAAGTTATCGTTTAGTTACGTAAATTGGTGTAGTAAGTGGGGTCAATGTTTAAAATGTTCAAAAGTGGTACTAACTATATACATGTCACAGTGTCCACAGTCAAAAAGGTTCGTATGTGCAAGATGTGTACAGGCCTTACACGCGCTTCATACATATACTAGTGTGTGTGTGTGTGTGTGTGTGTGTGTGTGTGTGTGTGTGTGTGTGTGTGTGTGCGTGTGTGCGTGCGTGCGTGCGTGCGTGCGTGCGTGCGTGCGTGCGTGTGTGTGTTTAGTGTGTTGTGTGTGTGTGTTAGTGTGTGTGTGTTTTGACTGTGTATGTGTAGTTTGCAATATACTGGCACATTTCATAGGCTGATCCAGGGGGTGGGGGCGCTCCCACCCCCCTTTCCCACCAAAATACTTCATTTTCATAGTTTTTTTTCATGAAATCCCAAAGTGTGCCCCCCTCCTTTTCCTTAAGTGTGCCCCCCTTTCAAAAAAGCTGGATCTGCCTATCCATTTATAGTATTAAACGAACGAAATTATATTATTTGAGTTTTTGCTTGTATTTATAATAGCACAGGCGTACATAGGCCCTACACCAACGTATTTTCAATAAATCATGATGGATTGCTTTTGTGTATTGCAATACATCATATGTGGTAGCCAAGTACCTGCAGGCTTACATGTATCGTAGTACGAAATTCTTACTTTGCGCATCTAATACATTGTTTGTGTGTCAGTATATGATATAATATTAAAAGTATGTAAATGGCATGACGAGCAAGAGTGTAGGGTGACTGGACTTACTGTCACACGTTTTGTCACTACCAGGCTTGGAGCCGTAGTTGACCATACATTCATCACAAGTTTCCTCATCCACGCTGCATGACACGCAGAATGTAGGGCAGGCTGGAAAGCAATACATATCCAGATAAGTCACTCAACGCAGTGGATCCGGTTCCATTTTTATAATCCGTATTCGACTCCATCTATAATATGTGTCTTAACCATAATATATACAAATTCCGAAATCCTTTTTTGTGAGTGCGTGCGTGCGTGCGCGTGTATACCAACCAATTTTCTAAAATAACTAGATAAAATGTATTGCAAGTTTCCTTGACGTAAAATACCAGGAATTACAGAAAAACACGGGGGTTGTCCACTTAGAAAAGATAAAATGTGTACATGACTACATGTTTATTGTAATTTATACAAAGAAGTTCATTTGTATGGTATCTAACTATGCCATAGCATTAAACTATCAAATAATGGATTTAAATGTTTAAGAACTTGGTAACATATGTCATCAAATCATTTTCAGATTAAACATTTGTATGTTAGTGATAATCTGCCTTAACAACCCGCCTCTTTATGCGTTTCCCACCCAGAAAATGTTATCACACCGACGATTCAATACAATAATATAATATTATTATAATATTAATAGATACTATGCTTACCCTCAACTGTAAGAAAAGAAGACAGCAGAAAAATTTCCAATAATCCTAGAGGATTCATGATCGCAAGTGGCATGAATACTCATATACATGGTATCGAACTCCAGTTACTTCATTATGGTGCATTTAAATTACGTCTGTCAAAAACAGGCAGACACAATGTCATGCTCTAAAAAGTGATCAATATGGACCTTAAGTGTATATAACTATTTCAGACTCTAGGTTGATATAATCTACACTCTTTGCACAATGCACTTAAACTTCATCATTGATGTTTATTTATTAATAGAAATAATTAAGAAAAAACAACAACACCAAATTATTAGTTTTATTACGCACCATGATTTGATCATACGAGCGGTCTATTTCTGTAAGACGATTTCACCCCAAGTCATTCTAATCATCAATGGCGGGTGTGTGTGGTATGTATATTACTATGATTTACAAACACTATACCATACATACTGATTACCACTAGTATATTGGTAGCAATGTGTTTGGTATTTTGTTTGTAAATCATAGTAGTATACATACCACACACACACACCCGCCCTTGATGCATGGGCCCATGATTCTAATCACTTTGCTCACTGTTGCTAAACAATCTAAATCACATTGTCCAAGAAGCCAGCGGCCGCTGAGTGAACGTTGACTTCAAACACAAATACTATAGGGGATTTTTCTTAACGAGAACTCGTACTCAAGTTCCACAAAATTCATTGTTTGAAAAGTTAGCTGTAGGCCCCTACGTGCGAAAAAAATCACACCCAAAATAAACGTGCAACAAACCACCAAGAGTTTCACTTGAACATGTTGCCTGAGAGGCGCAGATAAATCACGGTCCGATAACAGCTAGGTTCATGAGGGCACAGTTTCCCACGTTATATAATCCAAGCGTACTTATCTCATGAACCGGCCCCCGCCCCGGCGTTTATAGCATGTTAACTAAAGCATTATGCCCGAAAGAGTCTTAACACATTCCTTACTTTGTCGTTTCCTCTTCACTGGTCCCATTGTTGCCCTTGGTGTTTTGAAACGAGAAAATCTGATCACCGAGAAAAGGATATGCATAATATTTATTAAACGCGTGTGGAGTCGTTATTCCAGACATACAGCGATGTGTTTACTTATATACTACGGTAGTCTGCGTACAGAATGACAGGAGATATTTCGGAGCCACACGATAACAAGGAAGTGGGCGGCTGTCACCCATGTTGCGAATGCCTACATAGGTGGAGAACAAAACAAAATGACGCACGAGGTTTTCCTGGCACATAATCATTATAATATACGACGTGTACTATGTTTTGAACGTCAGCTGAAGGTTCTAAATATGTTTGGAGTTTATATCCATACGTACATAAATGCATACCTATATTATCTAGGAATATAAACATTTGTATTATATAAATATTTGTTTTCAAGATGTTGCCGAGCAGAATGAGAAATCACACTTAAACTGTTACGCTACCCCCACCCACCCCACCCTTAAAGTATTGGCAGTAATGATTGTAGCCGTGTAATCTACGCTATTGATTCCAAGCAAGTCGTTTTGTCGGACAGCAGACGGCAAAGTGACTGGCAGTTATTGTGACGAAGTAGTGAAAGTACCTGTTATGTGCATAGTTTCTATTCCCCGGGGACTACTTTTCTTGCACCATTTTCAAGCTTAAACTGATTTGGTCTTGTGAAGGAAGAAACCTTTAGCTCCAAAGGAAACTCTACGGTAAATCACATGGCCGACATGGTTTTATTTCTCGTCTGTGTTCCCGCTTCCTTTGGGTCATCTTGACTTTTACGTCAGAGTTGATAATAACCCCCCAAATAAATCTGCACACGACGGTTAATTTCTCTTGCTAGTCCCAAAGATCACGTGGTGTTATTTATGTTTTGAGGTCCGAATACGTGACGGCATTTTTCTATAGCAGACATTACTTCGGAATCTTGAAAGCTATGTCTTACAAACGTATGAGTTGATTGGGTAGAACGTTTTGTAAGAAAGAGCTAGATAGGTATCCTCAATCAAAATCTGAAAATCAGTTTGATTACCTTATGGCTCGTTAGCACACATTATTTATCATTTTAATGCATTAAGGATCTTTCACATCGCCCCCCCGCCCCCCATCGACCATTCGGATACTTAGGCCGGCCAATGAGAGACCAGGATGCGTCACATTTTATGCAAATGTGTCCCCTATCGCCAGCGACATAAGTCGACGTAATCCTTTGTCGCGCACGACATATTGAACAAGCAGCCACCTAGCCAATGATCTGGCCTATGGTGCTACTTTAATAATTGCATGATCATATTAATGCGGGATTCATATTGATGGGATTAATATTAAATAGGTGAGCTGTACTCGAGGTTCACTTTAGGTGGATTACAGCGACTTGGAAGGAGCCGTGTCGACATTATTTTCGCAACCTCTGTTACTGGACATCTTACAATTTGCTCCATACCTATCTTCTACTTATAATTTCCTGATCATTCACATTCTCGTTCATGAAATAAAAGAATGTGTCTTAAATAATGATCGTAAGAGGAACGTTTTGCCTTGATATTGGCAACTTCTTTAAAGGGAGATTTAACTGCAACTGTACGGTGACTTAGAGAACCAATCAGAGGGCAGTATTTGCCCCCCCCCCGCCCCATCGTGACTTATGTCGCCGGCGACACATTTGCATAAAGGTGACGAGTTCAGGTCTCTAATTGGCCTGGCTAAGTATCTGAAATGATCGCCGGCGACGATGTGTAAGATGCTTATTAATTTGGTTTTGGTTTTGTGGCATGCATGTTAGGTGGCTGATGATCAGAGTGTTAAAACTGGGAGTGGTATTCATAAATATGTGAATCACCAATTAAATGGTAAAAAATGTGCCTGAAATGATATTATTTCAGTTTTGAATTATTTGGGCGATTTAAATGACTATCTCCCCACTACAGATATACTGATATAAAATTAGTTTCAAAAATTGATACATTGATAAGATCCCTTCTCTAAGCCTATACATCTGTGAGTTGTTTTACATGGATTCTTGTGTGAACCTCAGGTGTGCATTGTGTTTCATGTACTATGATTGTCCATATGTTTTCTTCTTCTTCCGGTGAAGATTATGCAAGATGGCTTGGTGCGACACATGTACAAAGGATAAAACAAAAGAGCTAAAATTTACAGTGCAGTCTAAAAACAAAGCAGGTACTCAGAATCCTGCCACCCGTGACTTGAACTCCTCCAGGGTCAGCGCTATCACAGTATCTGATGGGAGGTTGTTCCAGTCCCTTATGGTACGGGGGGAAAGGACTTTAGGTGATAGTCCTTGGTTGACTGCTGTGCGTAGAGGGCGTGGACATTGGTAGTCCTCCTGGATGTCCTTGGGACACTGGACACATAACGGTCTTTATCAACAGATACTAAGTTGTTTTGAATTTATACATCATGTATAATCTCGCCTGCCGTCTTCTCTCCTTTAGTGATGTCCATTGTAGTTGTGTGATCATGGATTCTACACTTGAGGTCTGGTGGTTCCTGTTTAGCACATATCGTGCTGCCCTTCGCTGAATGTTCTCTACTTCCTTTATATCCTTGTCAGTATATGGGTCCCATACAGTTGCAGCGTACTCAACCAGTGGCCTGACGAGGCTTATGTAGGCCGTGGTCTTGAGTTCTGGTGAGTTGATACGCAAATTGCGTCTGAGGAAACCCAGTGTCCGGTTGGCTTTGCCAGTGATGCAGGAAATGTACCGACCCCATGTCAGATCCTTAGTGAAGAGGACCCCCAGATACTTGGCCTCACTTACCACTTCTAGGATGTGCCCATGTAGCACATAGCTGGTGTCGTTTGGATTCCGTTTCCTGGTGATACGGAGGACCTGGCATTTCTGAGGGTGGAAGGCCATCTTCCATCGTGCCTCCCAAGCTGCTAGATGATCGAGGTCACACTGCAGCACTTTACGGTCAGAGTCAGATCTGATGGTAAGGTATACCAGGGTGTCATCAGCGAAGAGACGCACACTAGATGTCAAATTTTCATGGATGTCATTAATATAATAAAGGAATAAACAAGGCCCGATGACAGATCCTTGTGGCACGCCCGATCTCACCGCTGCGCTGTACGAGTACTCTCCATCAAGTACTACCTGCTGTTCCCTTCCCCCGAGAAAAGCCTGGATCTATGCATTGGTCCTTCCCTGGACCCCGTAGTGGTGAAGCTTCAAGATGAGCCGTGTATGACTGACCTTGTCGAAGGCCTTACTGAAGTCCATTATAAGGATGTCAGTTTGCTGTCCACACTGCATATTGTTGGTGATGTCAGCTGTGAATTCAAGTAGCTGTGTTTCACATGATCGGCGGTCCCGGAATCCGTGTTGTAGCTCGTAGAGTATTTTATGTGTCCTGGCATGACCTATCAGGTTGCTGGTGATGATGTGTATCATGAGTTTGCAGGCTATGCAAGTCAAGGACACTGGGCGGTAATTTGAGGCGTCATTCTTATTCCCTTTCTTATAGATGGGGGTGACGTATGCCTGTCTCCAATCCTTTGGTACTGTCCCAGTGAGATATGACTTGAAAATCATAGTCAGCATCGGCGCCACATGATGGGAGAGCTCCTTCAGTACTCTAGGGCTGATGCCATCTGGACCTGGAGCCTTGTACATGTTGAGCTGTTGTAACAATTTGAGCACACCTGGCTGTGTTATCTCAATGTCCCTAATGACATGGAAACGTCCGTCTGGCAGTTTAAGTTCAGCTGGGTATTCTGTGTCACAGGTGAAAACGGATGTTAAACGACCTATGTCGTAAGTAGGCCCTACACGTATATATTACATTTTAATGCCTATTGAGTCAAGAAAAAAAACCCCGCTAAGTTCGGTCAATAATTAGTTGTTTTAAATTTGATAAAGAGACATCACAGAAAAAGAAAATAGTTTTATTGATAAGGTAAATTGTCTTATGTGGAGACATCCGAGAGAAGTGAAAAGCATCCGCATAAGATAAGTTTTTTCTATATATGATAGTTTTTATATATATTTTATACATTGATAAGTATCCTTCTCTAAGCCTATATACCTGTGAGTTGTCTTACACGGATTCTTGAGTGAACCTCAGGTGTGCATTGTGTTTCATGAACTATGATTGTCCATATGTCTCCACATAAGACAGTTTACCTTATCAATAAAACTATTTTCTTTTTCGGTGATGTCTCTTTATCAACTTTAAAACAAATAATTATTGACCGAACTTAGTGGCTTTTTTCCTTGACTCAATAGGCATTAAAATGTAATAAATACGTGTAGGGCCTACCTACGACATAGGTCGTATTAACATAGATATATGGACAATCATAGATGGTAAAAATTCTAATTACTATCACTGTGTATTACAGTAACATACATACACACAATAATATTATTCTTGTGGGGGAAAACGTTTATAGTTGAAAACGCGATCAGCTGCACTCACAATAAAGTAGGCGCAAGTACGCCAGCCTGTCTGCGGCGGTAGCGTCTTGTTGTTACGTGAGGAGGTCGGCTATTGTCATTGCGTGCATGGTCAATGACGACCAACAGCAGCCTATCAACGGAGAATCAAATAGCTGCGAGAGGGGAATATTCTATTTTTTTGTGGTTAACGAATCAAACTTATGTAAATGAACAAATATAGTAAACCAATGTTAAGTGCATGGATGGTTAAATTGAGATGCATACATGACATCGGTAAATAAAAGCACTCGGTCAATATGACTTCAACATGCGTTGCATTTTTTATGAATTAGGGAAACCAAAGCATCAAACTGATTTGTCAAAACTTCCCCCACAGTGAAAATAACCACAACTGTGTGTGGTGCAGGTATCGTGCATGCGCGTGTTTTTTGTTTGTTTTTTTACGGGCGCAAGTTTGATTAATGTTTCACGTTTGATTCTCAAGTTCATCTTTTCAAAACGAACAACGACATGCTCAATGGTGTGTAAATGAGATACCGTAAAATTGACAAACATTTCCCAATGACCACTGATAATTTACAGCCATTCAAACACATGCTACATGTATCAGTTACCACTTCCTATTCAATTTACCATCGGTTATGTAACACACTCATCTATCAACTGATGAAAGATAATAGCAATCGCTAGGCATTGACATGATTCTGTTACATCATTAATTGTAATTGGATTTGCATTGTACATGTGTTTTATTATGCCACTACTCACTCATTTCCTCGCGACAGGGCAAATGTCAACGAACCAACAGTCGGGTCTACTAGTCAAAAAGGTGACGCAGCCTCGCGGATGAAATTACTGTGTCTATTAGTTAGTGCTTGCTCCCATTGTCACAATCATTTGGGCATGGCTTGCCTAAACTGCCTAAAGCACCCGCATTATTTATAACTCATTATTATTCGAATTACCTGTAGATAAGAATGTTCTCCTAGAGAGTGAATGCTCACATAATTATATTAACAGACTATTGATAATATGGCACAAACAAATGGTAGTGAGAACAGAAAATGCAGAGTGTACTGAAAACCATATTGATTAAAGTCCCTTTTGAAGAGAGTGAAAATTATTTTATTTGGTTAAATATAAGGACCATTAGGACCATTATTTTATTGGAGTGGTCATTGGCCCCAGAAAAGCCTACTACAGTAAACACAGGGTTGTTCGATGATTTGATCCATTAAAATATGTATACAATACAAACATAACTCTTTCTTTGTTATTATCTGATACAGTCATATTATGAAAGTATTTGTAACACAGAAAGATCATCAACTGAAAAGAAAATAACATGAAATGATTTGGGTCTAAATAGACCACCACTGTTGTGATTATGGTGTTTTGGTTAATGTACTAATGAGGGTTAATGAGTTCGATCCTTATTTTGGTGAGAAAAAAAACCCGGCCACTTATTATTAATGACGTCGTCCTACAGAGGTGGAGTCATAGCTGAGTGTCAACTTGGAAGGATTACACGTGTGCTCGCTAACTTCTCAGAGAACGCTGACCAATGTAATTTCGTGTAATGCAACTCTCCCACAACAATGGGATATTTCTCATAATATCACACAGAAAAGCTGAGTTGGACAAAAATCAGAATAAGTGTGCGCGCCTTATCAGGCGTTTGTGACGCACAGACATTATAAAAAGCTCAACGCTCAGATGTTTCAATTGGCTTGATAAAATGTATTGGTGCCTTGACTGAACGCTTACTCTTTTCCGCAACAGACCTTACTAATTGAGTATTGCCAATTTCATGATACAAAATGACACTCAAACATTCCGTTTTAAGGATATCCATAAGACCCGAGTATGAGGAACCGGACTTTTATATGAGCCAGACATGTGCAATAGAGTTGCAGACCAATGTACCAACATACAATGTCACATAGATATGAGTTGATCATTAAAAAAAGAGTCACAATAATTATGCAGATGGACACACGTAGACAACAGCTAGTGACGTGACACACCCATGTTAGGATTGTTAACATTAAACAACCGTACACTCACTTTCTATGGTAATTGATCACTCACTGTTTACGTAATTGTCCTATTAGTTATTAACTATGCATACACCATTACTTTGCGCTTATGTTTTGGATACAAAAAAGACAGTTAGTATAGAGCAGTCCCTGGACTCATGTGCAAATATCACGATGCAATGATCATCAAGAATTGATGCGCTTTCACGAAACAGGCGTGTTTTGTTGCACACTCTGCGCCATGGATTGGGAGCGGTCTGGCAAAAGCTCTTGTTTGTAATATATGCTTGTACTTCTCAATAGATTTATATTGAAAATGGATTTGTAATTGATGTCAAGTTTGAGCAAGTTTGACAAAAATCGTGTTCCCTAAGGATCGCTTCACAAATATGTCATATTTTGTTCGTGTGAAATATGATGTATTGATATAAGCAATATTAATAAGATATACTTCTACATTTTGGTGATGGGTAAGTATTCGGCTTATAGTTCTTCAACTTTGACAGGCATACTATGGGAGGCTTTCATAATCTGTTGACAATTTTCATTTACTATTAACGAATATGCACTTCAATAAATTATAATTGGATTTGGTGTTCTGGCATACATAAATAGATGAAGCGCAAAACAAAGCAAATGACGACCATGCTATCAATGAGATCGAGGGCAAGGCTGCTCCCATCAACCAGTCAATATTGGCACGATGGAAGGACCTGGCTTGGGACTTTACACAGGACACCACCCTGCACGGAATCAGGTTCATCTTCATGGAGACACCATACATTATAAGAAGGTATCTCGTTATATTCAACACGATCCAAAAGACAAGCTTTATTATTTATTTCACAGTATTGCAGTTTTCCTTTGTATTCTTGAATATATACATATTTAAATTTCGATTTTCTTATTTAGAGTCTTATGGGCTTTGGCTTTGTTATCAAGTATTGGACTTTTTATCTATTTCATTTGTACAAAGTTAATATACTTTTTTCAATACCCGACCAATGTTGATATAAAAGTAACTTTCAACACCACTATGGTATTCCCAGCTGTTACCTTCTGCAATCAGAATCCGTTCAGGTAATATGTCTTTTAGCTTAGTACGTAATTGAAAAAAATACTTTAAAAAATAAAATAAAAGTTAAGATATTCTATATCGGTATATTTTGTTTTCGTTTTACATAGCAAAGTTCTCATTGTTCTACCAATCATGATATCCTCACTACCGTGTACAAATAACGTTCGTGTTAAAAATCATAAGCAACTGGTGGAATACTTGTAAGTTCATTAACATGTTTTCTATATTACTTGTCCCTAGACTCTCTGCTCTTCAAAAACACGGCATGCTGGACACAATGGTAGAACTAGCCCAAAGCTTAAAAAATAAAAAGGCGCCAAATGGCTCAAGTAAGAACTAGTTTGATCATGTAAGAATACCTGTAAAACATTTACCCTTGCAGTCGTATCACATGGAATCGTGCTAATTGATCTTGGTAATTTAATGTATTTTTCACAAGTTTGATGCAATTCTTATCAGGTGAGCAAGAATTCAAGTTTGTCATTAACATCTGTACGCTGCCTAATTGGCAAGAAACGGGATCCTCTAAATGGTGGAAGACGGAGTTTGAAAACACGTCCAGGGCTCAGTGTATGGCTCTTTGTACAAACAATCATGATAACATATGTGGTGGATTATTTTACAACAGACGAACCGTAAGTGTCGTTCAAAGAGAATACAGTTTCTGTAACACTATGGAAATATAAATGATTGGCAAAAGAGTATACAATGAAAAAAGACTGAACATTTGTGGTCAGATGACCTTTTGTGTACACGTATTTTGCAGAGCAAGTGCATTGTGACTTCCTTTATCGGAGACAACGAGAACACAAAAGAATGTAGTGAAACAGAGGAGTGGGAGTTCTATAAACGATTTCGTAAATTGAGTAAGTAGGTCTAGAATGTAAAAGCGTGGCATTTTTTGTAAAAGTACAGCAGCTAAAAACATTGAAACACATTTTAATCAATACAATGCGTTTTTACAGTACAACCTCCACTCACGTGCCGTTTTGAATCTGCCGATGAAAAAAGTTGTCGCTTGGAGAAAGTAAATGCCAAAGGACCCCAGGAAGAGTTCTTGCGGGTGAAAGCTAGGGACTTGAACGGAGACATGAAAGACCATACATTATCTTCAGGTAATACTCTTTGCTTCTAAAACTATGTGAAACCCAGCATATGCCTGTAAAAGTCAGGGTGCCTCCCAGGTTAACCCTGACCGGAAAGTTTAAGTTTTTTGTTGTTGATTTTGTATCCCCTGTGTCTGTTCATTTCATATCTGGCGTATAGCAAGCGTGTATTCTTGAGGATTTTCAAAAATGCAAGATTGCGGCCAAGAGGGCAGTCACATAATAATATAACACAAGATTCAAACTACTTGGCTCTAGCTAATGCCATATACAAACTGACATTTGAGCCTTCGTTCAAAATAATGTATTTGATTAAAAATAGAATGTTATATGTGAGAAGTAGTTTAAAGTATGGATGGCGTAGTTTGTCCCTTTAATTGGCGGCCACCTTGGGAGCCATCTTGGATATCTTGCATTTGTCACAAATATAAAACCAAAAATGTATTTCTGGTGTAGAAAACTAAATAAAAAGTTGTATCGCGTGCTATTCTATGTCAAATAGTTCAACAGTTAGGTTCTGAAATGACATGGTCACCATCTTGGACGCCATCTTGAATTTCTCAAAATGCTCAAGGATACATGCTTGCTATACACCAGATATGCAATGAAGAGGTCCTAAGGTGACAAAATCAACAGTGAAAAAAACTTTAACTTTCCTGTCGGGGTTAGGCAAGTATTTCCTATTTGGCACCCTGACTAGCGTTGTGTTCCTTTGAATTATTCGACTGTTTAGATTATTGATCATAATTGTGATACATGGTGAATGTGCTTATCGGAATTGAGTCTAAAAACTGTCAATGTATTCAGGACAAATTTCAAAACCCTGATAACTAAAGAATGAACTTGCAATTGTATGTATGTGTTTTTTCACCACACTGTAATCTCTATTTGTGGTAATTTCATGTCCATGTGTATTTTTCTGAATTTGAAAATGTAAAAAAAAACTTATAACTAAAGAATGAACTTGCAATTGTATGTATATGTTTTTTCACCACACTGTAATCTCTATTTGTGGTAATTTCATGTCCATGTGTATTTTTCTGAATTTGAAAATGCAAAAAAATACATTTTTACACTTCTCTCTCTGTCATCTTTTTAGCAAGCATATTTCTACCAACGATAGATATAGCTGAAGACAGGTTTTACAACCCTAAGCTTCCATTTAACTATATAAAGTGGCCCTGGCGGGAATCGAACTCACGACCCCAAGGCTGTGAGACCAGAATGATACCATCATCCCAAGCAGCGAGCTGTTAAAAGGTTACACGGCTGAACCGTTGTCTCCGTAACCCCCAGCTTACATACTTGGTATGTTATCCTCTCAACCCAGAGATCGTGGGTTCGAATCCCACATGAGGACGAAATTTTGGGAAGGTCTTATTAGCATTTTTAGTGCTATTGAATGATATATATGTGTTTCCCAGTGCTTGCGGATACATTTTTACACTTCTCTCTCTCACACATCTTTTTAGCAAGCATATTTCTACCAACGATAGATATAGATGAAGACAGGTTTTACAACCCTAAGCTTCCATTTAACTATATCAAGTGTCCCTGGCGGGACTCGAACTCACGACCCCAAGGTTGTGAGACCAGAATGAACCTTGGGGTCGTGAGTTCGAGTCCCGCCAGGGCCACTTGATATAGTTAAATGGAAGCTTAGGGTTGTAAAACATGTCTTCAGCTATATCTATCGTTGGTAGAAATATGCTTGCTAAAAAGATGTGTGTGAGAGAGAGAAGTGTAAAAATGTAAAAATGTATCCGCAAGCACTAGGAAACACATATATATCATTCAATAGCACTA
Source organism: Streblospio benedicti (assembly GCA_019095985.1). Lineage (NCBI taxonomy): Eukaryota > Metazoa > Annelida > Polychaeta > Spionida > Spionidae > Streblospio > Streblospio benedicti. The sequence continues at coordinate 63,746,571 of CM032666.1, read as the reverse complement.
AAAATGCTAATAAGACCTTCCCAAAATTTCGTCCTCATGTGGGATTCGAACCCATGACCTCTGGGTTGAGATGATAACAGACCAAGTATGTAAGCTGGGAGTTACGGAGACAACGGTTCAGCCGTGTAACCTTTTAACAGCTCGCTGCTTGGGATGATGGTATCATTCTGGTCTCATAGCCTTGGGTTCGTGAGTTCGAGTCCCGCCAGGGCCACTTGATATACATGTAGTTGAATGGAAGCTTAGGGTTGTAAAACCTGTCTTCAGCTATATCTATCGTTGGTAGAAATATGCTTGCTAAAAAGATGTGAGAGAGAGAAGTGTAAAAATGTATCCGCAAGCACTGGGAAACATATAAAACAATACAGCTAAATAATGCAATTGACATTGCATGCATACTTAGTATGGGTTTTCACCATTACAATCGTCTATTGCGCTTTTTATTGTGCTTTTTTCTTGGTTTTAAAATCTAAAACCTTTATTACTTGATCGATAAACGAAAAGAATGAAATTTGGCATTTTTATGTTTTTTCAACACTAAAAAAATCTCATTAGGGCTCATTCAACTCATTCAACAGTTTGCAAATGAAAATGTGGAGTGTTGGGAAGTGAAAAAAATATCAAAGGTACATTTTACACTTCCAATTTACAATTTATAGACTCCAATGTTTTACATTGGAAATTATACTTTAAAAGCACCCGTATCGTTTACAATGCAGCTTGATTCTGATAACATTTTCATGGGGAGGGGTGGGGGTGGGGGGCATTTGGCAACGTGGAAACATTTCATGGCTGGTAACTTTTCCTGGGACTATTTCGCTACAGTGGGACCATTTCGCAACCTGGGCCATTTTGTGGCTAAAAATCCCTCGTTGCACCCTTCATTTGCCAGTGAGTAAAATCATTTTTCTTCCCTTCCAGCGCATGGTCATGTAAAGTTGCTGCCACGTGACCACCACCACCCAGGTTCTGTAGCCGCCATGACCACGCCATTTATGCACGTGCCAGAGAGCACGTGTCTTGACGTGTGGTACATATACCTGGGAACTGCCTCCACCAAACTGGAGATTGTATTGGCAAGAGAGGACAACGTAAAAATAATACTGGAAGAGGTAACATGTTAATTATACCAAAACAAAAGTAATTTGACACTGCTGATGTCTGGTTACTTTATGATATTAAACATCTTGCACAAGTCATAATGACAAAGTTGCATATCAATAGATAGGAAAGGTCAAACTGATGTTCATCCAATCAACGCTCCATACTTGTACCGAAGTAACAAACTACTGAATAATGTAGGTTTGTCACTTTTGGTTTTGACCATTCAAAGAACATGAAATGTGACAATCATGAATTATTAATAAGTAGTAGTTTCTCACTCATTACTATGCATGATTAGCACTTTTGCGGCTATGACCAATCAACAAACATGAAATGTCCTAATCATGAATAAGGAATAAGTAGCATCAGGTTAAAGGAAAAAGGGAAGATACATCAGTTTAAACTATGAAATAGTTAAGCCCTTTTGGCTTTACAACCACAATTTTGCTAAACTAGGATTTTCATAGCTGTTGCAACCAGAAGGATGTAACTGGAATTACTAAGCCAATGGTAGATAGTCTCTTCTGGCTGTAATCATATTATAATATATATATATATATATGATGAGTCCCAATAGGACGAAACAGTACTGTCAGCAGATTTGAGTATTACGCTCCCTTACTCCGTGTACGGTTGAGCACTCTAATGAGGTGCTACTTTGCCAATGCCTTGTGCTTCGCTCACTGCTCTGCAGTTTGAGCACTCTGGCAAGTAATCAGGGGTCTGGCTTAAATATGCTTCGAGAGCTTACACTCTTTGTTGCTACCAGTCCCAACCTCATTGCTCTGCGCTGCTCTGATGAGTCCCAATAGGACGAAACAGTACTGTCAGCAGATTTGAGTATTACGCTCCCTTACTCCGTGTACGGTTGAGCACTCTAATGAGGTGCTACTTTGCCAATGCCTTGTGCTTCGCTCACTGCTCTGCAGTTTGAGCACTCTGGCAAGTAATCAGGGGTCTGGCTTAAATATGCTTCGAGAGCTTACACTCTTTGTTGCTACCAGTCCCAACCTCATTGCTCTGCGCTGCTCTGATGAGTCCCAATAGGACGAAACAGTACTGTCAGCAGATTTGAGTATTACCGCTATACTCTGGGTCTGGTTGAGCACTCTAATGAGGTGCTACAGTTGCCAATGCCTCTTATGCTTCGCTCACCGCTCTGCAGTTTGAGCACTCTGGCAAGTAATCAGGGGTCTGGCTTAAATATAGAGCTTACACTCTTTGTCGCTACCAGTCCCAACCTCATTGCTCTGCGCTGCTCTGATGAGTCCCAATAAGACGAAACAGTACTGTCAGCAGATTTGAGTATATATATATATATATATATTATATATGTTTCAGAATTCAATATTTACAGTGCAACCAAAGAAATAACCCAGTGAATGAGATTAAAGAGCATGTTATAATAAACTTAAATTGTGAACTTTTAAAATATTATATAATAATTTCCTTCTAACGCATACTATAATCTGTACGATTGGAACGATTTTATGGAACATGAAACTTGAGTCTTCTTTAAACAGCCATGCTCTCATCTTTCTTTGACAAAAACATATGCCATCTAAATCCCTTGCCCATTTAGCTCTGTTTTCTGTCACCTTAATCTTACAGTGAGATTATGATTTTTCATATTGTCTTGGGTACCTAGTTTTACATGCCCATGCTTCATTTTTACTATTTATATGTTTTACTTTATGTAATATTATCATACTATCATTTAAAGATATTTTACTGTATCAGACTACCATGAATGTCATAACTCATGAATATCGCATATCATATGTTTACAGCCAGTCTGAACAACACATGCCACTGTTTAACAACATGCCTAATAAGGAGTGGGAGGAGCTTCATTTTAATACATTTCTTTTCTAATCGTAGTTCCTGTCTAAACCAGCAGGTGGCTACAAACAATTGCATTCTGGGGAAAATAGACAAACAGTATCAGTCTTTATCACTCCTTTCTGCCAGGCCGAAGCATCACAAAGCTTTGGTTGATCGAGGCTGCACCACGTGCTAGTAAAAATCGTAGTAACTATTTTGAGACACCTTAGTACATCGTTGATCAACACCACCTGGGGTACTACGATCGTACATAAATATTTCATTGAGACAGCGATAAGAAAACTGGTGTATGTTGACCCTTATTATAACTCAATTAGACACACTTCATGAATATGCTGGTACTTTTCCTGGCCACTGATTCCATGGTTGAACACCAAAAGTGCAAAAGTGTACAACTTTTCTAATCCCTTATGCAAAATGTCTATTAACATATAAGGATCAAGTGATAGCTTGCTATATGCAGTTACACGTGTACAACGAACTGTCAGTATATACTTATACATTATTATTTGTATGAATTTTAAGGATACTCGTAATGGGGCAGGAGTATATTGGAAACGACTCTTAACAAGACTTGAGGAAGGAACATATCGGGTGCAGCTCAAAGTTACCAGAGGCAACGAAACGGGAGAAACTTCGGGCATTGTGATTGATGACATATCCATATGGCCTTGTAGTGATTACTGTAAGTCCTAATGCTTAGGTCACACAGGCTAAATTTTTGGGGTGGCGAACTGACATCGTATTAAAAAAAACTGCAAATTATTCCAGTGAGACGACAATACACTTACTACGGACGCGGATCAGGCGTCATACAACAGAGTCGGCTAACTTTACGTCGACAGTGCGCCCCGCATTGGCATCAGAATGATATTGCATCAATACTATATGGTATTGGTAGCGTATCGCCGCCTTTTATATAGTAAACCACCAATAAGATGCCAATAAGAGACCACTTAGTCGCCTATGAGCTCCGATTCTGCGTTGTACCCTGATGATACGATGCCAATAATTTCATATTAAATTTACATTAAGTTCCTACCAATGCACAAAGGTCAAGATTCTCGACAGTTTGGCGACGGCAAGCGACAAATTGAGAAAATCAAATTTTTAATCTGATGTCAATCAGTTGTCAATCAGTTGGTTCGGGGCAATTCTGTGTGACACGGGTCTAAAGAAACATTGTTTAACCAGCTCATAACGACTTTGCACTAAAATGCATCTACATGGCAAAATACAAACCGTGTTCTTTTCACACCAGATCGAAACTGTATATGGAGCAAAGAAGGAACAGAGTACATGGGGAATGTGACCGTTGAGAAAACAGGGAAAGCGTGTTTTGAATGGAGAAGTCCTAATGGAGGAGACGTTCTAAATTCTTGCCGCAATCCAGCAACGTCACCGAAGCGATCTCCTCATTGTTACTCCTACAGCTATGAGAAAGCCGGGGGTGAACCGATGGACTGTGATATACCATATTGTGGTGAGACTTTGTATAGATTATATTTGCTACCCGGGACATGGGGGTGGGATCCTATTCAACATTTATCGATCATTAATAAAACAGGCAATTGTTGATCGAAGTCAAATTTTGCTAAGCCTAAAAGTCATGTGATTTTGACAGTCACACGACTTTGATGGGACAGCTATACCCGTTGTTGAAGTGTTTTTTCATGTTTTTATTGTAAAATATCAACATTTTGAATAACAAAATGAGAAAAAATTCTAAAGCGAAGAGAAAAAAGAAACATAACTATCAGCACTATAATTTCCATGTTTGCCATCCGATTGCAGAGTGTCCTGATGAAGGGTATTTTCAATGCATATCTGACAAGTTCTGTCTGCCGCTGAACCTGACATGTAACGGAATTGAGGATTGTGAAGATGCTTCCGATGAAGGAGTCTTCTGTGGTAAAATGAATATTGTTATCAGTCTTTATATAATATGAGCATACGTGAAAAGTAGTAAAGCATTCTTCCGCCAAAAGCATCATAACAAGGTAATTTAATGCGGTTGTAGAATGCTATGTTGCATAGTATTTGCATATATGAGTGTGCAACAACTATAAAGTTAGACTTATTAAGTAGTCTGATATTGTTCCAGTTTAGCGCAAGAGTTTATGAGCAGACATCACCATACAGATGAGCACACTATGGAAATCCGTAAACCTATACACAATCATCGTCCACACCATCTCATTCACCACTGATTCATTCCAGGGCATAAAAGAGACGTTTCCTGCACCTTTGACGATGATGATTTCCAGTGCGGCTATATAAGCCAGCTAGCGTCCAGACAGTTTAACTGGGAGCGAAAACAAGTGAATAGACTCAACTCCAAAAACGAGCCAAAAGTTGATGGAAAAAACTCCGAAATAGGCAACATTTTATATTTCTACATAAAATATCGATAACAAATAATATTTGCCCAGTTTTAAGGACGCAGCGGCATATACTTTGAGAAATGATATTGTAATTAACATTTTGTTTTGTAGGCTATTACATGTACGTAGCTCAAGAGAACGCCATGTCTGGTCAACAGGCCCGTCTTGCCACACCGCAGTTTACGGTCCGAGAACCCAGTCTGCTCACATTCAAATCGTACATTTTCACATCTCTCCAAGACACGCTGACCATGTTAAACATTACTATACGCTACTCTACGGGAAAATATGAGGTTTGTGTACGTCTTCCTAAAAAAAAACACTGGCGCGTTCAGTGTCGGTGAAATCAAAATTATGGGTAGATAAAATAGATCCGAGTCTCACGTGTGATGGGTACATCGACGTTCGAGATCATGAGTATTTTAGTATGAATTTGTGCTAAAATGTTAAACTGTATGTGGGACATTGCCATTTGCTTTATAAGGGGTTAAGATATAATGATTTCATATTTTTTTTATTTGTCCTAATGGTAGGCTATGCAATATGGCATTGTGGTCACACCAACATCAAATGGAGCTTGGAGAGAAAACACTCTTTGCGTTGAACCAGGAACCCTCGAGCTCATTTTCATTGCCAAGTTAGGTAAGATTTGATCAATCACCGATTCGAAAATGTTATAAAAATTTAAATAATGCGTTTCCAGTTAATGGCTTTCTCTACAACACCATACATGCATGCATATTATATTGAGGGTTCAATGTAATAGATTAACACTAATGTACTATTTCCAATGGCGTGTATGTATGACTCATTTTGAGTTGCGTCCATTTTCCAATGTGTTATCCTACCTTATAATGATTTTGACCAGTCTGCCCCCGTCCCTTTTTCTCTCCTCCCTGTCCCGCGAGAGGTGTGACTCGGCGCTGTCCAGCTCTGCTCATTGCCTCGCGGGACCCTCTCAGAATACTGTTTTGATCTTCCACTGACCTTCCACTGATTAGTGCACGATAGGCATAGTATCAACCGTATAAATTAGTTTCATTACTATACATAGTTCCCCTTTCTCATCTGAAGGAACGTTAATTTGTTTGTAGGAATACCATATACAAGCGTTGTTGCACTGGACGAGTTTACGTTAAGCAAAACAAAAGATGAAACCTGTGAAGGAAAAGACATGCCTGTTGTTAAATCACAGGACACCATATTGGGTATAAACATGTGTAATTAACGTGAATACTTGAAACGAAATATTTAATCTTAAATATATAAATAGTAATTGATGGTCTTTCCCAACTGTTGTTAAATTAGATTATGATTTACCTAATTGGATTATTTGGACGTGACATTGGAGTATTGTGCAAATAATGATTTACATATATTTCAAAAGATGAAAGTCTCAACTGCGATGGGCACTATAATAGTAAGGACTGCCTTTTCTCCAGAAGCAACTCGGACCTATTTGGCTGGTATACCCGCTCAACTTTCTTCACGCCGTCAGGTCTACATATTATAATATTATTCACAGTAGTAGGCTTTGAGTCACCAATATTAGTTAAATATATATATCCAGTAGCACATACACATATATCTACAACAGCTACACCAGTTTTCAACCACCAACAAACCCTATTTCTACCACATATATACACTATTAATGAATACATGTGTTGAGAGGGTTCAGGCACTCACACTCTTAGTGATTTGCCTCAGACTCAGACTGTGTGTTGTACTACGACGCTCAGGGCACGATCACCTCGCCAGGGTTTCCGTCACACTACAGCAACAACCTCAAAGTCTGCTACATCATCATGTCTGCTGTGGAGGCAAATTTCTACCTGTGGTTTAGCGCTTTCGACGTCGAATATAAAGAATACTGCGGTTGGGACTCTGTTGAGGTAGGCTGTTCGTGTTATTACTGGTATGAATCCAGTAACATGTTTTTATTTGTTATTCGTGTTTATGTAAGTGACTTGTCGCCCGTTACTCGATTGCACTGTGAGTTTGAATAGTTCACCCAGTATGTAAGTATTTGGCAATATTAAATGAGCTGACTAATGGATGCCTTTTAAAAATTTTAGATTCAAATTTCCAACAGTAACGATACAGAAAAGTTTTGCGGCAGTCTTTTAGATCCACAAAACAAAAACCTACTGCTATTGCATGAGGAAAACACATCATGGATAAAGATAACGTTTACAACAGATCATACGGAGACCGCTTCTGGCTTTATGCTATCGTATAACATTGTGAATAGTCATAGTACTGTTACTGGTGAGTCTCGTGATGCAATATTTAAGTTACAGATATAATATGACATAAAGAACAACAATACCATGAACACCTACTATCAGTATAAATTTCAATTTGAGCTACATCAGTCGTGAAACTGCAGTATCAACAAGGTAAGGCTTTGAAGTGCTTAATTTATTCCACTTATCAACGGACAATAATAATTTGTTACACCACGTTTTATCAATGTCAAAACAATGTATAATTATGGTCATGTTTTTATTACAGAGGACGTCTTTGTTTTGAAGTATTCTGGTCCCAAACGTGATACGCCATCCTTGTTCCAGACAGAGTTGGTGTTTCCACCTTTAAGATTGTATCAAATGAATTGCTTTGTGTTAGTTATGTTCCATATGGCAGGGACAATGCGCATAGATTTTATTAACGATACTAGTGTGAAAAGAATTTATGCTCAAGATGAACCTACAGGAGATACGGTAAATACCATATATCTAGACGTTCCCGCATCGGTGCATGGCCCAGAAGGACAAATAGTACTGACTGGAATTTTGGATACGCAGATCTATGTGGATGCCACTATCATTGCCGAAGTGTTAGACGTCGAAATGTTTAATTCTGACTGTAGGTCACATTTGGGTGAGTGTATTCCCTTGTTGAGTAATTGACATTATGTAATAGATGTTCATCAAACCAGTTTGAGGGTTTCCGAGAATCAAAAGATTCAGGTGCTGTTGACATTCTTTAGTATTGAAATGAAGGAAGAACTACAGCCAAACTTCTGCCCGCCCCCCTTTTACACAACAAATAAACAAAGTTGATAGTACCAGCAGATGTGTCTAAAGCCCCGGGTCTAAAGCTTTCTTTCATTGATCCCTTGGTTGTTGACAGTCACCTGGTGGCCTTGTGAACATTTCATCTGGCCAATTCTTCATTACTGTTGCCAATGCTTATCAAGCATTGGAATGTGTCGGGCTTTCAACAGTCTCATGATCTGAAGCTCTGACCTCAAGGATGTTTTTCTGTATGAGGTATCACAGTCCCAGTGACCTCTTCATAATTGATGGTTATGCATAATTTTGGAGTGTCCATTGATCAGATTATGGCACAGTGAAAGATTTAAAAAGTGTAATTGGCTGTGTGAGCCTCTCTCTTTAGAGAAGTTCTGTTTGGGTTTCCAACGGTAAGCAAGCATAAAGATTGTCACACGATCCAAACTAGCAAGCTGCATGCACCTGCTTACTCTGCAAAAGCTCGCTGCCGCCACAGAAATCGGTATGGATTGTTGCAATAAGGCCGTGCATAATTGGCCAATCATTTTGTTGAAAATGCTAATAAAAATGAGCTCATACTACTCATTGATGTTGTGATATGGTGGTCAGCTGAGTAATAAATTAAACATTGATAATATATTTACATTTTTACACAACAGCCAGTGCATTTGAATAAATTACGTCTATTCACATGCAGATTCAGTGCAAACAAATACAAGCGTGGATTGTGATTTTACTGAGGCCCACTTGTGCGGCTATCAAAGTATCGGTGACAGCCCCTTTAAATGGATGCGCATCTGTAACAGTACGTATGATTTGCTTTCTGTAATTGGCTTACGCACGATGAATTAAGCAGTCATGATTCAATATCTTGGTTACAATATAATCCGCGCTCTGCATTTTTTGAAACCTCTTATTTACAGATAATACAGGCAAATGTTATATCTCAGCCATACAACATGACCTGGTCACAAATTCTCGTCTACAATCACCACGGCTCGGTCGTCTCTCGAATACCGCGAGTATTCACGTGACTCTAATGGGTTCTGCTAATGTAACCTTCTACAACGACGTGGGTACCACCCTGTCAAACCGCCTCATCACCTCTCTTGGAATAGAAGAGAGATGCCTGGATTGGCCCATTAATGCCTCGAAATTCGATCTTATGTCGCTTTCAAACGTAGTGGAAATCCACATGGTAGCCTCAAGCAATGCCTCCTGTGCCGATTTGCCACACTTTGGTATGTATAAAACATTTACTGTACTCATAGAACACACCAGCTTATTTGTACTTGCAGCCATTTAAAGTTGGAATATGCAACTGAGACGTGGGTAAAATTTAAATTTATTGTGAGAATTTTTGTTTACTGTGTTTCCAAGGTAACTAATATTCACGTTGTCATACTGAAAAATATAACCGACTGTTAAGTTGTGACTGGGGTGATGTCAACGTAAACCAAAAACGACGAAGGTGCTAGAGAGGCCATTGTGGTTTCATTTAAAGCTCTTCGTGTCTGAAAGGTTGCATTTGCGGTAGCTGCCAGCCTCGGAATACATTATGTAATCGATTAAAATTTACAATTTTTACATTTTACTGTCTAAGCATCCCATGTTCCTCTTGCTTTCACCACGATAAAATTTCCTGGGTCTCTGGGGTGTAATACTGAGCCATAAAATGAAGCGGGGGGGGGGGGGTGTTCCAGTAGCTGTGTGCTGTGACATTCACGTTACATATATCTCTATTTTAGACAACCGTCACTGCACTTACATAACTGGAACATGCAATCAACTTCTGAGAACAAATTCTGATGCAGTCAGTTGGAAGAGAGTACCCAAATGCCGAGCACATCAAAGTGGAGATGCCAGTAAGATATTTTCTAATCGAACCCCGACTATAGCTAAAAAAGAAATACCACGAGAAAGGTCAGAGGACATATAGATGTTATACTGGACTCTGACAATGTCCAGTCGGTGAGACTTTCAATCTTGTTGCAATAACTTCATGGCACATCATAACCTTAAGGTGTTTGGGGCGGACCTTTTGCCCCGTATCCAAAATTTGATCTTATTGCGTCGCTTCAGCAGCTGAAGCGAAAGCCTTGTGTTTCGTTTGTTTGTAACTATGTATATGTGTGTGTGTGTGTGTGTGTGTGTGTGTGTGTGTGTGTGTGTGTGTGTGTGTGTGTGTGTGTGTATGTATGTGTGTGTGTGTGTGTGTGTGTATGTGAGCAAGCTAGAGCTTTTATGCGTGCGTGCAACTATTTGGTATGTGCAATGGATTCTGCATTTTTGCCAATTAAAGTGTGTTTTCCAGAGCCTAGCCATGTTTAGAAAGCGCCTGCTTGTGAGAAAGCATTCAAACTTTGGACAATGGTTGTACCTATGTATTCAATTTTTGTCACTTTGCCAATTTAAGGTTACCACTTTTACAGGGCGATTTTAATTAATTTTTCTACTATAGTTTCAAGATGAATTTGCATAGTGGTTGGTGAGTGACCTCATGGGCAATAGATACTTTAGCCATGTTTAGAAAGCGCCTGCAATCCAATGCCAATAACATAGATGTAGGGTGAGTCACACATCAAGTAAGACTTTTTTCCTGTTTTGATTGCAAAGCAACTATCTTTATTGTCCATGGGTCAATGTTGCTTTAGCGACTAACTTGGGATTTATACTTCGGGACATAGAAGCATGAACTTAATGGTTTTGAAAGTATTATGAAAGATGCCTCAATGGACCTCTGAATTATGAAACACAAACTTGAGTCTTGGCCGCCTTGGTCCCAATACTGGTGGCTTCTGACGATTTCTTCTATTTGGGATTAGGTAACTAAAACATCCAGTACGGGTTTGCATCAATTATCTTTCACTACTGCCATCGCATGTTCTTACTCCTGTGAAATAATCGGGTAGGCTATGTAAAGTTATTTGGAAGATTGTGGAATCGAACTCATGGTCTCCCGTTCCTGATTCAGACCAGTCATATGTCGTGGGCGGACGTGCTAACCACTCCCTTGACACAGTACACATACTTTGGTTCGGACCTGAATCAGTCTTACGCAATGGCACTTTCCCGCCTTGATACTATTATTAGCCTACTAGCCTCGCAGCCTTGATCATAGTCATAGCCTACTTACGCTACCGATTATTACGAAGCAGTCATCTAGGCACGTGAGCCATGCACACCTATAACTACTGCGTCTTACTGTCTACTTACATTGGGCGTAATCTTGGGCCACTTCTTTCACACTCCCTGGTATAATCTGGTGATATCATGGTGACCAAGTTGTGTGAACAAGGTAGCAGAGTACATGCTATTGATTGCTTGTTGCGTCGCTTCAGCAGCTGAAGCGAAAGCCTTGTGTTTCGTTCGTTTGTAACTATGTATGTATGCATGTATCTATGTATGTTTGTCTCCAGACAAGCTAGAGCTTTTATGCTTCGTCCGATTTCATTCCAACTTTACACAACTATTTGGTATGACGCGACACCAAAGTGATTCGATTTTGGGCACTTTGCCAATTAAAGTGTGCTTTCCAGAGTGCCATTTTGGGTCCATTTTCAACATTTTCTGCAATAGTTTTGTTGATGCTTGTGAGAACGCATTCAAACTTTGTACAATGCTTACATGCCTACTGAACATTAACCGTATTCCATTTTGGCATTTTGCCAATTAGAGTTTACCTTTCAGAAGGCCATTTTAATTATTTTTATTTCTATTTTTCCACTATAGTTTCAATACTGTTCGAAACATAACCATCAAATTGGCATAGTGGTTATATTGGAATAAAAGTGATCAGAGAGCACAGCGTTACCATATTAATGTTGACTCATGGGCAATAGATATTTACTTTAGTCATGTTTAGATAGCGTCTGCAATCCAATACCAAGAACATGGATGTAGGATGAGTCACGCATCTAGTAAGACTTTTTTTTCCTGTTTTGATTGCAAAGCAACTATCTTTATTGTCCTTGGTTCAATGTTGCTCTAGCGGAGCTGTGCTCTCTGAGCACGTTTGATCTAGTTTTCTATGTGATCGTTTGATTGGAAGTTCAAGTATTGGTCAAGTGTGTGTTCATTTACCGAACACGTCTATGAGCGTAGATGCATCCGCACTGATCTTCATACATGCATCCACCAACGGAATTTCTAAGTCCATATCTGGTGAACTTGAGGTTCGTGTTGATGCTGTTGATGTGATTGTTGAAATGTTCCATGAATTACTCGTGCATCAGGACAAACGTGCCATCTGTATACGTATTGACATCGTCCATGCCGGTACCAAAGAGGCAGTGGGCCGGGTGTTGTGCAAAGTTCTCTCGTCTAAAAGTCCTCCATATATTGCTACACTCGAGGAGATTTAGGAACCTTCTCCTAACCGTGAATAATAGAACCCAGAAATATAATGGGTCAGGATGGCATGAGTATATTATTTCATAGAAATTTCCTTCATTAGTGTAAAAACTCAGTTTTGTGACACATCATGTATACGATCAAAGGGTAAGTAGAGAATTACTACACAACTAATGTGACTGATTTCAGTTAGTACGTGTGGTGGACGCTTTAATGCCAGCGACGGTACTATTGCATCTCCTCTCTACCCAGATCTGTATCCATTCAATGCCTATTGTACGTATCACATATCAGTACCACAAGGATCAACATTGTGTCTAGATTTTGAATTTTTTGAGCTGGAAAAAGGTTCTCCTGACTGTGTTTATGATTATGTTCAGGTACGATTTTCTTCCTTGCCATAATGTATAAGAGATGTGTAACAGCATTGTGATTATACTTTCGAAGCTACTTTACGTTGACGTACATGTAGTTGTTATCAAACACATTAGCTGCGATTTTATAATGCTAGTAGGCCTATTTGATCTTACACAGATAAAAGATGCAATGGGTTTTGAGAGCAAACGATATTGTGGCGAGGATCGTCCAACAGATGTATTCATATTCACGTCTGATGTGACAATAGTGTTCAAGACAGACTACAGCTACTCATTTCGGGGATTTAGCCTGATATATGCAACACACAAACAACAAGGTAAGCGTGCATTGTGCATATTATACTATGTGGTGACTGTCCAAGGCCAATGACACGTCAGCAATAAAAGCGTAATTATATACAAACTAGCTTGCCCGCGTCCTACGGACGCAACAGCCAAAAATTAATGCTAATATGCAGAAAATAAAGTTCATAAGGTAAAATAAAAATAGAGAATTGCGCTCTTCATTTGAAAATACCCCCACATTGTCAGTGCGAACGCTATACAGTTGCCCTAGTATATTGAGTGAAAATATTTGTTGATATTTTTCATAGAAATCTGTTGTCATTATGCTCTTTAATTATGAGATCAAGACTAAGTATGAGTTTAAGAAATATTGAACTAAGAATTCTTATTTTACGGCCGATATTAAACTTAAATATACACCGGTTTGTCATGCTGATTCCAAACATGTAATCAAAATTATTCATACTTTTGTAGTTATTGACCATATGACTATAGTTTGTAGTTATTAATATATTTCGATCGTGAGATCGTGAGGTGCGATTTCTTATTGTGGAACATGTCTTATGGCAGCGGTTCTTGTTGGTACGAACGCCACACAGAATCCCGTTTGTTTCTCCACAAAAACATTTTTAGAAGGCAAATTTGTCGCTTAATACTGCACATAAAAATATGTTTTAGATGTCATTTTGAAGCTTAGTGTTTCCTCGTTTGCAGTCTCATATTGTGATTCTACAATCCTGGCCACGAAAAATATCGTCAAATGGCACCCGTGAATCGATTGTAAAATGAATATTTTACACGTTGTTATTACAGAATTATTTATTTCTATCATTATTGTCCAGGGAAAGAACAGCGCATGTTTAAAACTTGACGCTGTAAGTCGCAAAAAGGTCAACAGTAACCGTGAAACAAACTTGCGGCTCGAGCAATTAGCAACATATCATTTATATATTCGCACCGGAGTTTTAAAACGCGATGCACTGTTTGCGAGAAAATATTCTGATTGGTCTAAATTTGACAGGGGATTCGATTTGATGAATTCTTTACACGGCACGTTAATACACAATGGACACGGTGAAAATTGCATTGAAAACACAATGAAATCGGCTGAAAATGCGGGATTTATTACCAAACGCATGGCTGGCCGAACAAAGCAATTCCAAAGAAGCGAAAATGTGCAAGTTCTTAGAGCTCTTTTTGCATCAAATAGAGCCGTACCGAGTGAATGCACAGCACATATAGGTTTAGGGGAAAAATAGTGGGCAGGTTATATATGAAAACTGCCAATACGCCAATAGTAACATTAGACAGCCAATGGGTTGCATAACTGGAGGGGGTACGAGAATTTAAATAAAATTACAGCAAAAAAATTCTAAATCAGTTTTCTAGTGAATGCTAATAAAAGAATATGCATGAAGAACAGATAGACCTGAAAAGGGTGATGTCCTATTAGGTCTATTGGTCTAAAAGCGTGAAAACGCCCCAAGAAAGTGACTGCAGGACCAGTGCAGGTGAATTACTAAAAGTAAAAAAAAATAAAAATAAAATGTGCCAAGTCCATCTTCGCGTAATTATCTATAGATGTATTCTGTTTGCAGACTTTTCGTTAGTTTTGGAAGAGACTGAAGGGAATGCATATGATTACATCGATGCCAGCATAATCTTCCCACCTTTACATATACTTGAAGAAAACTATTGCTTAAAAATGAATATGCTCAATGGGTTCAACACTTTAAATAGATTCTCTTTGGTTGACATGGTTACGTATGAAGAAGAGGGAGCAGTTTTGTGGAGTCGTGAAATTGAGTCAGACCGGACAGTGTTGCCAAAGTGGGAAATTATATTTATTGATGTACCAGCTAGCAAAAGCAACTTTAATATGGTACAATTGAATATAGAAGGTTATGACGGGAACCAGACAAAGCTTTTTGAATTGGATTATGCCTCTCTCTTGCCAGGAAGTTGCTACACACACCAAAGTATGCACACAAACAGCATAGTACTCTCATATGCAACAAATTCAATTTGATACTATTACATATAGTCAGTAAGCTGAAGGACATGTGGATACGTTGTGTTTGTAAGGTTATTATCCATACAGACAAGAAATATAGCAGTTCTATGTCGATGGTTTTAAAGATTAAAATATTTATTTCCATTCCTAACAATCCAAATTTTGATTCAAAATATATTTCCGTGTTGTTGATTACGGCACTTATTGCCATACATTGATAATCCACACACAGTGTGCCTAAACGTTTTGACATATTGGATACTATTTCCAATAAAATCCTACCTGCCTTTAAAGTGGTCATTCGTGCACAGTGGACTTCTTCAGCGTAGGAACTAATGCAGTTCACATACCTTCGGCTACTTCAATTTCATGTTTAGTCGCTTGTTCCATTGTTCAGGGTTTGTATTCTCAATTTGGTCATGGTGTTTTCATTTTGCAGTTATCAATAATGATATCAGTAGTTTGTCCTGCACGTTTGATGATGGTATGTGCAACTATGTGAGCCAGTCAGTCAGCAGGTTTTACAGGAAGTGCGACAATCTCACAGTGACTGGGTACACACCACTAACACCATACCATCAAAGTGAGTTATGCCATGCTATAGCGTAACTTCCGTAATTTAGTGTTCTGTAGTTTCTACCGGCCATCAGTCATTTGGCGAATTCTATTGTGTGAATTGTCGCACGACATAAGCTTAACCCTCATCAGTACATTGACCAAAACACACTAATCAGTACAATAGGGGTCCATATGGACCCCAATCATTTGATATGATTTTCTTTTCAATTCATGATCTTTCTGTGATACAAATACATTCATATGTTAACTATGACTGTGTCAGATAAAAATAACAAATAAAGAGTTCTGCTTTTTATCATATACATATTTTAATAGGTCAAATTATCGAACAACTCTGTGTTCCCTGTACTCATCGTGTCTGGGGTCCATGCGCACACCAATGAAATTGCTTTTGTATTTGTCCTTATGTATAACCAAAGAAAATAATTTTTATTCTTGATAATGGGAAGATATCAGCTGACAACTTCATTAAAGGCCTTCAATCAAAAAAATTTCTAGTGCATCCTACATTTCCTGTTCTCAGCGGGTGTGGGGTCCATGCGGACCCCAAGCAAATATTATTTATGTACGTCCTAATATCTAAATAAATCAAATAATCTTCGGTACTGATAGAGACAAGATAAGGGGTGACAACTACTTAAAAGGAAAAGAATAAATACCAAGCGCATAAAGATATATTACAAAAAGTATACCCCGGGGTCCAAACGGACCCCTAATGTACTGATTAGGGTTAAAATAGCTTGCTGTAACGGTTTAAACCAAACAACACGTGCATAACACGGGTCAAAGCAAGGTTCTGTGTTTGGTAATATTTAACAAAACTTACAATAGAAGGATATGCATCCACATACGCCGACTTGACCGCACCAAACCCCGTCCTGACAGAAGCCTTGTCCGTCCTGACAGCCCCTCCCCCACTGACAGCCCCCTCCAAGCCCTGACAGCACTCTGCTCCTTCCTCAGAACCCATGGCCTGCTGACCGCACCTTCCCCGTCCTGACAGCACCCACCTCGTCCTGACAGTATTCTTGGACTTCCAGCACCATCGCAGTCCCAACAGCATCATGTGCAGGTGTCTCCTTGAAACACTTTTCTGTCCTAAAAGCATCTTCCCCCTCCAGACACCGCACGTTCCGCCATGACAACACCCTCTTCCATCCTGACATCAATTGCCACCTGGCCAGACAGCACCATCTCCATCCTGCCAGCACCCTTTCCCCTCTTGACATCATTTGGTGCACGCTATCTCAAAGTTCAAGAATGGATTGAACTGGGCCATTCAAAGGTTGATAAAAATCGTGTGACATGCACACTAGTGATGCACCTTCCTAACCATTACGTATTGCTGGGCTCTGAACATGCATATGAATGTAGATGGTTTATATTTTGAAATATGCAGGATTGTTTCATCCTTTATGAATATGTAACGTGTACATGTTGTTACTCTCTTAGATTCTATCACATATATGTATAAAGTGTATAGTATAGAAACTCTCATATAGAGTGTATTATAAATTTAGTTCCAGAGTATCCTGAATGCTATCTACATGCCAGGGCAGGGGAGTCTTCTATCGAGTCTTTAATCGGTGTTCACGCGAAGTCCTTGTCTGTGAATTTTCTGGGCAGTATATTAATTATGTTCATCAGTGAAACGGATGGCAGCATCGTCACCAGAGAAGAATTGTATTCATTTGGATTTGTACCCCATTGTGTTCACTGGCCAAATGACAAGAGCAGATTATATATAAAATCGACGGCAAAGGATGTGGTCATTGCCAGCATGGTGGTCAGCAATCAGACATGCACAGAGCTAGGATTGTCCTGTGAGTATTTTCACCACTCACAATTTGCAGTAGATGATTTCTTGTAGACACTATTTGTACTGATTATGTCCCATTATCATTTTATTACCAGCAAACCTTTCTGCCAATGGATTTGATTCGACATATTGGGGTGAAGTCATCGTAGATGATTTCAGTTGGAACTATATTGACAGCGATGGTATCTTCTATATGTGTACTTGGCATAATGTTCTTTCAACGTGTCAATTCATTAACTCAGACCTATATAATTTAATGGTTATATACATTATATTGACAGCTTTCTAAGAGTGCCCGTTTATCAGAGAATGCACATGCATGTTTTATCAAGCTTGCAACAAGTAACCATAATTATCAAGTTTGTAATTGCAGAATATTCTCTTGTTGCATCCGGTCAATCAGATGAAAGAGAATTAGAAGATAACAACATAATCGCCAACTTGCTATTTCCGGCCGTAACATCTGGCGTAGACTCATGCTTGTCATTCTATCTTGTCCAGCAGAGTGTCAACATTAACTTTCAAATACACTACATGCCTTATGATGGAGGCTTAAAGACTATCTCAATTAATGATTTGAAGGCCTCCAAAGAACCAGTTTGGATGCAACTATCACTAAATGAAACCTATACACATACAAGGGTTGTGTATATTGATCTGCCACATCGCGAAAGATTTGAAGCACTAGGGAAAATGGCAGTAGAGCTTGTAAATAATAGTTCACAAAATTCCATTTCTATATCGGAAATCAAAGTTTACCAGAACAAATGTGATTCTTTAACAAGTCCTGGAGATAAGTTGACAGATGGTAGGTGGACATATAACTTATATAAGCCGTTATGACCAAGCATCACCACCACCCTGCACTCGCAAGCACAAATAAGATGTGTAACAAGTTTTGAGACATTTGATAATTTGTGGTGACTGCATGGAAGGTCTGTTATTGCGACTGTTATCAAGCAATGATTATAAAATGTAAGCTGTCAATAGATTGGTATCATATAAATTCATTGCTTCATGTGTATTGTTTTTTCAGATTTGCTTTCAACAAAATGCGACTTTCTATGGCCTCTTTGTGCATATAAGAATGTTGGGGCAGGGATGGACAAGTGGACACGTGTGTGCAGTAAGAAAATTAAATATTAGTTCGTTTACCGTGTTCAATCTCTTACTGGTATACCACTAGCTAAAAGCAAGCTTTTATTTCAGAGCACTCTGATACCATGCCTCCGCAACTTTGTCTTTTTCATGCTAATGTCTTGTACACGCCACCTGTGTTAGAAACACCAGCACTGTTCGAGGGAAAAAGGAATAACTTGAGCGTAGTGCTTCAATATCAAGGAGTTTTAATTGTTAATGCATTGGACTTGGTACTTAAGTTACCATATTCTGCTGGGTTACAACGAGTGTGTCTGGAATTGCCAACTAATACTGAGAAAGTATATTTTACTGCACCACCATTTTCAGTAGTATTCCTGGGCTATATACATGCTGTGGAAGGAGATTGTGCCGGTGCTGCAGGTCTGTAGAATTGTATATGATCAGTAGGTGACAAAAATTAAATAAAGACCCCTACAATTTTGACTGCATCATTTGTTAATTTTCTATATACGTTAATATCATTACCACCTCATGCTACTTTGCCACATGTCAATCTGATATGGCGACCAAACTTTGGATGGGGATATTTGTAAATTTGGTTATTGGTTAAAATTGACAACTTACTTTAAATTGGTAGATTGTTTCCAGATGTTCCAAGTGCCCAACATTTATACCACTTGACCATCCTCACGCCTATGCACAATTGCACATGGCACTCATCATCGTCATTTTGTCCTCACCGAACTATAAATTATTATTCTCACATTTTATTTTCACCTGACATTTCAGACAAGCATGCGTTTGATGTATCGTATAACAGAAGTAATTTTTTCATGGAGGAAATTTACCACGATTATTATGATTACGTTTATTACGACGACTATAAGCCTGTCGATGATGTTCAACTGAAATTTAAGGAAAATAGCGTGATGGACATGAATATAATGGGTGCTCTAACAGCAGGTATAGACAACTTGGTGCAAATACACGTTAGAAAGAATCTTTCGAATATTTGTTTCATTGGGCAAAGTTGAAGCTAGACATAATATGTATGATATGCAGACACAAATCATTGTGTGATTTTGATAAGAGATTATACAATTGCTTGCAAGGAACATATGATAACAAA
This sequence comes from Streblospio benedicti, assembly GCA_019095985.1. Taxonomy (NCBI): domain Eukaryota; kingdom Metazoa; phylum Annelida; class Polychaeta; order Spionida; family Spionidae; genus Streblospio; species Streblospio benedicti. The sequence continues at coordinate 63,726,561 of CM032666.1, read as the reverse complement.
ATGAATTCATTCACAGATAAGAGCTCCATGGATTTCCTACAAAATGTCTCCCACCAGCGTAAAGACTTTGTCTTAAGGTATATACAGATTTTGTTCATTTCATACACGATAAGACCTCGGCAAAGTTTAAAAGAAATTGAACATTCCGAGATTGGGATATTCGTGAATATCTGATTATCTGACACTCACGATTATTTGATGACAGGTATTCGCAAGTATTTATTTTTGTACAATATGTAGATATCAAATGAAAAACAAATATCGGATACATGATACATCTTAGGTCAAACTGCACTTAACAATATACATGTAGAGTGTTCCTTCTATAAAAAATCATAACTCCTTTGAATTCATCTTTGAACCTACTGGATGGCACCTATCGCACCGCTGTAGCGACTATACATCTACACCAGATCATTGGCGTCCATGTCACACTATATATTTCTCAACTTCATGGAGAACATACAGCATATTACTACTATATCATGTATATAGTGCAGACGTGCTTATCCCTCACATTAGCGTTCACCCCCCCATCGTCATATCTCACGGCTATATACGCACTGAGTATATAGCCGTGATATAAAACCATATGCAAATCTGTGGAAGTTCTTCTCAAAATCTAACCAATCAGAAGGCCCACTGCCAAAATATTCAAACGTACGTTCTCACTATATAAGGAAGATGAAACCGAGTATTGATTTTGTCTTTGACGTAAGTCTAAACCAAAATTATTTTCCACACTTGGTGACAGATGCTGCGTCATTGGTCAAATGCGCCCGAAGATACAGAGTTCTTTATATAACAACTCTTTTACAATTGGAAGGTCATCATTGAACCTCTGAATGACACCGTTTGCAGGAGCTAGGCGTAACTATCTTTGCATGGTTTATCCTTCGAAAGGTTCTCTAGGATATGAAAAGATAAAAACGGGGAACATATGCTGTTCCATTGGTCAAAATGCACTAAAAGATACAGAGTTCTTCTTTATATAAGAACTTTATTATGATTTGGGTGTCATCTTTGACGCTCTGGGTGGTACCTTTTGCATCGGATAGGCTTTTCCATCTTTGCGTGGTTTATCCATCTCAATGTGCCATGCATACGATATGAAGCTATCAAAAAGAGGGATCAGATGCTGCATCATTGGTCAAAATACACTCAAAGATACAGACTTCGTTCTTTTGACATTTTGGCCAATGCCACCGGATCAGTCTATCCTTTTTAATCATTTCACATAAATGGGTATGTTAAGAAGGATAAACCATGCAAAGATAGTAATGCCTTGCCGTGTGAAAGGTGCCATCCAGAGATTCAAAGATGACGTCAAACGAGTTATGAATTTCTTATAGCAAGAACACTCTACAATGCTGAGTGCATTTTGACCTAAGATGTATCATGTATTCCATATTATTGTTGTGTGTGTGTGCGAGGGTGTGGGGGGGGGGGTCATGTTCTCATTTGATATAAACGTACTGCGTAAACATTAATTGCATGTCCGTTGTCAGATATTTGATGATCACGAATTTTTCACGAATTTCCCAATTTCCTAATGTTCGATTTCCGTTAAAGTTCACCAAGGTTCCCCATAAAAACTTTTAAGTTCAGTCGCATATGAGCTAGGATGTGTTTAAGATGAATTTGCGATAGATTTCTTAAAACAATCCCTGCAACACCAGCACAAACTTACTTGAGGCGCACAACTATAACACAAAGTTATTTTTTAAGATGTATCAGGCATGTTGCCGATACCTTGCACAGTGCCGACGCTGGCGACTGCTGCCACTCAACTGTGGGCCTCCGCATTACCATAACGTGAAGCTAACGCGATAGGTCTGGATGTTAACCCTCCATTTCACATGGCCGATCCAAGCTCCAGATTCTCCAAAACACGCCCGATTTGTCATTTCGCGGTGGATCAGCGGAAATGCATTATTATTATTACGTAACAGTCTGAAGACGAAGCATGCCAAAGTCAACGGGCCGTACAAACAGTCAGAGACATTACAGATGGCCGAGACAGACGAAGCATGACGACCAGGTCATCATGATCGGCTTCATGCTGTGGTAAGTGCATCACTTCGTCAGAAGACTCTTCATGGATTGCTTTGCAAACTTTTGGTAGGAATGTCGTGATGGTGGGACGACTAATCCTGACGTCATAGGCCAATGTGGGATATGTATCACCTGCTGTCAGATGACGGAGGGTGACAGCCAGCTTCAGCGTCATCCTCATGAAATTATGATAACTGTCTGGGTCGCCTATTCTCAGTTGGGTTATAAGGTTTGTGAAATGACCATACAGCTGTACAGCAGACGACGATCATGCCTGACCCAGGGCCGTACCCAAAATCTCTTCTGAGTGTATGGTGGTATCTTCTGACCAGCATCAACTTCAGCACCTTCAAAGCCGCCTTCTGAAGCTTCATCATCTTCCTCTTCTTCAGTCTCTTGTATCAATCTCTCTCTTATTTTCTCCTCCTGGCGTTGTTGTTGAGCGGCAGCAAGATTAAGTGCAACGGCTGCCATTGTCGCAATTATTCATTGCCTAATCATTTTGAATACATGTTTGAGTATAATCCTTCAGAGACACATACAATGGACCCCCCAACATTTACAGACATTTTATATTGCCTCATTGCATATTCTGTAGCGCTAAAGCTCGGGGGATCGTCTGCAATTACGGTCTGTGATCTTTCAGATGGACTGGAGCAAAAGGCATGCTAAGGGGACCATTTCGAACTAGCACAACATAAAATGGGAACATCTTTATGAAAATTGTCAGAAAACCCACTGTTAGCAGAGAGACCTAAAGATCTACAAAATAGTTCTCCAGACGAAAAAGAAAACCAAAACGTTGATACAAATCAACAACTCAATAATCCAAAACGGGAGCCCACAGGCCGAAATAAAGTCAAAATCCCTTGTCCAGAGAAGTGATAGCACTTTCTGGGCCCGAAACTGGCAGAAGTGAATCATTTTTTTCCAGGCAGACAACACTAATATTGGAGCATGGTGCTGTTGAAAAAGATGTTTCTGTTCCATGCTTCTAATGTTTCTGATTGTAACGGTAGTGGCGGCACTTACGGTTTCATCTGTCAACATACATCTTCCCAATGCAACAGACGAGGCCACAGTTCAGCAAAAATACCTAAGGATGTTGCAAATAGTATAGAAAGCTCCCCCAGACAGCCCCGAAAAACATGACGATGGTGTGGTTTGGAACACACAAGCCGAAATATGAAAAATTGGCCCAGAACCCGCCAAAAACGGCCCATTCCCCGCCGAACCAGCCAAATCACTCCATATTTGAAGCCAGATCACGCACAATCCACACCGAAATGATAAATCGGGCGTCTTTTGGAAGGTCTGGAGCTAGGATCGGCCATGTGAAATGGGGGCCTAAAGCATTTTGATCATGCCTTCACAGTGTAGCCTCAATGGGCTGGTGACATGGCTTCAGTGAGGCCTTCCGCATACTGACCAGTACCCACTTTCGTGACATCAAGAGCACACAGGCTGCCCAAATAAACTGTTGTCAATTGCTTCATGCTTTGTTAAGTGGTAACATGATTATATATCTTGCAATTTTCTCAAACTGTAGCCTAATCTTGACATATGTGTCTGCTTGTGTGCCATTCGTATAGTAGCACATCTATTATTATATTAGATAAATGACACGGCCATTTTGGCTGCCTAGTGCCTACGCCTGCCGTGCGGTGATCATGGACAGCATGGCAGCACTGGAGACAAATCTCTCTCACCTTACAACCCTCATATGAGAAAGGGTTATCTATCTCTGTGTGGGTCCTATGTATGTAATTTACCTGTTGAAATGATTTTCAAAAATCCAAGTTGCAAATGGAATCGCCGAGACTGTACCGAAGAAGACATTCAAGTGGTGCACACTGACGTTGGTGTGTGTTTCACATTCAATGGCAACGCGACGGCTCCCAAACAAACAAATGACACGGGTATGTTTCTATTTGTAAGAATTGCATAATTTATGTAGTTTGGTCTATTCATCAAATGTTGTACAGTATACCTTTAATAGATTTTGATTTATATGGATGATATCCTTATTGTTAGTTAAATTTTCATATAATAGTGAAAGGAAAAACATTTCGCAGCCTGCTAATACTTTGTTGTATTATTTCACGCATGACATGTCTCACAATTCTTTGCAGGGTCAACATCTGGTCTTGAGTTGCTACTAAATGTGGAGCAGTATGAATATGTTGACGGATATTCTAATCAGGCTGGAGTCAAGGTTACCTTCTATTTTTTAAAATGAGATAGTTAGCTTTCGATTTTTTCATCTTTGTAAGTCACGTGTATGACATATGATATCTATTGCAGATATTCCTCCATGATCAGAATGAAATCACAATGGTCCGTGACCTGGGCATAGACGTTGGTCCCGGCATGCAGGCTCTTGCGGCGGTCCATCATACTGTGGTGTGTGAATGTTATTGTATACTGTATATGTGACTGATGAACATAATACACGGCCTTTAATTTGGATCTTACGAGTTCAATTCTATTATTGTGCCTCAATATGAGACATGAAATAATTTTCAATTTGGTATAGTGACGTATTATCAATACAACAAGAACAACATATTATGCTATGTTGTGGTGTCGTGTTCGAACAGGAAACCATATTAGGCAAACCATGGGGCAATTGCACGAACGATCCAGCACTCTACTATGAAAATGACCGATACACGCGGTTTCGCTGCAGGAAAGCGTGTACAGCGGACAACACAGTGCACAACTGTGGCTGTGCCGCCCCACACATGCCAGGTGAATAACCATCAGGGATAAGTCTTTTTGTAACATGCATTTCATATATTGGCCTGTGTTGTGTTTTATTCATTATTCTAATTTTTAAGTTTATTTTAAAATGCGTTTCTAGTCAATAAAAGATAAGCACTTTGTCAGTTTGAATTGTAATGTCTATTTTATAAAATTATTACATTTTTACTTCCTATTGATCAAAATTGTCAACTGCAGGACCACATCAGACTTGCAGTGTTAAAAACTTTACCCAGTGCTACTATAAAATGAAAGGTGTGTGTTTGTGCAGTCTACATTATAAATAAGCAGTCGCCTAAACAATATCATATTTTCAAAAGAACGATAAATTGAAATTTTTCATGCATAATATACTAAAGTACTCTATACATTGATGTTTTAATATACAGTGTTGTATCTTTGCAATATTGTGCATTGCAGATTCGTCTTTTCCATCCTGCCAGTGTCCAGATGCGTGCAAAACATATGGATTTTATTCGTCCATGTCCTATTCGAAGCTGTCATCCCATAGTATATCCGAAATCCTCAGTTTGTATGGCACTAGTAGTATAAGTGCCAACTTCAACACTTCTGTCGATATTCGGCACCGAACCATGGATGTATTTTCTAGAACTGTACAACTTCTGACAAACATCGCACAAGAATATCAAAATGCGGTTGACAACATCGAATTCAAGGTGCTCAACGTGACCACGTCTGTCATTAATCTCATGGAGTCCGTATTATTTAGTATTCAGAAAGAAGTTCATTCAGATGTGTACGATCTTTTAGGTGTGTATTGTATATAATATTTAACAATGTAATGGTGAGTACACATTCATTTGAAAATTATATCTCAACACTTGTACTGCAAAACACCCATCGAATATTTCAATGTATTCATCGAAAGAGCTAAACTGTACTACATTAATCTAATCTGCAAATCATGACCTTTAGTGAGTGTTCGATGGTGTGAGCATAGTGTATGTGACTACGTGTACTTAATAGCTAAGTTGAGTTCATGATAATGGGACCCAGCATCTTGGGAGGGGGAGGAGGAATGTATACTTCTATGAATTCTAAACGTTATACCATACATATTGCTACTATTATATAGAAGGGTAACTAACAAGCACAAGGACCTGGGTAGCACAGGCATCTATTTTAGGCTTCATTTATGCTCTAGTATATACTTTATTACTTCACATTATTGAAATAAGCTGACACCATCTTATGCAATTACAATTTTACTAGTTTCACCAACATTACATAGTTTCATTTGTCAGTAAATCAAATCAGAAAGTTGATTTTGATTGGTGGGAATTCACATATTAGGTTTTGCATTATGGAAGGTTATTATTGTTCTATGTCAATTTAAAAACTGACTAGACTCACGCCATTTTAGGTTGGAATTATGGAAGGTTAAAATTCGCTATTTTGTATATTTAAATTGTACTTGCATAGGACTATATCTGGAAGGTTTTTTTTTGATAATCTTAAGTGATAAATTATGCTTGAATACTAGATGATAAATTACTCCTAAAATGGATGCCCTGGCTCCCCTGGTATTTGTGCCTGTTATTTACCCTTGCATGTAACAGTAGTACATGTAATGTGTATGGGGTGGTGTTTGTAAATTATAGTTGTATACATACCACCCCCTCGCATTATGCTGGAGTCCATGTATTCTTTCCAGGGAATTATTCCTCTCATGGTGTCTTTTACGAGGCTTACTACAAACACCGATATCGGCACGAAGAATCTTTCAAAAATTCTCTAGTAGAAGCTGCTAACTACTTAAACGACTTTCAGTCAACTGTTGAAACTTTCTTATCAAGTCAGAGTGAAGAGGCTATATCCATTTCCATTGATACAAAGTGGGCAAAGTATATACAAGAAAAGATAACAGTCCTACTTATCCACGCAAACCATTCTATCGATCTGTTTCGTCACCAGATGCAAAAAGTAGGTGGAAAGCGTGCTCAAAATCTACCCATCTATCAGTTTGCCAAATTTGAGACACGAAAGATTTGTGAAGACAGTATGAACACGTTGCAAAGGCTTTTCAGCAAGTTGGTTTTAGATTGGGCTTCAGAAATTGGAACAAATGTCACAGTGTTGGTAGAAATGGTCAATGAGCTAAAGCAAGGAAATTATTCTGACAGATATAATTGGACAGATATTCAGAACATAGGACGACCATACCTGAACAGGGTGGAGGAAGTGGTGGACTGCATTAAAGAATACAATACACATGTTGATGATACTCATGATTGGTTACAGAGTGTTCAAATGATGGAGAAAACAAACTATGCAAAGGAACTAGTGTATGAACTAGAAATAAAAACACTTAATGATAGTAAAAATGAGTTGTTTAATTGGATACTGAAATACAGGTTTGCCAACAATATTTTAACTTTGTATGACTATAATTAACAGTGTATCATTATCTATATATACCGGTATGTGTGTGAAAGATGTTGACCAATCACATAACAAATTGTTGCCACATTGCTGTTTGGATATTTAATGCTGAACATATAAGATTAGATGGTCAAAACATCGATGGAATGGTCCTTATTGAAATGAAAAAGTGTTTGTCCTAAAACTAACGTTGTTTTATGTTTGTTACTGTACGCATGTAACTAATTATTTAGTCACCGGCAAATATATGAAGTATTAACGGGCAATGTTAGCTTAAATATATGTTATTTGATTGGATATATACATACACGCATATACAATTGAAAGGTATGCAATATGCAGTTCAAGTTTATTTATTTAGGAAAAACACAAAACGTAAAGCTGAGTTGGCAGCCGACGTTCTCGGAGATGAGTTGCCAACAATGATCAAATCGCTCAAAAACATCGAAACGTCCATCGCAACCAGTATTGTTGACCCTCTTAGGAGTCACCTGACTTTACAGAATCAGAAAATTAAACAGGAGTACTACGAAGCTTTGCGTATTGCTGCACTGCATGCAATATATTTCAATGAAAGCAGTGTGTCCGGAAAGGTAATACCATATTGCATGTTATTTTAGAATACTCTAAATTTTAGCGAATTAGACATCTAATTCGAAATTACATTGTGCATGGTATCTATTAGTAACTAAAGGTTTTGGGGACCATACTCTTTCAGACTGGAAATAAAACTATGGAACAAATCGCACGGGAATTCCTCATATGGCGGAAGCCTACTGTTCAGTTCATGGGAACACCGGTAGGTTTTAAAGTTCTTTGGTGTGAACTGTCGTAATACCATTTTTAATATATTTACTGTGATATAAAAGATGTATATTGAAAGGGAGACCATAATATCAGAATATGTATATGTGTGTGCGTTTAGAGTTCAAAACTAGCACCTTGTAGATTGCAACGGTTTATATTAAGAGAGTAACATAGGCTCCTTAGCTCCTGTTGTCTAATATTCATATCTAGTTATCTATGATTAAATTTTCTATATGCAATTTGTTGTAGAATCTTGCGCAAGGCACCACAAATTCATGGCCAGCATCTAAATCATTGGAAAATTTCCTTCGCACTTCTGCAAAGGCAGTGCTAACAGAATATGTGGACGAGCTATTTTTTGAATTTGAATACACTCTTCAGAACCTAATGAATGATTTAGGTATGTATATTATCACAATTCGAGCATATAAATATTCACTGTGCCGACACTGATAAGGGTACAGTAGGCTACCATACAATCATAATGGTGCTGTTATGGACGATTTTGGGCACTTTTATATATTTTGATTCTTTTTCGTCTCTATCATCGACAGCACATTAAATGACATAATAGCTTCACTCAGAAATCAGAACGCATAATTTCCCACCAAGGATACAAGTCTTTTTTCTGTAGTCCTTTTATTTCTCAGATTAACGTTTGTTTTAAATGAAGTTTGTGCCATTTAAGACGGCTTCTACTTCATCACTTGCCACAGATGGTGAATCTGTCCATTGGTAATATATGCAAACAGAAACGCACGCACGCACACGCGCACGCACGCACGCACGCACGCACGCACGCACACACACACACACACACACACACACACACACACAAGTTGTTGATAGGCATGGAAACGGGTTGTAAACTGTTTCCAAGGTATTTACAAACTAGTTTACAAGCTTGGAAACTATCATTCCCTGTTTATGAGGTAAGAAAACATACTATGTTCTCGTGGTATTGATTCATGCTGGGCTTTGAGACTGCTGTTTATATAATTTTCTGCCATACGTCGACAAATTGTAACTGACTGAATGATTGTTAGAGTATGTATATAATGTTAAATTGGTGTTTCATTCGGTTACCGTACATTCTACAATGATGCTACTTAACTAAAGCCCGGAATTTAAATTAAATTGATAATTTTGTAAAAGTAAGCATATGCCTGAGTTTACTCAAAACTAATGCGTGCATGTACATCTTGTATCTGAGTTTGGCATACGATAGGGAATCAGATTACATGTATGACGAAAATCCTTTCAGTAAGCAATCGCATGAAAGTAGAAGCAGCAGTAACAATGGCAACAAAGGAAATGTCGGATTTTCGTGACGCGAACAGAATGGATGTAGCTTTCTTAAAGTAAGTTGAATCAAATATAACTTCCTGTTGCATATGGCATACGTTGGTTGATTGTATAAATTGAATCAACCTTTCTCTATACATATGAATCATGTCAGACTACGTAAAACGTAACGCTTAGAAATCCCGAATTCTACAAATTATATTTGATTCTCTAAAGTTCTCAGATCCTGTATAGTAGTAAGATTATATGTGTACTCGTGCATCAAAATAAATAATTAATTGAGTATTTTTCAGGGAAAATATTCTTGGTGTTCAAATCTTTTATGGAGAGCTAAAGTACGAAGAGATCGCCCAGCAAGAGGGATATGCAATCACTTCATTTTTCAGTATGTTAAATTATCGTTTAAAATATTTAAAAACAACTTCAATAATACACACTTAGTAGCAATGCCAGTCAATAATGTGCAAGCTCACCACCACAGCCCATAATTTCATGAAGCCCGAGATACCTATAACCATCAGCACACGTGGTGCTCACCTCATGTACTTGTATGCTTCCCTCTAAAGACCTGCATTTTTTACGGACAGATTTAAGATAGCCCACGCATTCCTTTTTCTTGTACAGAATACTACAGATTCCCTCCATTCACAGGACATCCACAGGACTGATTTTAAGACCCTTTATTGTAATTTGATTGCAAAGAATAAGACGCTGAATATTTTAATGTAAGCATAGGTTAATTACATTTTTCTTGTTTTCACTTTCTTTCATTCTTGGATATAAATGTTTAGATTGTTACTATATTTATTGCACCTCCACTGTCAGCCTCCCAACTGCCTGACAGGCTGTTGAACCTATGCCCTTTTCAGTCACGAGTCCAAGTTAATAATTGTTTAGCTTAATTCCATGAATTCATGACCAGTACTAGCGTTTGCTTTTGTTTGTTTGTTTTTTTTCTAGTCAAAACCAGACGTCATGACTAACTCCATATTGCCCGGTGGCATAATGCCCTCTCATCTTACATTGTTTTGTGTTTCTGTTTCCTTTTAATGAATAACTCGTACAGATACGTGTGATTCGTGCTATACATGTAATGCATATATCTACTTCCATATGATCCCCCTAATATTTATCAATGTGCTATTCTTCTTCATGTGCACCTTAATCCAGCGATATCTCATTCTAATCTCAGTAAAGTACGAAAGCCCCGCGAGGACATCACACATCACATTTCACACTTAATTTTTTTGACAATTGATTAGCTCTGAACAACAGCCCTAAGGGACACTTCACAGTTCATAGTTCACACTTCACAGTTCATGGTTCACATATCACAGTTCATGGTTGACACTTCATAGTTCACAGTTCACAGTTCATAGTTCAAACTTCACACATAAAATCAACATCGCCATATTCTATCTCGGAAAAAAGATGGCACCACTGTTTATGAGTTTCATGTTTTAAAATACAGTGCAAACCTTTCAGATTTCTGAGACAACATACTGTGTGGATGATATTTTCTATGATTTTACTTTAAAAATCACTTTGATAGCAGTGTTTGAAATGTTATAATATCATTTCATTGTTATTTTATATGAACCATGCCTTTTAAAATTGAAAGAAGCTCTCGGGGGAGCGACTATAGAACACAAGTATAGCAGTGTCTTTTTGTGGAAAAAAATTGATATCACATGTCATTAAGAATACTAATAAAACGAAATGAGCATCCCGTAGACAGTGTTCCCATCCCACCCACACGTTGGATAAATTAAATGTGTTATAGTATTCCAATCACTTCCACTTGTATCCATAAAATGCAATTTCAATTTACACCGTGTGGCCAGCTTAACATACCACCTCAATAAGAAGACCACTTTTCATGGTCTCAAACCTTCATAAAGTTACCAAAACGAACCTCTGTACAGAGACCACCTCTCTATTGGGACCACCTAACACTGTGGTCCTTATAGAGTGGCTCTACTGTATAAATATAGGGCACATGCACAGCTGACTTATCTGTGTGCTGCCCCATGGTGACGCAATATGGAACTAAGATACCGGTGGGGTCCATAAAACAATAACTGTGAACTATGAAGTGTGAAGTGTGAACTATGAACTGTGAACTATAAAGTGTGAACTTTGAAGTATGAACTGTGAGCTGTGAAGTACAAAGTGAGAACTGTGAAGTCAGTCTGAGGATCAGATGATTGAGAATGATTCATTCTGAACCTCTGATCCTCAGAGTGTGTGAAGTATGAATTTTTAAGTATGAACTGTGAACTATGAACTGCTTGGGCTGTTGTTCGCAGATAAATCATTGGTTAAATAATAAGCGTGAAGTGTGAAGTGTGATGTCCCCGCGGGGCTTTCGTAGTAAAGGCATTCATTGTCTGTTTATTTTAGGTGACGTTGGTGGGTACCTTGGTCTACTTCTTGGAGCTAGCGTTCTCACCATTGTGGAATTCATTGACTTGCTTGTGTACACTTGGTTTACAGTGCGCAAGAAAATAACTCCACACGAAGGCTAGATGATGACAAAATTTCTTATAATACATTCTAAAATTGATGCCACAAATTAAGGTGTAAACAAAGACAACTTCCAGGAAAAGGACAGAAAATAGTGTGTTATATATTTAACAATTTGCTGCAATAAATTGCCGTGTTTTTGTAAACTTCACATGTTCTATACAATTCATTCCATTAACATTTGCATTTTTCTTCTTCAACGGAATTTCAATGTCTACAACATAGCAGCGTTAGATGTGCTCACAAGAATTGTGATTATCAAATCATCAGTAGATGATCCAGACGCATGTTTTACCCACCTACCCCTTACCCACCCACTTTTTGCCGTATTACTCTGATCATATCCCAGGTCAAGTGAGTTGTGTAACATGTACCATGTGCGTGTGTTTGAGCAGCCAACCCTCCAGGAAATCTCGGATCTGCGGTCGGTTGTGCTTGTGCGGTTTAAACATGAAGCCGTCCGACCGGTGTAAACGGTTAATAACACGACCATTGTTGACTCTTGCGCTCAGAGCACTGCCCCCCCCCCCTCCTTCGACTGTAGGGAACTTTGTGGACAAACAACATCCAGCCAACGTTTTATCCGACATCATGAGCAATGTCAGACGCACCTAGTGTGAACATAACATCCCGGGAACCTCGTATAGAACCTATTACAATAGGTTTTCTATCAATTTCTCCCAGCATCAGTGGAAAATCCTGGATAGCCTACCGCACCCATTCTTACCCCATTTTAAATCATTGTAACTAGGTTATAGTCTACTGTATCGGGGCAAAGAACAGGGGTCTTGGGTTGTGTGTGGTCTGCGAGTGCGACGCCCAGCAACATAACCCCTTCTTGGAAATTCTGGATCTCCTACTTATATGTATTGATCACATTGGCCTTTATCAATGAAACTGACTACAGTGTTGAAGAGTTTTTTTCGCAGTAATTGTCAATGTTTTTAAATCTTGCTTTACTTACCAATTCATTGTGTATTATTATTGGAATGTATAGTAAGTCTTGCAATGTACATTGTATATTTTTTCTTCTAAGTGTGCACTGGTAATAAATAAAACAAGTCTTGTAACAGAGTCTTTTTGTCTACTAACGTTCAGTATTAATAAATTTACTAAATAAATGCGTATAATATGTGCATAACATGATTCCATTGCAAAACTTCTGATTACAAGGTGAAAGTTGTTCCATTAAAGGTTGGTAACTATTTCATGAAGCCTCTGCACACAACATCAACTCACACAACAATCAAACAATTAACAAACGCCGCTAACCCAGACCTAATTACGAAACGTAAATGGTGATACAGCTTAACAAACAAAAAGTTAATAGGTTTGTTTGTATAAACAATAGTATTGGATTGAATGACATTGACTAAGTAGCTACCGCCTTTTAAGGAACAAAGGTCTTCGCACGTAAACAGCTACTTAACTATGGTTAACTTTAACACGACTATCAACAGTTTAAGTGATCTCACGCATGCAAATTTACAATTTACAAACTGCTACAGATAATTAACAGATTTACTCAGCGTGTTAACCAAATCAATCAAATCTCTTTGAAATTGAAATTGCTAAGCGGTATTCAACATTCGCTTGTTGTTACAACGGCAGAAAAATAGTGACGTAACAACGCAACTTCCGCTACTTAAAAGAAAATGATTCCTGTACCTTACTCTCATTTTTGACTCCAACCATTCCACTGCAAGAACATTCGAAAACTGAGATCGGATTCATTTATATATTTTCATTGCATTTAGTAATCAGGTAAGCAGTCTTTTTTCGCTAGTGAATTATAGGAAAACGGGTGAAACGAAACTTGGAATGATCATGGTCAAAAGATAACCTTGAACTGGGTTGAGAAATAATTCAAACCAGCTTCATCATGTGTCATGCATGTGACAGCAGAACTCGAATTAATTGCGTCGCTTCAGCAGCTGAAGCGAAAGCCTTGTGATCACTTCGTTTGTATGTCAGTATGCGTGATGTATGTATGTATGTATGTATGTATGTATGTATGTATGTATGTATGTATGTATGTATGTATGTATGTATGTATGTATGTATGTATGTATGTATGTATGTATGTATGTATGTATGTATGTATGTATGTATGTATGTATGTATGTATGTATGTATGTATGTATGTATGTATGTATGTATGTATGTATGTATGTGTGTGTGTGTGTGTGCGTGAACATGTATGTATGTATGTATGTATGTATGTATGTATGTATGTATGTATGTATGTATGTATGTATGTATGTATGTATGTATGTATGTATGTATGTATGTATGTATGTATGTATGTATGTATGTATTTATGTATGTATGTATGTATTTATGTATGAACGCATGCACGCACGCACGCACGCACGCACGTATGTATGTATGTCTCTGGACAAGCTAGAGGGTATACCGATGAACGGTCTTTGTTCAAACTTTGCACAACTATGTGGTACGCTGTGACACCGGTGTGATTCGATTTTGGGCACTTTGCCCATTGAAGTATTCTTTCCACTGGGCCATTTATGGTCCATTTTGGAGGTTTTCTGCATTATCTTTCAAACTGCGTGAATGAACACATTCAAACTTGGTACAATGCTTACATGGCTAGAGTCCACCACATATATTCAATTTTGGCACTTTGCCAATTTAAATGTGATTTTTTTGAATGCCATTTTAGGTCATTTTTGTAATTTTCTTTAATAGTTTCAATACAGCTTGAACCATGAGTTCCAAATTTGATACACTGCACATGTACCTAGAGACCATCATCAGTGTCCTATTTTGGCACATTGCCAATCAAAGTGTTCTCCCCAGAAGGTCATTGGTGGCCAATTTTGGAATTTTTATCTTGACACATGACTTCCGTATTTCATACAATATTATGGGACTGGTGACCACAACGTATAGTGAACTTTGGCCCTTTGCTAACTAAATGAAAAGTGCTCAGAGAACACAGCATTGTGTTACAGTTTAGACATTTTAGTTTTTTTTGCTACTTTCTTTAAAACTTTCAATACAGTTTGAACCATGACCTCCAAATTTCATTCTATGTTCACATATGTAGTGACAATCATATATTTTCATCTTTGGCACCTTGCCAATTAAAGTGGTGTGCCGTTTTAGTTCCATATTTGACATTTTATTAATAGTATCAATGCCTGTGAAGACAAAATCTTCAAACTTGGTTCAATGTTTACATTCATTGAAACCATCATGAGTTTTAAATCTTGGCTATTTGCCAAGAAAACTATAGGTTCCAGGGAGCAATTTTAAGTTTTTTTAAATGCAATATCATAATCGGCCATATGTCAGTGTTGTTCTAGCGACGCCGTGTTCTTTGAACACTTTTGCTCTATTTTCCTATTTGCATATTTCACATCGTATGATTATACCACTTTATTAATATAATCAGTTTTAATTCAAACTGTACACCTTGTACTAGATTTGAATCAGTATGCGAATGTTGACGTTTTGTTATTATTCTAACATCTTGAAGCTAAACAAGAGCTTCAATTTGACCATGCCAATACAAAAGGTTAAAGGCTGAATTTTAACGTCTTATTATAATGAATAAAACACTTTTTAAGTGTAAACACGTGTAATCAAATATAGGCGCTCGTAGTTACATTGTAGAAAATAGTTGTATAATATGGAGTAAATCAAATAAAACTACTACGTGTTTATTAGCATTCCATACTTAATTTTTAGTCACTGTATATTTTGATTTAGTTTAAAGCCGCAAATGTTAGTATTACTTAAAAAAGTACGGATTATGTAATTAATAATTTCTAAGGGACGGTGCAATATTTAACAGGCGGGGGGACCGGTGCATATCGAAAAACTTGTCTGAAAAAAGGTCTTGTCCCATGCTGATGTGATGAAAAAAACTGATGTCCCATGACCTCTATTCATAAAAAAGTCTGCGTCCCCTCCCATGAATATTCTCGTGATTAATTTGCACCAATTCGCTCACGTCGAGGTGGGATTTCAGCAGCTGAAAAAAAGTACATGTCCCATGTCCAACGAGAATGAAAAATCATCCGGTCCCCCTACTTTGCACCTTGAAAAAAGTGCCTGTCCCCCTACCAAATGCACCGGTCCCCCTTCCTGGTAAATATTGCACCGTCCCTAAGCATAGCAAGAGGTGTACATTTTTATACGTTTGGGGCGTCGGGACTTTATACGTAAGCCTAAAGTATTCTAATAATCGGTGTGATAGTAAAATGTTAAATGAGTTATCATATATAACAGTAAGTCCGAAAACTACATTTGCAACGATTCACCAAAATAACATACGGGAAATAATGAAGGCAGTAATAAATGTAATATAAAAGTCTAGTCAGACATATGTCACCCACGTTCATGCATGTTGTGTTTGAAAAACACAAAACGTAAGTGGACGATAATTGACCAGAAGTTAACACTTTGAACTTATTTAGCGTGACTTTTCCTGTAATGGCATGGTCAGCCCAATTTCAGGTCATTATCTAAAACGCGGGATGTGGTCGCTTGCACCTTTATTTTGCCGCTGCTGCCTTTGACCTTCGCGGAAATTTGACAAGCGATTAACGACGTAATTGCTCGACTGACGCAGACGTCATCTTGCGTTAGAGTTCGCGCCAAATTGGGGTCAAGAGGGTTGAAAGGGCAACAAAGATGACTCGGCAAATATTGGTAATAGTAAAGCGGTAATAACGGCTCGCGTGAGTGTTCAGATGAAAGTGGGAGTTTCCCATCACTCGTATAAATTATCTTGTCGTTTGAGGCACGGATTTCTCTGGGTGGTTCGATAATACACGCACCAGTTAGTTGCTCGGCTGCAATGCTGGAGGACTGTGCGAATAGGTAAAGCACTGTGTGCTGAGGAATCCCGTATCAATGTAGCCAGGAAGCAGTTAATCGCAGGGATAGTGAGAAACTAAAACACGTGTTAATATCTATCGCCAATTCTATAAGGGTAGCTGTTTCTTATATCGGTTTAAGCACACCTGAAATAGACAATGGACACCTACCCCCTGGCCAGTGGAGAGATGAAGGAACGTTCGACACCAGGCGGCTGCATGCGTCTCCCGACAGTCAACTTTCACCGGATCGTCGAACTGGTGGGGAGTGAGCAGCCGACAGGTGAGTGCGAGTAACACGTGCTGTGATCACGTAACTGTGCCGTCTCACACCATATGCATGATAATCTCACATATGATATAGGTAATTGATATTTTTTTTACCATATTACATTTTCGCAAGCATGTATATATTTTTTATATATTTTTGTTCTTGTTGTTGAATTTAAGAAGTTTGAGGGACAATTTAAAAGAAGAAAAAAGTGGTAAGGTAACGATATTGAAAGTTTATTTCATCGCTTTAATGGTGAAGCATCCTTTTCAGGAAAAATGATTATGTCTACAGTTTTAAGTTTACAAAAGTTTGCAAACTATTCAACCTATGTTGAGCTGGCTGTAATTGTGATTTTTGTGACTATGTGTCAGAGTGTGTGTAATTGTGTATGTGGCAGGATACTCTAAACTGAGTATGTGTCAGAGTGTGCATCCTATCTATTCGGGTTTATTACTTATTGAAAATATATACCGTGAACATGGACTTTGAAGGCTGTGTAAATGGTAAAGCCATGAAACCTACGATACAGCGTGTGTGTATGTGGCAAGATATTTGATAACTCTAAACTAATTAGTCACTAGTCTACATGTACAAATTGCATAAAAAACATGTTTTCCCCAGATTTGCCACGCGTCAGCGATGACATCGACCAAGGGGAACTTACTCCATCACGTGACCAGAATGACAGTCCTGTCGATGTACTTCTTAATTCTTCCACCGAAAGCTTGCCGAGTTCGCAATCTCAGGAGGAAGTAACATCTAGCGATAGCACGTCACAAGAGAAAAGTGCGTGTTGCCAAAAGAGTTGTAACCATATGTATAACATGTATGAGAACTCAAAGTCTAAGCTTATTTTACGGATGAGAGGTTACATTGATGTTTGCTTTATGTGAATGTCGACTGTCCCTATGTTGTCTGAACAGTCAGAAATGATAGTCTGTAATCTTATCAATTTGGAATAATTTTGTTCAACATTCTTTTCCAATAATAAGCATTCTTTCAAAACAACTCTAGCTTTGTTGAGTTTACTTAAACTAGTACACCTGCTCAGCACTTAACGCGTGTATTTTGAGGGATATCGGTTATTACACACAACCCACACATATGTGTTTGTTGGGAATATTTCAACTATAAGGCTTTGCTAAGGCTTTGCTCACAAAGCGTTTGACTTGCCATTACATATGTTTTGTGGTAAATTATAGCAAACGAGATATTGCATGACCACTAGCAATGAAGTCGCGCTTAATATTACTAGTATAATTCTATCATTTTTCCACGTTACATTCTTTAATAGTCTCATGATCCTATCCATTGGTGTAGGTAAACCATCATTTTTGAGAGTGACAAAAACAGATGAAAATATATCAAGAGATACCAGGAATTTGGTGTATTTGCCAGGCGAAGATGATGAAAGAAAGGGAATAAAGGAAGGAGTGGATCAAATGTTTCAGAGAGAGGTAAATAATATTAGCAGTTGGACAGTCAATGTAATAAGAAATGTTTATTCTTAAGCTCAATCTGGTGTAAAAAAATGATTTCATAATGGAGTGAGTATATGTAATGATTTGGAGGAAAATACTAGTAGTTGATCGAATACTGGAGTTGGTGCGTTAGGTGCACGTAGGGTAGCGTCATGGACATTTCATACTGTATGACCAAGGACGCCGCACGGGGTGGAATGGGCGCAAACATTGGATAATGAATTGTGACTTGCCTTTCAGACCTCCTAAACAGGACTTTGTCACATTACAACCATTCACATTCCAATAGCATACCCTAATAAATTTTATACGGACTAACACTTTGTATGTTAAAAATGCACACTGTTATAATATTGCTTTCCTTTAACTTAATTGAATGCTACTTACATCCTACAATTGATAGTAATATTTACGTTGCATCTTTTTAAACATGTATGTTAATGTGTTATCAAGTTTATAGACTTTTATTTTCTCATCCATCGGTCAAGCTGTTGAAAGAAACCTGTCTAATCTAAAATTTTAATATGTCTAAATTGTCACAAAGGACAGTTACATTAAATCCCTTTGTCTCATAGGACACAAATTCTGATGGGAACGAAGATGAATTGCCAAAGCGGGATTACAATGAAACCAGAGAGAAAATCCACAGTGCTATTGACATCAGAAAAAACCGGACTGTCTATAAGACCAGCCAGGTGAGAATGAATAGATTTTAAAATTGCATAATCAAACAGTGAAATTTAAACAAAATGCCTATCAATTGCTGGCCAAGAGAATACGTAGTGTAGTTGGTAAAGAGCAATAAAATTGTTGCCATGAATCACTTTAAATTCAATTACATGAATTGATGTCTCTCAATTGTAGCTAAACTGTCTTAACCGGATTTATGAATGGAACCCCTATCCAGACACAGAGCTAATTGAACAGGTCTCTCAACAGCTTAATATTGACGAGTCAAAAATCAAGGTAATACATATTTTCTAAAATTTTAATTATCACAACTATTGAGATGACCTTTTTCCAAAAGATACAGCAAATAGTTGTTGTTGGTTGTGGTTGTTGTATTGTTGTACTGCTGTTGCTGTTACCACTTTCTCCTCTACTGCTACCTCATGAGTTGATTTTTCCAGGTATGGTTTCAAAACAAAAGAGCCCGCATGCGAAGGAAGAATTTGAACAACTGCGGAACGAGTGTTCCAAAACCAGCAATAAAAAGTTATGATCAACAAAGACCAGCATGGGAATTGGATTGCATTTTGAATCCGCAAACTCAAAATAGCCTCTTTTCACAAAGCCAACAACGCTCAACAGTTGAATCAATGTTAAGGAACAACACGAAAGAGCATCAAACAACTTGTGCTTATAGATCATCATCACCTAGAATTTCCCTAACGAGGGACCAACTGCTTCAAGAGCCATGGGGACAGCCACCCTTTCTTAATCCCCTCTTGCACAATGTGCCATTATTTAGTTTTAAAGATTTACCAAATACGCTATGTAGAACAAACTTTCCATACACATCGAGCCTAAACAGAAGTGCAAATGCCTATTTATCAACAAGGAATGGCTTAAGCTTACATCCATATATGATATAATGTACTGGTAACTGTTATTATGAGCTATGTTGTTAGATAATTGCTATTGTTTTGAAGTTACTTAACGCTACTGGTTCCTGAGACTGGTTGCTTCTTTAGGAGTAAATGTAATTATGTTGGACAATTTAAACATTACTAATGTTTTTAATTGACATAACATAATACAGTATTTTGTATTGTTTTTTTCTAGTTATCAAGTTTCCATATGTTTTATGTATATATTCTATTGTCATTCTCAAATAAATATATTCTACAAGGCTATTTTTCATCTACAGCTTCATTTTATCCAAGGCCTACCATTCAATAAAACAAATTAACAATACCATAACTTTAGCAAGCATTCTCAATTTCTCAAAGCTGTATTATACATCTTCACATTATATATATAAAAAATACTAAAGTAGTGTGCAAATGTTGTGTTCAGTACTAAATTGGACATGTTGGGAGATTGCAGAGCACACACAAGGTGGACATAGAACCTTGCATATGGAACAAGGGTACCTACAATTGTATTATATTACCAGGGTTATGTGTAAGACAATACATTTAAAGTTAGTGTTATTAACATACAGAAACTTAAGAATATTAATAGTAACAATAAGGTAAAATCTCCACATTACTAGCACCAGTATAATTGGCAAATAAGGCTGTTTTTATCATCAGCTTTGGGACATGTACAAGCACAATTCTTTAAACTGATGTAATATAAAATTTATTCTATCTGAATACAGAGGACCTATTAACCACGCAATCGACAGTTTATACACAAACACAAAGATCAATCACACACGATAACATTCCACATCATACTGAAGTTTGCCAACTGTTCTTTGAAATGATGAGGAACATAATCTATAACCTATTGAAATATAAATATTTCTACAGTACACTATTCAAGAGAAGTTTTTCGTTGGGTTAACAATGTGATATTAAATGTCACTTTATAATAATGACTTATTACATCCATAAAAAGACCACTCTTTCAATCAACATATCAACAACATTCAACAAACATGAACAGCATTAAATAAATGATTTGAAAAATTGCTCTGATATTGTTTGATATATATTTAATCACTAAAGTCTGCAGATGAGTCACTCCTATTTCCATCATCACTGAAATCGTCGGAGTCATTGTCTACATTGCCAGCATCTGGCATTGGAGCATCTGGTGTACTGTAAGGAAACAAACATCAAACACATCACATTTTGTTGGCCTCTTCAACATTTAACATTATTTTCATTTTTGCTCATCAACACAAGTAACTATCACCTTCTTTTAACAATACAAATGTTTAAGACTTCTAAAAAAAGTGGTCTAAAAACCTTTTCATTTAATCTTAATCATAGCCACACTAATATAGCTAATATGTTTACGTGTTTTCAGAAGATGTAAAACACAACTTACTCTAGTAAAGCAGCATTGAGTCCTTCGATGGTCATTTTCTGTTTTACTGCGTTCTCTGGGACACCCTGAAGTCATGAATACTTAGGGTGAATATGATGAAGAGTCTACATGATAGGCCTGTTCATTTTTATATGACAAAATGTGATAGAACCAAATGGCATCATGGAAACATTACTTAATAATACAGTGCAGAAAAGCTAAATTTCTAAGTAATGTGCCCCTTTCAACATGTTACGCATTTCAATCTAAATTATACACTTCAGAATATAATTTATATTATAAACAAGCAAGTCATTTGTATCATTATTAGAATCTTAATTATTCAACATTTTTTGTAACTTGCAACTTATTTTATCATCTGTGAAACATAACGCTTATTTTCTAGAAGAAAAAAATATCTTACAATATTAAGCATTTTGAAGAACTTTGCATATCTAGGGTCTTGTTTTACAGTTGGCAAATTATTTTGTGCCACATCACTTTCAAGTTGAGGTGTCTCAACAGGAATCTCTGTATGTGCTGTGGCAGGTGCTGCTGCGGTCTGAAATTACCACCGGCAGGCAATTATTTAATTAGAACATTTCTCATCATTAGCCATAAATATATATTGGTAGGAATCACATCAGATGAGATTAATGAAATACAATTTAAAGATTAAGCTAATTTGTGTCAAAACGCCAGCAACCTCCCACACCTTATGCTCTCTAAAATCAATGTAAATAAATGAATCAGTGATTAACAAAGTTAAATGGCCGAGGGGGAGGAACCAGACCTCCTAAATGATACTTGTAAATTCTGAAATGATAAATAGGGATCTTAAAATTAAAAAATGGGCTGATTGTAGATCTTAACAATTCTTTTATCCAATTATGATTTTAAATGTAAAATGTGGGTCTTAGTTGTTTGCTATATTGTAAAAAGAAAAAGGGAGCTATGAAAACGACACAACAATGAATGGTGCCTAATATTTCTAAACAATAAAGTAATGAATCTCTCAAAAGAAATTCAAATAAAAAGGAGGTCTTTGAGTGTCAAAAAGAGGGGTTTTGTTGGGAGAGCATATCTATTCGAGCACCTCTTCAGGTATATGGCTCACTAGTTTGCATAAAGCCACAGAGTTACAACCTTTTGCTGTATTGGTCATGCTTCATTCAAGTACATATATGTCAAGTATAAATGTTTCCTAATACCGTATTCGTTCTAATAAGTGCACATGCCCTATTAAACGCACCCTCTGTTTACAGTACTGACACCATCAGAAGGATACAGATGAAAGATTTCGAGAATTACGCTACGATTACTTATGTTTTTTTCACATTTCTTCTCATTCTTGCGACTGTTACAAACATAAAAAGGTTCTGTAGCTTCCGCAGATTGCTGCTTCCTTCGTAATTTGCCTGAAATTAAGTTTATTCCGATTGTTCCCCTTATATTATGCATTTTTACGGAGGTTCCGTGCTAAAAAGAATATTTCTAAAAGTTCAAAATCACGCTGCCATTTTGACAGATTTTGATGTCATTGCATGTCTGTATGGCGTCCGCACTTCAGGCACTAAGGTTGTGGCGGGAATAAACTAGACCGCCCGAGCAAATCCAAATATTTATGAGCTTAAAGATGGATGCCATTGTGCGGAAGTGTAAGAAATTATTCTGATTATTACGTTTTTTCTGTTTACTTTGATAATTGTAAGTATTGTAGTTTTGGTGATTGAGCAATTCCAAGAAAACCATGATGGCCGTAACTTTGTTTCGAATTGTTACGAATTATTATGTTTTATTATTATGTTTTATCAATCTCCCGTTTAATTTATCTTGTGGTTTAATGGATACTTGTCTATATTCCAATACCTGAGGAGTGCTCTCTGTCTTTGCAGGAGGATTAGCATCACTAGGGGCAGGCGCAGCCTCTACAGATGTGGATGATGTAGATGCAACAGTCACATTCTCTAATCCAGGAACAGAGTTTAGCTGAATAATAAAATAAAATTAATTAATAAAATTAAATGCATTCAGTAAATAACTATTTGCAACCAATATGCATTCAATGTGTGCATAGAGATTAGTTTTGCTGCCATGTTAGTAGACCTTATATGAAAGTATATCAGTCATTGTCAACAACATGATATGGATTGTCAAGAAATAAGAATATAGATTTGAAATTTGAATTTTAATGATATAGGCCTATAAGTGATTTCGTAAATTCTGCTTGACGTCACGAGGTCAGAGACCATCAAAGGTCAAGGTGCATAAAGATGTGCATTGCGCATGATTTTTCTATACAGTATTTAGTAAAACTTGCAACAAAAATGCTCGAATAACTTTGTTAATCATAATATGTAATTTATGAATTTAAGTCACCACTTGTAGGAAAGGTGTAAGAATGCACAGCTAAAAGAAGAGATTAATTTGGCATTAAACAGCACCTGAAAAGCCTCTGTAAATCCTATGTAAATATGTAAACAAAAGGCTTCAGCCATGACATAGATTTTTCACAGATTTAAATTAGGTTTAATAACAGCTATGCCAGCAGAATTAATCTCTTGACTTCAAATATGGACTACTACACTTGTTTTACAATAGGTGACTTAATATCATTCAATTCCCAAGAGAATTAACTAAGTTATTAACTACTTTTTATTGGCATCTCCTTCAGAATTTCCAGACGGATGCTAATGGAACAGATTTCACACATCTACGACTCCGAGATCTCCGACTTTCAACTAATATTTGACAAACTTTTAAGTGTTTGATTTATTATTTCTTGGTGTCAAATCAATCGCATATTGGTCTTTCGTCATTCACAAATGAATTGAAAGCGGATGATGCAACGGTATATTTGTGGGTTTTATAAACTAACCTTAGATTTTCATTCATTCTACTATAGCCAATCATGCGTCCATAATGCAATTAAACTTCTCACACTTGACCTCGGACTCGTGAGGTCACTTCTATTTACGAAATGGCTTATATCAGTAAAAAAAGCATGATCTTGGAAATTCTAAACTAAGAGTTCACCTTTGCTTCTAAAATGCTGATGGTTGTTTCAAGACGAGTGATTCGTAAGGACAAAGCTGATAGCTTTTCTTCACAGACTGTGGAAAACCGGTTCAAAAATCCTGCTGTGTGGGTTATAAAATGGTTGAGAAATGCCAGAGTCCGTTTCTGCTGAATGGCACCAATCTGCAAGTAAATTGATGTTGATAAAATTTTAATTATTAGCTTTGTACAAGCACATATGCAAAATTGTGTATTGTCCACTTAAAAACAATTCAAATCAGAAATAAATGTCATGTAAATTCTATCAACTACAGCTAGAACATCAATTGCACTGTTCGGCCATATGCACAATCCGTGAATTTTACGTACGCTCCCCGGGGTAGAGGTCACTACATTTCACATCCTACGTAAACTTCACGGTTTATGTGTATGGCCGGTTTTAGCGATTGGTACTCTAGTGGATGTATATTTGCAAAGCTACACGTTTGTGTACATCTAACATTACATGTGCATTCCCAATGAAGAATATTTCCATTAAGTCATGCATGCTTGACAAAACAATAAAAACAAGTGTGGTTCATGCGCCCTGCAGTCGCCCACCCCACACCCCAGAGGCTTTCGGTTACCTAGCCTTCCTCTAGATGTCCATGCAACAAGATCTCATGATATCCCGCTGCAATAACCATTAGCAATTAATGGCTGCGGAGTGACAGAGAAACAGATGCACAGTCACATAGAGTTGATCAGAACTGTGGTCATATGACACCTAGGATTATCATTTTGTGTATAGTCTATCTAATTTCTTCAATAGAAAGCAGTGGCGTGCGTAAATACCTTTGTGAAATCCAAGCCTGTGCCAATAAGAGGCAATCCATCATCATCCATGGTAGAACAATCCTTTTATTTTATAAGTAATTTGCAAAATAATATATTTTTAATAGAACTCCCTCCCACTTCCTCATTTTCCAAGTTCAAGGCCGTCAAAGTGAGTATTAGGCATAGAAAACGACACGTGGCATACTAAATATTTTTATACGGTGCGTTGCAAAGTATACATGATTTTAAAGTATTTTATGTATCTGTATCTGTATCTGTATGAGTTCTGCTTGAGGTCCTGAACATGCGCGATGGCAGCGGGAGGCCACGTGGTGTTGGTACATGGACCTTCAGAGGCAGGCTAGGTAGACAATTGAGCCGCAGGGGTGGGGGGATCACACTAGCTATAGTTTTCAAACTAGGTGAGTTCTTTTACGTGCAGAGGTGTGGCTCTCCTCTACACGGGACACGCCTTTTAAAGAGACATGAACAGGTGAATTTCATGTCATATAAACTTTTTATAGGTCCATTCGACCCCAGGGGTATACTTTTTGTGACATATCTTTATTCCTTGGTATTTCTTTTTTTTCCTTTTAGGTAGTTGTCACCCTATATCTTGTCTTTATCTGTACCAAAGATTATTTGATTTAGTTAAATATTAGGACGTACATAAAAAATATTTGCTTGGGGTCCACATTTGTTGAGAACAGAAAATGCAGGGTACACTGGAATTTTTTTGATTGAAGGCCTTTAATGAAGTTGTCAGCTCATATCTTTCCATTATCAAGAATGAAAATTATTTTCTTTTTGGTTATACATAAGGACCAATACAAAACAATTTTATTGGGGTCCGCATGGACCCCAGACACGATGGGTACATAGAACACAAAGTTGTTCGATAATTTGACCTATCAAAATGTGTATATAATAAAAGCATGACTCTTTATTTGTTATTTTTATCTGACACAGTCATAATTAACATATGAATGTATTTGTATCACAGAAAGATCATGAATTGAAAAGAAAATCACATCAAATTATTGGGGTCCACATGGACCCCTATTGTACTGATTAAGGTGTTTTGGTTAATGTACTGATGAGGGTTAAAATTTTTTCTCTGCTTGTGTAAATGTAGAAAATTCTGTCTGTTTTAATTTATGATAAAGAATTACAATCACAAATAAAGGAATAAAATTTTTTCACCAATTGGATAAGAATAATTGACTTCAACAACACTTTGTTATGCCTGACGGTGGGGAGACAACAGTGATAAATACTAGCGCCAAAGTGACAATTATTGCTAAATCAAACAGAAGTGAAAGTGAGAAGTAGAATACAGTGAATACGAAGAATAAAGTGAGATGGCAGAAGAAGAGGATATCAAGGCTAAGCTAGAGAGGGCCAAGCTAAAGTCAGCCATAACTTACAGGTGTGGAAAAATTAGGGGTTTGTTAAGAGGTAAGAAAGGAGATGAAGTGGAAAAGGTGATATCAGAAATAGAACAGAAGTTTGATGAGTTTGAAGAGGTCCATCACAAGATCCATCAAAAGCTTGACGACGTTGAAGCCATAGAAGAGAGTGATGCGTACCTGGAGGAACTGAGGGAAAAGAAAGATGAAGCATGTGAGAGAGCTGACAGTCTGGCATCATCTTCAAGCAATGCCAGTAGCGTTTCAACCACATCCATAGATGAGTCTTCCAGAGCCCTTGTGGAAGCATTGACCATGCCCAAAGTGGAGTTAGCAGCGTATGATGGGGATCCTATGCTATACCATAGTTTCATGACCATGTTCGATAACATAGTGGACAAAAGAACGAGGGATGATTCTGCAAAGCTGGCTCAATTAATCCAATACACCAAGGGTGCAGTGAAGGAAACGATCCAACCATATGTTTTGCTAGGTGGTACAGAAGGGTACCAACTTGCTAGGAAGGCGCTGAAAGAAAAATATGGCAATGAGCTCTTGGTATCAGAGAGGCTCCTATCATCTCTCCGGGGCGGAGGAGCAGTGAGGACTTCTGCTGACCTCGAATCACTTTACAATGAGCTAAATAAATGCCAGATGATGTTGCTGCAAATGAACGAGGTAGAGGAGCTTCGCTCACAGCATCTCATTGCCTCAATTATTGATAGGCTGCAACCTTTCAGGAAGACGAAGTGGCGTAAGATTGCAATGGACACGAGAAGAGAAAAAGGCCGATATCCCACGTTCGAAAATCTCGTGGAGTTTATCCAACAAGAAGTAGAGTACGATTCGGACCCTGTGTATGGTGAAAATGGGGTCGTTAATTACAAGCAGGAATGCACAGTGACGTCATCGATCAACCAGTCTAAAGGAAATGCAGGAAAAAGTTCATCATTTGCAACAAGTCAAAAACAGCACAGCTCTAGGTGTATTGTTTGTGGAGAAGATCACAAATTGTATATGTGTCAATCATTCGGGAATCTTGAGGCTGCTCAAAGACTGGATATTGTGACTGATAAAGGGCTATGTGAAAGCTGTTTGATGACCAATCATGTGACAGACAAGTGTTTCAAGACAAGTAGGTGTGGCATCGATGGGTGTGACTTGAAGCATAGTCGCCTTCTTCATGCTGGCAAACTTGGTGTGAAGTCACATCTCAACGCTTCAACTAAAATATATAAGAGTAACAATGCAGGTTTGAACTTTTGTGGCTTGATACAAACTGGTAGGTTGAGAAATGAAGGTGAATCAAATGATAAAGAAAACAAAATCACATGCCAAAAGATATGGGAAACGCGATCAAAAGATATATTATCCAATGGTATTGGATGTTCTGATCTCATTACTGTATCGGATGATTCACCGTCAGTGAATTTATACCTTGACGGAGCTTACGATAATTTAGAGTCAAAAACAGAAAATCCTATGAAGGAAGTGGGAGGAGATGAAAGCAAAAGTCAGGATGAGAATGTCAACAAAGGACAAGATAGAGTTAAAGTTAAAAATGGAGGCATTAGAATTGTTGAAGGAAAAGATAGTGACCGTGTAGGAGAGAAGAAAAATGTCTCTGATGAGAAATCTGGAATCGATTTAGAATCCCAAAAAGATGGCACTGATGCTAACATTGAACCATGTGACATCAATGATTTTAATAATGATACCTCACAATCCGAAAATGATAAAATTGATTCTGTTGGAGATGGTTTTAATTTAATCCAATTGATCAGTGACAAACAAGAAGATGAATCTATAAGTGAAATTCCAGAATCATCTGTTGATCAGAACAAAGGAGAGAGGAAACGAGAAAATACAGACGAAAGAGAAAAGCCTGAAGAAAATGAACAACCAGTCAAGAAAGGACCAAAGGCAAATGGAAAGTCACCGAAATCGAACATGGTTGCATCTTCATCTAAGGGCCCAGCCTTCCTGGAAGAAGATTTGAGTCCAGTATCTCGTTTGAAAAGTATGAAGATCCGAGTTGATGATCAAGAAATCAAGAAATCCAAGGTATGCCTACACACTGTTCAAGATTCAGTCAACACAGGACACAAGCACCCATTGGACGGAATGATTGAGTATCATCCAAACTGGTATCGTTTGAAGAGAGCTACTTGTTGGAAGTGTGCATTGAAAAAAAAATAAATGTTGAATCACTGATGTAACAGTTGAAGGTCATCACATTTTAGTGAGGAGCCTTCAAGGTGGGGAGTGTTAGATTTGTAGTTGAATGAGAACATTGTGTTAATTTTAATTTAGTCATCTATAGAGGGCGTTATGGTTTCTTTGTTTAAAATGCATCATTAGTATGTAGAATACTTATGTAGGAAGAGACAAAGACTGCTTGTGTATTTAGTATGTAGAAAATTCTGTGACCTCATTTCAAAATCACGTCGCTAGCTAGTCGCAACCTGAAGAAGTCGCGGGTATCAGAGACTAGGTTACGACAAAATGCTGATTTTTGGCCCCAAAAAATGGTGTCCCATTCCACCGTCGCCAAAGGTTACGACTTGGTGGAGACTAAATCCCCGGCGACCGTGAAAATCGATCTCGACATGGTAAAAGAGTAGGTAGAGACAAGGTAGAGACTTAGTAGCGACATGTCCGTCATCATGGCGATGTGGTTACGACCTTATAAAGACCTGGTTAAGACCTGGTCTTGACCAGGTTTTTATTTAATCGCCACCAACTCACCACCAAGTCCTCATCATGTCTTTATCTAGTCTCCATCTAATCTTTATCTACTCGTTACCTACGTTGAAGTGGCGATCTGCTCCCGACCAGGGAGACTTGATAACGACATGGTAGAGACTTGATGAGGACATGGTCTCGAGTAGATAAATACAAGGTTTCGAGTTGGTTACGACTTGGTGGCGATCTTTTATTGATTTTTTAGTCGTAACCAAACACCCGCGACTTTTTAGTTGAGCTGCATGTCTGTGCAACTAAAAAGGCTGTCGCCGGTGCGCCGGCGACTTTTTTCGAAACTAGATAACGAGTAGCTCCCGACCTTGGAGACTAGATGAAGACATGGTAAAGACATGGTAGAGACATGGTGGCGACCATCAAGTCTCTATCTAGTTTTTTGGTCGCCGACGGTGGAATGGACAAACCTTTTCATCATTCTTTTTTTAAAATTATGAGCATCTTTATTAAAATTTGAGCAAGTGTTTCACTAGGTTTGCTCAGTTTGAGAAGAAGTATCGCTATATAAATGTTGCATTGCATAGCATTGCATTGCATTGTATTGTATTGTATTGTATTGTATTGCATTGTATTGTATTGTATTGTATTGCATCGTATTGTATTGTATAAGAAACTTGAAATTGTTTTCCATTAGGAAATAGGGACAGTTCATATTCAGAAATTTTAGGAAGAATTAGATTTTTTTTTGCATACTTTAAAAATGGACAACTGTCATGTGTTTTTGGTTTGTTTTTTGCAGAAGAGCTCTGCTTTTTCATGTTACCCGCTGACACTCACTCACTTAAAATTATTACTAAGTACCATATTTAGTTGAGAGGGAAATAGATCAACACACAGTTAATTAGTTCTCATACGTCTGTTCCAATAAATTAGCAGCGGCCATGGCTCATCATCAGAGAATCATATGCATCGGACCATATGAAGGAATTCAAGTTTTTCATACACACATGTCATAGTCCTATAAAGAATGTACTGTCATGAAATGTACTTCCCAACCAGTACTCTTGAAGATAGTCCATGGCCAAGGCAATAACCCATGCACCTGGTCATGTGCACGGATAACAGAGAAGTGTTTCATAAGGCTAGGGTTTGCATAAAAAGGTACATTGTCTGATTTTCTACAAAATAACCAGTTGTAGTCATGGGCAGATCCAGGTTTTTGGAAAAAAAGGGGGGGGGCGCACTTCAGGATTTCATGAAAAACCCATGAAAATGTGAAAATGAAGTATTTTGGTGGGAAAAGGGGGGCCGCATGCCCCCGCCCCCCCCCCACACACTGGATCTGCCTATGATAGTGGTACACAACACACGTACAGCTTCAAGATTATTTCCTATAGATAGCTAGACACCTGACACTCCAAACCAGCAACTTTGTGGCAAAAACTAGCACATAAAAAGCACATACATTTCGGGGGAGCTCACCCTAGACGTGACTAGCTAGGTCTGGTGTGACTATGTGTGATCCTTCATGCATGCTACAGGGTAGTATTGAAAGGTATGTTGCTGGTGTTCATGGTGGTCCCAGCCTTTTGGCTGTCTATAGGCGATGTTATAATGAAAATGGCAGACAGCTGCAGCCATATACGTTGAAGTCATGTGACGCCATAAAGATACCAAAGGCGTCAAATTGGTTCAAACAATAATCTGGAACTGCACCTACTTCGTCACCTGGGCTATTTGTACATTACAACCTTCCATTAAAAGCACCTCTTTAAATACACCACCTCTATAATAAGATGATTTATTATAGTCTCAAGTCTTCATAGCCAGACCATTACATTGCAAACCCCAGATACCACCCTCCTATGAAGATCACTTGACGCCAGCCATTGGGCAGTCTTAATGGTGATGCCCTACTGCAGTGTGTGAGTATATCTGGGCCATGAAGAGCATTATGTTCCTATTAGTGTTGTTTTTTCTTCTTTCAGCTTTTGCATATATTTGATACCAAGTTCGTTGAAGTCATCAATGACTTGGTTAAGATATTCTCTTACGAGTTTCAACCTGGAATTATTCTGTGTGATTCTCAGCCTGCTCCCAGTTTACTACAAGTAAGGACAGAAACAGTTCCGTCTTTTTGCTTGATTTCTTGGTCATTGACACAAGTTATACATGACATTGTGTTATGAGTACTCCCCTTTCTTAAGGCCCCCATTTCATATGGCCGATCCTAGCTCCAGATCCTCCAAAACACGCCCGATCTGTCATTTCGGGGTGGATCGGCGGATTTGTGTCAATATTTATTACGTAACTGTTTGAAGACGAAGCTTGTCATAGTCACTGAGCCGTACAAGCCGTCAGAGACGTTGTAGGTGACAGGAAAGAGCCGAGGCAGACGAAACATTCTGAAGAGGTGTGATGATCGGCTGCCAGAAATAGTGGCTTCGTATCCATTAAACCGTGAAATACCATTAGCTTTGGTCTTTCAAGACGTGTTTCTCTTCAAAACAGCAGCATGACGGACCTAGGGCCGTACCCACAATCTAGTCTGTGTATATGGTCGTCTCTGCTGGTGAGTATCACCATGAACATCTTCAAGGCCGCCTTCTGAAGCTTCATCATCTTCATCTTCTACAGTCTCTTGTATTATTCTCTCTTCTCTCCTTCTGGTGTTGTTGTTGAGCTACAACACGATTAAGTGCAACGGCTGTCATTGTTACAATTATTCGTTGCCTAATCATTGTTAATACTTCTTTGAGTTTAACCCTTCAAAGACACAATGAACAATGACCCCCCCTCCCTTGTGACCTTTCTGATAGACTGGAGGACAAGGCAACCTAATGGAACCATTCAGAACTAGTACACCATAAAACGAGAACATCTCATCTTTGTAGGCATTGTCAGCAAACCCATCGTTAGCAGAGAGATATAACGATGAACAAGTTGGTCCTCCAGACGAACCAGAAAACCAACACGTTGATCCAGATCAACATCTCAATAATCCTATGACGGGAGCCCACAGGCCGAAAAAAGTCAAAATCACTTCTTCAGAGAAGTGATATCACCTTTTGGGCCAGAACCCGGCAGAAATGTGTCATTTTCTCCAGGTGGACACCATTTGTCTTGGAGCATCGTGCTGTTGAAAAAGATGCTTCCGTTTCATGCTTCCATTGCTTCAAATTGTAATGGTAGCGGCGGCACCTACGGTTTCATCTGTCACTGTACATCTTCTCAAAGCAGCAGACGAGGCCACAGTTAAGCAAAGAGACCTTAGGATGTTGCAAATGCTAAAGAAAGCCCCCAGACAGCTCCGAAAAGCTTGGCGATGGAGCACACAAACCGAAAAAAGAAAAGTCAGCCCAGAACCAACCAAAAGTGGCCCATTCCCTGCCGAACCAACCAAATCACTCCATATTTGAAGCCAGATCACGCACGATCCACCCAGAAATGACAAATCGGGTGTCATTTGGAGGATCTGGAGCTAGGATCGGCCATGTGAAATGGGGGTCTTAATCAACAAGCTTCAGTGTAATAGGGGGTTATAAACAACTCTGTCTCCCTATCTTACCTCATGCTTGGAGATACGCTGCCCTAATATGTCTATTTCCTATGATTCCACCAGCATGGTCGATAATTATTCATTTTTCATCATCATATAGTCATCATAACCATCATAATATGGTGGAAGCTTTTCTACTGTCTCCGTTCTGCCCTAACAGTACATTTGCCGCACTTTCACTGTACTGGACACACGCTAATCGCCATGGCCTACATGCATGACTTTTTGTCAGTAGAAAAGCAGCACGGTCGGTTGTGCCCTTGGCTTAACATATATGATAGAAAACAATGTGACATCAAGGGTGATTTGCTTGCTTCCACTGGTGGGTACAAGTGGAAACCTTTGAAAGCAAAATTCCACTAGTGTAATTTTGCTTTTTGGCGTAGTGATATTGCGGTGAATACATATGTTTTGAAGCGTTTATAACTGTTAACAAAAACAACGGAAAAATTACACAGACGAGAGCAAATACACACGCAAAAAAAAACTTGTTAACGCACAGAATAATCCGCTTCCAAAACAATCACACAAGAAATTCCATTAACCGCGCATTGTGTTTAATTATGTGTTACCAGTGCAGTCTTTGGGCAAGATGTTCAATTCCCACCACGATGGACTCGGAATCATTTCATGGCACACAGAACACACGTTGATTTGTTCTGGTAAAATAGAAAAAATGCAGCGATTCCCAAACAACATCATATAGTACGTAACTGTGCGATAAGTGTATGAGTCGGATGGGCCAAGGGCTTAATGTGAACCGGACGTCCATGTTGCACGGACGTTTCGCCTTGGACGCGCGTTTTATTTGTCTGCTGCATTCTAATTTGCGCGGTGCCACAGTAGAATGACAATGGTAAATTAATATTGGACATCAATGGGCTAATTTATGATAATCTTTAGACGTGTAGGACGTATTCTGCAACGTAACTTGAGAAAGGAAATTATCCTTGTATATCAGGACATAGAAAGTATAAAATCATTATGATCATGTTGACTGGTTTAGACTTTAGGCCTGCACGCACGAACGCAAAACCAACTTATCCATGGAGGTCTCACAAATTGTGGTAGATTGTGTACAATGTATATGTTGGTCACTATAGCTCCGTTTTGGGGGGCCATGTGTAATTAACTATGAGGGCGGTGGGTCATTTAGTGGTGCTCAGTTTCTATACACCCGGATTTTTTTTATTCAAAGACGCAAAATAAATTTGATATTTCATAAAACAGTTTTAGTTTTCTTTGCACGAACTCGTTATTTAGTGTTTATACACCCGATTTTTTTTTACTCAAAGACGCAAAATAATTTTGATATTTAAAAAAAAATAGTTTTCTTTGCACGAAATCCTCATTTAGAACTCACAAATAAACACACTCAATATGATTCTCGTAAAACCTGGTGATTGCTAATTACGAAAAACAATTTGATCGTACTAAGTTGCATTTCCACCTATCAAGAGAAGAATTTAAAAAAAAATGTAATTGTGCCCACTGAAATGAAACTTCTGAAATGAAACTTTCCTATGCAACCAAATAAGGCAGTAGTAAGTTGATTCTCAGATTGAAGGAAAATTAGCCATACACTTCCTTACTCAGTTGATGAAAGTAATGAACACAAACAAAACAAAACATCGTCTATAATGATTAGAAGGGGACACAATAAAGATAAATAGAAATAAAGTAATTTGGCCAGTCAGGTGATTAAAGTTTTTAAACAAATGCAGTTTTGAGGTAGGCAGAGCTAGGTGTTGGATGTGTATCATGTGTGTGAGAGAAAACCCCACACACATCAACATAATTCTACCAAGAGGTATTTAGAACTATGCTATGTAGTTAGAACGGGCGCTAGTATTCGTACACTGTCAGAAACAATTTGGTGAAAGATGATGGAATGTGAATGATGGGACGATAAGGAGGTGCAATTGATTCTGTATTGGCATTTTGCAGTGATCAAAAGTCCTTGATTTGATCGAAAACTTGTAATCGTTACTGCATCAAGGACACTGGGAGCGTTCTAATGCATTGCACTATGCCGAGAATGTATGATTTATAAACGTATATGCCAGTGTATTGGCGATTGTAGACAGAGTGATGTGCACAAAATTGTCTGGAAGTAATGGTGTTAAAATAAATAGTCCTTATTACAAAGAACATCACACTATAAGGGTTCCTGTTTAGCTTCTGTGAAACTACTGTGAAAACACGCACGCTCCATATAGTAACCAGACTTGATCCGACTTCATAGCTATATTGGCAAAGCCCTTAATTCCGAAAATGAAAAAGATAATAGAAGTTTAAGACATGTTTTCATGTACTGTTTGGTTTCGATTAGTTCGATGGGTAAAATGCATCTATAAAAATATTACATAGTCGTTAATGGTGTTAGAGCATTAATTGTACTGTATATTGCTTTGAGAGCATATTAAATTGGTAAAATGTTTCAGCATTAGCACTTTGTGCCGCGCTTTAATTGCTTATATTCTTTTTTTGCGTCGCTTCAGCAGCTGAAGCGAAAGCCTTGTGATCACTTCGTTTGTATGTCAGTATGTATGTATATATGTCTCTGGACAAGCTAGAGGGTATACCGATGAATCAATTTTGTTCAAACTTTACAAAACTGTGTGGTACGCTGCGACACCATAGTGATTTGATTTTGGGTACTTTACCCATCAAAGTATTCTTTCCACGGGGCCATTAATGGTCCATTTTGGAGGTTTTCTGCAGTATCTTTAAAACTGCTTGGATGAACACATTCAAACTTAGTACAATGCTTACATGCCTAGAGTCCATCACATATATTCCATTTTTGGCACTTTGACAATTTAAGTGTGATTTTCTGAAAGCCATTTTAGGTCATTTTTGTCATTTTCTTCCATAGTTTCAATACAGCTTGAACCATGAGTTCCAAATTTGATACACTGCTCATATACCTAGTGACCATCATCAGTGTCCAATTTTGGCACTTTGCCAATCAAAGTGTTCTCCCCAGGTCATTGGTGGCCAATCTTGGCATTTCTAGCTTGATACAGTGGGCTTTGGCCCTTTGCTAACTAAAAGAAAAGTGCTCAAAGAGCACAACATTGTGTCGCAGTTTTTCTACTTTCTTCAATACTTTCAATACAGTTTGAACCATGACCTCCAAATTTCATCCTATGTTCACATAGTAGTGACAATCATATATGTTCATCTTTGGCACTTTGGCAATTAAAGTGTGAGGTTTTAGTTTCATATTCAACATTTTTATTAATAGTATCAATGCCTTTGAAGACACAATCTTCAAACTGGGTTCACTGTTTACATTCATTGAGACCATTATGATTTTTAAATTTTGGCTATTTGCCATGAAAACTATAGGTTCCATGGAGCAATTTTAAGTGTTTTTTTTAAATGCTTAATGCAATATATTCGCCATGATAAATTGCGCAGTAACAAAAACTATGTGAACACTTTTTTTCCTATGCTTGCTACATGGAGCAACTGTTTTAAGTGTTTTAATCTCTATTTTAAAAATGTTACTATTAATGCAAAACATAATAGAACTATATGTCAGCGTTGTTCTAGTGACGCGGTGTTCTTTGAACACTTTTGATCTAGTTTATGTTTGCATCCGCTCTAAACAGCTATAATCAGCTGTGATCAGCGTTTGTGACCAGTGTTTATTACCCGTGCATACTATCTAATTCCGGTGTTATTTTGTTTTGTGAAAACATATATTGTACTTAAAATCATGTTTCGTATTTTACTCTGGTTTGATAAATTCTTAGGACTTAAAATATTCAAGATAGTTTTTAAATGGAAGGTAATTAACCTACATCAAATTTATACTGTTTTAAAGGCTTTTCACAAGATCTTTCCATATGATACAAATATATTGCTTTAAAACATTTTGGAGCAGTATTTTTAATAGCAATAGTAAAATCTTGTATATAACTATGGAAATCGTCTGTTCACACATGCCTCGTGATTTGACTTCTAAATCTCAAACAAGCAAAGCGATATAAGTAAACAAATTATTGACATCTACACACTTCAAACTTTACAACGGTAATCATTAAATATTAAACAAATGCCCAGTCCCACCTTAATATAACTATAGAAATACTTATTTATTTTTTGCAATCGGACCAAGTTTGAAGGTAGGTAATGTGGGTAGGTGACTGCACGAGTGGAGGCACAGACGGTGCTTTAATGCCGAATGTAACCATACTAGAAATGCAACTGGATGCTTAATAACAGGTTTACAGTGGATGCAAATGAACTGGGGACTATTATACATCACGCCAACGACGACGACGCAAACTATATAGCTAGTGGCATAGTACCCAAACAACAATAGATTGATCAGGTAGGCGTAATTGCATTAGACCACCAGACAGCACCTGCAACCACCTATTTAGGCAGCAGATAATCCACTCGGGCGGATTAGATCCAAAGGTGGCGTACCACCGCGGGACATTCCATTAATATTAATCAGCAATTAATGGGTGGTGTCATTTTTTTTCATGGATAAACTACCACTAAGGAAATAAAGATGCAAGCCGTATGCTGTGCCCTCATACCTGGTGGCTGGATACTGGTCTGTGATCTCCGTAACGATACGGTTAGATCGCTAATGAAACCTAAGCCTAGGGCATTGGGGATCAGTGCATGTCCAGTGCTGTCAAAAAGTACGTTTTAGGCAGTACTGAGACAGCAAAGGAAGTGTAACATGCCTGATTTTCTCTTTAATTAAACAGTTGTCGGATCGTAGGTAAGCACTGTACAGAGCTACTGCGAGTCCAGTACGCTAAGCAGTATGTTATTACGGGTTGTAGACACCGCACAATGAAACGACCATTCTGCCACAATGTCCATGCGGATGATTGTTCCCCTAGCTTTAATGAATCTGCAGATTCCTTCGAACTTACACGTCTAGCACCCGCAAAACACCCTAGCCGGAACTACTGACCACAGCTTCTTGTGTTACAATGTTACATGACGCACATCAGTATGCCGTTG
Source organism: Streblospio benedicti (assembly GCA_019095985.1). Classification (NCBI taxonomy): domain Eukaryota; kingdom Metazoa; phylum Annelida; class Polychaeta; order Spionida; family Spionidae; genus Streblospio; species Streblospio benedicti. The sequence continues at coordinate 63,688,618 of CM032666.1, read as the reverse complement.
GCATGGTAATATGCGTCATGTATTTTTAATCCGACGTCATGAAGTACAGAAATCTAAGGCAAAAAAGGAAAAGAAAAAACGTAATCATCATCTGGCATTTGATGCACCACGCAGTAACCCGGGGTCCGTATGATGCCCCGGGGTGCCGTGAAATGGAAACCCCGGCATGTCGTAATGCCCCGTTTCTCCCGTGATATTTCCGTACATCGGTCGTTGCTAAAAGGCAGACCACCAAAAGAATTCTTAATTTCATCAGGGCGCGAAGCGCCCGCAACAGATGAAATTATAATTTTATGAGGGAAAAGATATAATAAGGCATTTTCTTCCAAAATGCTGTCATGCGACCATTTTTAAAGTTTAGTAAACTTTCGAACTCATGTTCGAAACCAAACTCGGCGTGCGCATGCGCAAACACTTTTTCTGTCGTCCTACTTCAGCTCTTCTGGAGGTATGTGAATAAAATGCAAACTATAGAGGGGTGGAGCACCCGATGCACATTTAAAGTAGCCTAAAACCGTGCCTGAAATACACACAACGATTTGCCCAAGTTTCACGGTGATTGGCTGTGCGGTTTAGGAGTCTATAGCGACAATATCCACAAAATTTTGCATCCGGCTCGCCACCTCGGCCCCGCCACGGGTCACATCCGGCGCCCTGGATCCTCCCAAGGTCGTCTGGGCCCCTCTTTCCCACCCCGCGCGCGAAAAGTCCAGGCCCCTCACTTCCGCCCAGCCTCGCCTGTCTCCCCACTCGTTCAGCCGATTTCAAAGACAAAACACGTGTATTCTTTAGTTGTGATTTCTGTTTGCCTGCGATTGTGACGGTGACTTTCTTTATATTGTGATACTGCGTAACGTTCTAACTGTGATACCAGGGATATCCCCCTTACTCACTGCCGTGACTAAAACAAAAGTGACACGATACAGGATAACCGCCACGGGATACCTCACGCACTTAACAGAACAATCAAGCTTAAATCATGCCACCAAAGTGCGCAAAATGCAAAAGCTCGCACCCCCCACCACGCGGGAACAGGTGCCAGTTCTCCACGCCAGCTGCGAGTCAAACGGACGACACCCTCGCCAAGCTGTCATCTACCTTGACAGAGCTGCGACCGCATAGCCCGCCTTTGAGGCGAGCGACGACGAGGTCCAGGTCCGTGCCTCCACCACCAAAAATGCAAGGGAACGCCTCCAGGCGCTCCGCCCGCCTCGCCACGGACACAGCTGACTCTGCCCCATCTGACGCAGATGAGAGTGCAGACAGCGACGCAGACACCAGGCGCAAGGCCAAGAAGTCTGGTAAGCTCCGCACGTCCTCACACAAGGTCAAATTCGAGGTGGACTGGCCCCACTTCTATGTCACTAGAGACGACTCCCCGGCCACTTACGATACACTGTCAATGGCCGAGTTCTGCTATGGATTCATATGCATGCTCGAACATGCCCCCATCACACAAAGACCACACATGCAGGCCCACCTAAAAGGACCTCATGGAGGACGCTATGTCTCACCAGTGGCAATCAGTGCGCGCGCATACCATGCCACAGTGCTCAACCACATTGAAACTGGCAGGATAACATGGGCTACGGCCTGCAACGAGAGGCTTCGACGCCTCCACGTGTGGAACAGGCCCCAGCAGTCAAAAAAACCTCACCCCTCCCTGCGCCCAGCCAGACAACTCCAGGCAAATAACCGCGTGCAAAAGACTATCAGGCGGGCTCATGCTCCTCAAGGCCATCCACGATGGCAAGCACCATATATGTGCATACTGCTTCAATAAGGGAGGCTACACAAATGCTCACCCTGAGAGCAGTGCAGGAAGGACCATACCAGTAGTTCAAAAA
>CM032666.1:63663756-63686671 GCA_019095985.1 Streblospio benedicti | reverse complement strand
ACGGCCACAGCTTCTGAAAGGGATGGATAAAAAAATCCAGGAATTTTATTCGTTTATCAAACTGCAGTCTCCTTTCTATATAACTTACTACGTTTTGTATAAGAAGGATAGAGAAATTATTTGTTTGTATATTTATTAATTGGCATTTTAAAATTTTGATATTAGATTGTTGTTCTTGAAACTCCTATAGTAAATAATAAGGATTATGGGGTATGGTTTGGATTTTTATGGTGGAAAATAACACAAAAACTATATAAAAAGAAGTATTTATGTGGCGGCTCGTGGCCGTGTGATTCGATACATGTATTTACATAAAGCATTTTTAAAGTATGTTTACACATGTTAATTAATACACATGTAATATACTTTATTAAAAAATGACAACAAAAATCACCCACTTTTGGAGAATAAAGCTCCTTGTACCCCACTACACAACGTCGAAAGCTACAATGTTAGCTATATTTTTATCACAGCATATATAAAATGCTATGTGTGTACATGTATCCCGATTTTGCATACTGATTTGTCTGAGAAACCCTTTAAACACTTTTAATCCACTCTTTTTTGCTCAGCATTAATATAACTTTTTATCAATATAAAAAATTCTTTTTGCAGTTTACTTATGGGTAATGGTTTCTTTTGTTCATCAACAGTGACCTCACTTCACCTGTGGATAGTGGTCTCACTGCTGGTAACCTTTGACCTCATTTCACTTGTAATGTTTATTCTGACCTAACCAAGTTTCCACATACTTTAGTGTCATTGGCCAATACCCGTCAGAACACATTTACTACTGGTCAGTCTTTGTTAGAATGTATTGGGAAGCACATGTATAATTTTGCCTCCATCTTCCCCACCACCACCCTTTTGAGTTTGTGTGTGTGATTTGTGTAGTTTTAGTGTATTGCATCATTACTGTATTTAATTTTCCCAGGTATTCAAGTTCGTAATTAGTTGTGTTATCTGATTTCATGCTTTTCCTCCCCCTTTTTCCCATTGAGGTTTTAAGGGAGGTTTTTAAAGTCCCGTTTGTAAAAATAGATGCATATTTAGGGTTTGGTAATTGTTGACGCCAGGCTACGTCTATGGTAGTAGAACTTACTAGCCATATATCCAAAGTTTGTTACCAGGCAAAAGGTAATGGAATATAATTCCTGTCAGCCTCCCTTGAAACTTTATATATATTTAAAGGTTATTTAGAGAAAGCTGCAATTTGAAAAGTAATGTCTTGTAATAAAGCCTACGCCCTATAATCGTTCATAGAACACCTAGCTTTAACAGTATCTCAACTATAAAATTATGTAGCTTTTGACCAGGAGTCTACTTGTCAATATAATCGAGTCCTTCAATTAGGCCCAACAATTTAATGTGAGGCTGCCAAAGAGCAGTGCAGTACCAAGGCTTCTTTGGTGAATACGCACTAAAGCCTTCATGAAATGAAATACTTTTATCGATATGATATTACATACACACACACACACATACATGTATTTACATCCTTAGCGAAAAACTTACCTGCTAAAGTGTCCCAATAGGTCCAGTAAACGTAAGCCAAAATATACGACGCAATACAACAGCCAAAAAAAAGAGGGCAATTCTTGGCGTCATTTCCATAATCACTTCTTCATCGGATTGCATGTTCATGGATTAAATTTTCTACAATAACAAACGCAAGTCTTTTATTTTATTGAGTTTCCTATTTAGGTTAGGATGAGTAACAATGCTCACTTCTATATATTGATACTGTAATGTTGGTGTGTTGTCCGGGGAACTCCACCCTAACGTGACTAGCTACATGCCATCTGACTACGGAGGTCCGTTCATAGCACAGGATAGCAGTGTACATTTGTTTCTGATGGTCCATCATAATGGTGCTATTGGCTGTCTATTGACGATTCTATAACAACAATTGTTGATGATGACCGACGACCGCCATCTTCGAGTTTATGGCGTCAATATTGGCGTCATGTTCATTTGCTACTGTACCCCTTAATTAAGTCCTGTTCACACCACTTTGACTACACACAACGCAACAAGACGTGATGTTTGTAGGGCGTCGTGCAGAAACTTGTAAAGCTTCTAGTTACAAATGTACCTGTCGAGACCTTTTCGACGATGCATGAAGTAACTGTATCCAAAGGATACCGATTACTATGCTAGTATCATTCTGCATAATTAGTGGAGAGACAAAGGACATATTTTCAACAGTAAAATTATTTTGGTATATATTTAGTGGTGTTGCAGGAATGTGCACACAAACACAAGTACCAACTACATACAACAACATCCGACTGTCCATACTGAAGCGATCTCACCTGACAAGATGTTGCATCGTATGCAATCCTTGTAGTCATAGCGGTGTTTGACGGGCTTTTGGTATAATCACATATATGGGCTTGTAAGATTAATAATGGTTTACTATTACGGTTGGCAATAGTGGACAAAACAGCCTAAGACATATGAATATTGTAGGCTCATTTGTAATGATTTAATTTGGGCTGCCATGAGGATGGGAGGTAGGTAGTGTAGGTCAGGAGGGTGTTGTTGGGTGCTGTCAGGACGGGTGGGAGTGCAAGATAGGTGGTGGATGTAGTCAGCACGTGGGTAGGTGTTATCAGGATTGCGCTGGATGATATCAGAATGGTGGGTGGAAGTGGGTATCTTTAAGACAGTGCTGGTTTCTATCCTGTGGGATGGGGTCGGCGGGAGTGGCTATTAGAACATTGGTTGGAGGTGTCAAGATGAGCATGCGCAGAGGCGGGTGTCAATATAGTGTGGGTGTTGCAGACCCGTACTTTGCGATATCTGTTGTTAAATTGTGGGTTGGTGTGGGGGTGTTTACTTAAGATATAAGGAATGCGACTTGATTTCCTGTTATTGATTTGTCGTCCCCGCGGATATAAGCAAATGAAACTTGAAGTTTCCAACCATATGGGATATTGTAAAACTTTTGTTCTCTTGTAAAAAACATACATTTTCACGATGGCGACACAAACTGGACAAAAGCAGCGTAATACATTCCAAATCACTATTACAAAATGGATGGCTAACGATCGATTTATAATAGATTTTTAATGTCATTTACTTTAGATCTTATTTCTTATTCATATAGTCCATTCTTCTTATCGCTCTTAAACCCGCTTTACACTTGAGCGATCATGAGCAAACCCGTGAAACGCATCTGCACGCATATGTCACGTCGTCAACTTGGGCGTATTGTGGCGGCATTGAACGTAGTAAAAATGCATGATACTTCAAGTTGCTGAGGCAAACGAAGTGTTACTTATATGTGCGAATGTTCTGCTATCCGTAGACGCATCAAACTTTAACCAACCTGAATGTTGGTTCAAAATTTTTGAACATGTTCAAAATGTCCTGACGAATTTGTCAGTTCGCCAGTGCACGTAGAGCTACGTAGGTGGAATTCGCTATAGTGTAAAGCGGGTATAAACACTAAAGTTTCGCAAGGATATTTTTTTAATCAAAAATGATTATGGACAGTGTTTGCAACAAAACTCTGGTGGTACCATGGTGGGTAGTCTTTAAATATTGGAAACAATGAGCGTTAGGCTCCATGTGTAAATTTACACACCATCTGCACAGTATAAATGTACAATGAGCGCTAGCAATTTTTACCCGTTTTAAGTACTGGCGCCAAATATTCCTTACGGTGACACCGGATGGACAAGTTTAGTTAGTTATTGTTAGTTATTTGCTTATTAAAGTGTCGTAAAGATATTCAAACATAGTATAATTGTACAATTGATCAAATTAAAAGAATATCTTCCAGCCATGTAATGGCTTATTTTGACACATTTTTCTAAAATTTGACGAGTATATTAGATTTTAAAATATCAGTTCATATTAGTATGCTGATCTATTTCGTGACTGTTTAGTAATGGGCAGATTCAGATATTTCGGGTTTATTATTCAATTCACGAATTATTGAAAATAACAATATAGAGATATTGAAAGATGGCTTACAGACAGTATTAAAGAGATTTTCGCGATGGTGTTAAGTTCTTCTTTCCGGGTCGAGTTGCCCGTGTTGCACCCGTGATTGTGCTGCCGTATTTCTCTAATTCAGCGGATCTCATACGGGTCGGAATTGTAATGGTAAAAAGCAACCTAAAAACATCGTTTAAACCCGCTTTACACTAGAGCGGTCATGGGCGAACCCGTGCAACGCATCTGCACGTATTATGCCACGTTGTCAACTTGGGCGTATTGTGGCGGCATTGAACGTAGTAAAAATGCATGGCACGACAAGTTGCTGAGGTAAATGAAGTGTTACTTGTATGGCGAATGATCTACTATCCCCAGACGCAGCATAACTATTTTTAACGAACCTAAACCAACCAGTAAATTCGTCAACAATTCCTGACAAATTTGACTGTTCGCCATTGCACGTAGAGCTACGTAGGTGGAATTCGCTATAGTGTAAAGCGGGTTTAAGGTGTTTTTGTGTCTGTTCAGTTTTTAATTCGACCTTTACTAATTTCTAAACGAGGACTTGGTATGAGATTTAGGTAAAGTTTCGCCATGCTATCCTCTAAATTTGCAACAATATTAAATATCAAATATACGTGTATACCTATAAAATATACTGCGAATTAATGCTGGACATCACAAAGTTTGTGTACGTAGACATCAATGATTTAATTAAATACATCATTCATGTTTGGCAATACTTATCCATGATAGTGATGTGAATAAACGTAAAAAAGAGAACAGAAAGGGTTGATTAATCATATACATTACTAATACAATGTAATTGTTCTGATAAACAGCCCTATCATGGAGACGGGAAGTTAGCACAATTCTTGCCCTTTATATTCAAATATTACAGTGTACAGCTTGATTAAAGCATGCAATTCATATTATCACGAGAACTAGACAAACCCCAATGAATAATTACCCATGTGGTGATTCTAAGCACTCACAAAACTAATTTGATTTATCTAATTGAACAGGAGAAAAGCTATTGGAGCCACAGGAATGGCAATATAGATCACTGTGGTGTTTTGTGTAAAATAACATCGTGAGCAGAATGCGCTCCCAATCTTTGACATCGGGGATTGATTGTAAATGTGGATTTTATGTAAATCTCAACAATGTTAAGCTCTAATTGGGCGCACTTTTCATATGCATGTGGTTTGAATGAAATGTGGATATGCATTCAAATATTGAACTACATGTAGAATATGGGTATGTTTTATAAGGTGGGGTAGCTTATTAAATGTAACTGAGGACGTCTCCAAAATCAAGATAAATGAAAGAAAACCAAGTTCTTCTTCACGTTCTTTATGATAAGAAAAGTGTTGAAGAACTGCTACCAGGTGTATCAAAGTTATTGTTTGAACAAATGGGTTCGTGCTCAAACAACGAAGTTTTCATGCCATTTATTTTTAAAAGATGTCACTTCATTCGAGGTAAAAAGATTGATACAGACAAAGTATGCACGGTAGTGGTCAATAGTGAGGGATTTATAAGGTGTGGCTATGAGAATACGCCAGCTTATTTTCCGTGTTTCTATTTACCCAATCACTGCTGCCGCCGCTGTAGTGCAGAGGTGGTGGTAGCACAGACCCACAGACATACGTACAGACGCAGACACAGACACAACCACACACAGACACACACATACACACAGCCACACACAGCCACACACACGCGCGCGCGCACGCACGAAAGCTTGTACACCCATGCCAACGCCGCCACAGCCGCCAGCAAAGACGACGACACGTGACAATATGTCTGATATTCAAGAACATAAATCTGAATTTTTGATTAGGCACGAATCTTGCCAAGTACAACTTCATGGTGGTGGCCGGAATGTAGCGGACTTAACACAAATTGTGGTCCTGTCGACAATTAACCCGTAGAGAGTAGAAAAAACCGTACAGCACCACAGACTGAGAGCATGACAGAATCTGAAGCAACAACAAAATTCTAACAAAACATGACCATACTCCAAGAACTTTACCACGGGAATAAACAGCAGATGACGTCTATGGACCGTCACCACGTGAACTCTATCTACCATATCGCTACATGATCGTGGGTACGTTTTGCCTATTATAACCAGCAACGGTCAGAATGATGTGCACAGCCAATGCGAGTCGAATGAAACCAAAATTTAGTAGATGTGGACACCCGAGCTGGAGCTACACTCTGGTGGATTGTACATAAGTAAACCGATTCATCCCCACCGGCCAGTCTACAAATCAGATCACTCTTGATTCGTCATCAATGATGAGCACTGCGAGGCAGGATTTTCACGTGCATTTCGAAGCAGAATGCAAACTAAAATCCTACACACGACACGTCGTTTTCGAAGGTAATGAATCTCAAACACTACTCTGAGAGGACCATTACGAGACGCTGGTGGATACAGCTCATACCTGCTATACAACAAACCGTATATATGACAGCAACAAGACGCGATGTTTTCAGGAAGAAGAAACCTAAACAATACGCAAGATCGAATATCCTACCCGATGATGTTCATGAACATTTGCAATGCGATACACAGCGTGCTTTGGTTTTCGGAGTAACGAACGGGTTTCTTGTAACACGAGTGTCGCTCAAACAGAATATTTTGGTGAATACATTGTACGGTGCATTTAACACATTTGTTTGAATATCTTGTATACTTTGTACAAATTAGCGATTAAAAGACGAGTTTTACTGCGTCACGTGAGTACAAAGTCGAACTTCTATCTGTTATATCATAAAACCTAATCATTTCAGTATTCCCTCTTTGACTCAGGAAAGGTTGAACCAGAGAGAGATTTAACGCATAACAGTGTTTCCCACAAATGTACACATGTTTATAATGTTTACCTTCATCAACGAAATTGTGCCGTCTTCAGCGGGGAAAGTGTGTAAATATTTTCAACAAGGAGTGCAGATGTTAATCTAAGGTGCTGGTCGTAGATTCCACTCTGATCTAATAGGTTCACTCCCGTGATGAAGTCTATTGAACCACTATTTATCACAAACACCAGCCTTTTAGTCACAGAGGAAATTACTACTTCTACAGAATTACTCAAATATACATGCACTAGACACATCGGCTGTTGTATGTAGCCAGATATTCGAACTGTACCAGACCGTGGAAGCGTTGAATTTATTAATTGCGTCCATCGCTTGTTATATCATTAATTGTCATCAAATGCCATTGTCACCTCTGCAGTTTGTATAAATTGCATTACTGTACAACGATGGCAGACCGTCCACTCAGAGCTTCCCCCGGTGAAATAAAGTTCCATATCACTATATCGATTGGTATCACCTTTAAATTTGAGCAATGCATCCGTGTCTGAAATATGTTCGATTACCCGTGTAGTCATTTCAATTCACTTTGTCACTTCCTGCACCACATTGCAAGTGTCACATCTTCATCAATCCCTTTCAACGTCATTTTCACACCTAACCCTTCATGATACGTGTTGCCAATGTGACGTGTTGCCTTTAGATGGTTTTACACACGGTCATTTATTGCCGATAACCTAATCAACAAGATCCATATTTGCCTCAAGGCCTGATGAACACTTGTGATTACACACTGATGCGTACTGTAAGATTGAAGCAAGGTACCTGGGTTATTTCGGGGCTACATGTTGTCAACCTCCAGCAGATCCACATTCCAATACTAGAGCAAATCACATCTGTGCGATTCTGTGTTAAATGAACATAATCTGATGTGGTGAGAATGTACCTCTGGTAAAGCAGGATTGTAGATTCGGTGGAAGTGACAACAACTTTATCACCACGCCGAAACAATACGTTGAAAACCTTAATGTATCCCTGAATAAAAATCTCTTTGAAAAAACTAGTTTAGCATATAGTTTTTAACCAAACACTAGAATAATGGTTAATTATTAATTTACTGTACCAGTGTATTTATCACACTAGAGCTAATAAAACAAAATATCCTCAAAGTAAAGGAAAAGAGCTAATAAAACAAAATATCCTCAAAATAAAGAAAAATTGAGTGTTTCACATATTTAAAGGCTGGTGGTCTCTCTGCAAAAAAGGAAGCATCATACTTCAAAATTCTATTTTGACCGGAATAATCTTCAACGATGTTTTCTCCCTGGTGGCGTATTCATTTGGGGCCTATCAGTTCCAATCAAATCACCATGTCACAGTATGGTCCGTGAATTATTTACGTACTCAGGATAGAGAAGAGTAAGCATTTTGTAAGCGCGGTCTTCAGTGGGGTTCGTGATGTATGCAAGATGCTTGCGTGTAGGGCAAAATGTATCCTGTACTGCGAGCCAATATTACGTCGTGCAATGAATTGACAGCCAATCGGTTCAAATTTTACTTAACAAAGATCGTCTGTTTATTTTTGCTCGCGGTTAGTAGTGATAGATCCTGCAGGCTTGGTGGGGGTGGCGGTGGCACGTGGAGGGTCGGGTTAGTCATCACAGTGAACTTTTGTTTAAAATGTTTTATCACTTTAACCACGTCTCGAACGAGATGAGTCGTGGGATGTTTTCAGTACACAGACACAGTGTTTGAGATTTATTTAGAAGCACATGCCCTCCCTTCGAGGAAATCCGAGTTATGACCCTGGCTGTGACTTGTGTACTGTAAGGACGTCGTGCCACCCATGTCTTGTGGCCTATGAAATGGACCAAATGGCTGTCGGGACACCAGGAAAAATGCCTCAATTAATAGTCTACAATTATTGGGTCTGTGATAAAGATGGAACGAAATCCCGCTTTTTCATCCATTGTTGTTTATCAACTGCAGCACGCAACAGATGATTATACGAGTTCGTGCCCACCAACTCCATTCGTTGTACAAAATAATTGCTGCCAAATATTATTATGTTGTAAACCTTGGTACAGCAACACTTTTAGGATGGTAAAACAGAATTAAAACTAATTTCCTGCGTGCGTCATAAACACCGTTCATATATGATAATACAGAACCACCATGCAGCGACTAAGACCAGCTTGACGCATGATGATAAAGTATTAGCTGAATCAATCTCTCAAGGTCGCACCACACACACACATCTGCCACGGTGCACATGACGTATTTGCTGTACAATTGCAGTCTAATGGCCACAATTGACAGCGAGGAGAGAAAAACAAAGGACGGTGATGACGGATTTGGCGTGGTTGCCATTTAATGACCGAGTCGTTGAGAAGGGTACGTTGTGTGTGGGTGGGGACACTCTCACCTCCAGCGTGTTGCCACCTATAGTGTGGCATACCATGGACATTGCGAGATGAAGAGGTTGCATTTAACGTTGAAACTATTAGAGGCTTTGATATAAGTTTATTTTGAAATGTTTAGATAACAATGGTTGCCTCACATGCATTATACACGGTTGAAACGTGATGGCGCATGGATCAAGGTGCGTTGACGAGGATGGTTGTCAAACATACATCCACCCAAACACGGACCGTTCTTTCTCTCTCGGGGAGATTAGTGGTGCTCTTGTCTGGTTCTACACTGTGCTGATTCGATCCTAACTCTATGCTGTCCTGTCCTGATGCAAGTATGGACGAAAACCGATGTGTGTCTCGTGTTAACATTACACCGTGTTTAGTGTGAGCCTGCCATAGCATTAGTGTGGTGTGATAGTTTGGGGGTTGAGGTTGCCGAGGTGGCGGGTGATAGGGCAGATGGAGACCTGGCACTCTATCATCACAGCAATTTGACCATGTAGATGTTTTTATTAATATTTCCATCAGTTTTATGTCTTATATTTTAGTTGCAAACAGCTCATAGGACAATATATTTTATTACATCTGCATTTTAAATTGATTTTGTTTGTGTATTTTTTGTCTTCTTTTTCTATTTTTGTTCTTCTTTACTCAAGTCATTTCAAATACTCATTTATTATGCTGGCGTGTGATATACATATTGTGAACATATTTGAATGCACACGTGAAATAACCCAGACACTTCTGGCTTAAAGTCGCATAAGAAATGTAGAGTGCAAATGTCTTAAATGCCACTCTGCACTTTCCCTTGTTTTCAGTGTTGCAAAGTGCAGAGATGTATAAATTCACGATGCTCAAGTGTTTACCACTTCAGAGTTATTTAGATGACAGCTCATTCTTAAAAGGTATATGTTATGTGTTAGGTGTTGCAGCAGAAGCAATGTCCAATCCATGCTAGTAATGTTTATATATTTTTAGAAATAGGAGCCTATACATGTGCATTTTTCGCTTTCATGAGCAATGGAGTGATTACTTACATAATTGTCGAGTGTATTCATCTTTATCGTCTCTATTCAATGCCATATGTTTCAAGTGCATGCAATTTCGGGAGAAGAGTCTCTAGAAACATGTTCAAGCAATATACCGTTTTGACATAAGTGGATGTCTATTCCAAGTTACCATCTTCAGAATGCCTATTTATACACTTGAGTAGTCGCTGCTTACATAGTGTGCGATTACGTGCTAGTAATGGTAAACAATATGCAAAACAGCAAATTCGTCACTACGAGTTCATTCAAAGATAAAATAAGTTACTCTATTTCTATCAACGGCTCGGTAATCTAAAATCATAATCATACTGACATATAATTGTACTTCACAATGCCGGAGAATAGAAAAGTACATCTTTCAAAATGCACGTAGACAAAGCAAAACTACTCGACTCTCACATAAATACCGCATTACTTTCCAGATCAAATCAATTGAATGCCAGATTTTCCCCAGCAAACATCAGAGTGTTGTTTAAAGGGAAATTGCCTTTTAGATGGAGACGGTGAACCGATCTATATATAGCTATTGTTTGCAAGTTTTTCTCTATACGGCTGTACTTAATATAATATGAAAAGGATTCTTTCTAGGATTGGATATTTCATTAAGCGAGGAAAATGAATTGGAAAAGAAAATGCTTTCTTGTATGTAACTGAGACGCAAGAGCCATAATGCGTTAATTCACCAATCCATCAGCTATTATGCTATATCATCCATCGTGACCACTTAGCGTATACTTAAATGAATTATCTTATAACGAGTATGATCTTCTGCACAAGGAAACAATAGGCTCTTTGGGCTGCAAACATTGTATGAACCAGTGGATCCTCATAGCCTGCACACAAGTTTATTACAATTCCTTTTACCTTTTTCATCGTGCATGGTTAGTTAAAATTTAGATCACGTACACACTCTTAAGATATCATTCATTAAACATATTCCTCTCCCACCACGCTGTTTTGTCAATATCACAGTACCTCCAGTTATACTCGAAGTTTCCAGTGTCATGTAGACATACAAGTGCATACATGTATGTATGTTGGATGGATTTTCTTATTATTGGAGATGCGGTCACAGGGCGGATACAGTCAATATGTATTGTATGGGCTAGTCACGTATCATTGCATTTACTATGTTGGGGTTTGAGGTAGATGTGTGCTCATTTACCATGGAACAAATTGTGCAGTCTCAATGAGGATGAAGTTTTCCACGAGCTGACTGCACTGAGCACTGGAAGTTTGCTAAAGGTTTGTACAAGATAATTGATTTGTGTGGTGTGAGCTTTAAATATAAAGTGATACATTACTCGTATTCATTCTCGGGAGATTTTATTTTCATACACCTTTTAATGTTTATCATTTATTCTACCCAATAAGTATATGCTATGTATATATTGAAGCTGTGACCCTATTCCATTATAAACGTCTCAGAAGTTCCAGGTTCTAACTTGGAATACATGGATACTCACAACATGGATACTCACAACAACTAATGGAATACATGGATAAATATTTATATATATAGGCATATCTATATCTTTATATTTTATATATTATATATATATATATATATATATATATTATATATATATATATATATATATATATATATATATATATACTTATTTTGTAATTGCATCACTAGTTGGGTGTGGGTCGATATTTTTATTACTGTATTTGTATCACTAATTTGAGGTGGGTCGGTTTTTTAACCCCAAACTTTTTGTCAAATAAACGTTGGCAGCAGCCTCCATCAGGCTGCTTGTCACCATTTTTACTTATTCACTCGTTTATTTTCTAAAAAACAAGCAAGACATAATTTCGGCATTGTAGTATCAGAATAAAAATAGTATTTCGAACACATTGATACAAATGTATAAGCCTAATAGAAAGGATTCTCACTAATAAATATCATTTAATCTTCAAAAATACATAAAACGTTATTCTAAAAACCCTTGCAAATTCCTATGTGCAATTTTGTACCAAAGTGAAAATGGAAAGGTGAGATACGCATATCTTCCCACGAGAGCCCAATGCTAAGTGGATGAAGTATGAGAAATCTCGAACATGTTTGGAAATGAAAAAGTGATGTTGAAATGTACTTTTGTACGAATCACGTGATAAGTCTGTTTTGCCAAAAGAATCATTGTAGTGACGCCATCTTTAGTTGCCTAGCACAGACCAGCTGATCATTGGTAATGAAGTAGAAAGTAACACCTCTCGCTCAATAAATCTTGGAGCCTAATATCTTCTCAAGAGCTTCTTAAGAGTGTTGTTGCTGCAAAAAGTTGCAATTGATCTTTTTTTCTTTAAGGAGGGGAGATGGAGTACAGAGCTGGTAAAATCATGATGTTACCGATTAGTTATCATTCAACAAAATTGCAATTAATACACCCAGTTCATATTCTTAGAAACTCTGTGTTGTTTACAATGGTTTGTATTGATGATACTACATGCTACAAACTATCTTCCAATCACTTATCAGAATGCCAACAGTATACTCTAGACGGATTTGGCAGCTTTAGGACGTGATTTGAATACAAATAAAAGTGTTAGAACATGCCATGGAGGAAGTAATGGTGTAAATATCAAATTTACCCTGCTGAAGGCAAGGAGTACGCCTAGGCCGTCTGCTATGCTCACCATATTTCAATATATGAAAAGAAACAAATGTAAAGATTAGAATGCACTAGAAATGACAGAATAAATGCGAGCACAACGTTTGTTTTGCAGATTTTTCTCTCACAGTGTCAAGATACACCCACCAGGATCGTTTTCATTTCGATAACCTTTACGGCAGCTTGATATATATAACTATAACGAAAAACAGAAAGAGGATACAAAGAGGTTATTTGAATCCAGCCTCTTCTATCGACTTAAAAGAACATAAAAAATCCATCGCGTGGATTCGACGGCACACCTCCAGGTAGCTTGATAATGGATATGATTGGCTGTCAACATTTCACGGTATGCTGATTGCCTTGCAAGATCTTCATTCGTGCACACTTCAAATGTCAAATGAAAAGCGTTTCAGCGGTGAAAAACCCAATTGTTTATCTAAGTTAACAGCCTCCTTTTGTAAAATCATAAGGGCCATTATCCATAAACACTGGCAGCAGATTTGCCGTCGAACCAGTTCAGTGATATTTTATATTAAAGGGCTATTATTTATACATGCGGGAGCGGCTGCGGCGCGGGGTTAACATCGCCAGCCGCCAGGCGGCTCGTTTGACCATTAGGACCATCATCCATACTTGAGGGGTGGCGCCTGTGAGATGGCTGAGGCGGCGGCGGCAGGCAAGCGGCTGCTGGGCGGCAGTTCATAATCCATACATTTCTTATTGCCGCAAAGCTGTGCCAAATCCAATGTTCAGCCCCTCGTTTTTTACATTGATTTATATAGTTTTATGATAGAACCGCACTGCTAATGGATTGTGATCCATTTAAAACAAGTGGTTCGGGCGGTGCACCCTCGACCTAGCGGTAGGCAGGCGGCTTAGCCGCAGAATCACTACCCAAAGCAGTTCGTCAAACAAGCCGCTTGGCGGCTGGCGGTGCCGTCACCACGCTGCTGCCGCTGCCGCGTGTATAGAAAGCGTGTATGGATAATCGCCCTTTTAGTGGACAGTGGACAGTACACATAGGTTATTGGAATCCAATTCATTTTCTGCGTCTACTATCGCGACCCAAAAGAACATAAAAATCCATCACGTGAATTTGACTGCACACCAGGTACCTTGCTAATATGATAGGATGTCAACATTTCATGGTATGCCGATTACCTTATACCTATTACAAGATCTTCATTCGTGTACATTGCAAGTGTCAAAATCTAAAGGGCTACTAGAGACGTGAAAACCAGAGACCTTGCTTGAGTTAACAGCCAATTCTTTTATCCTAATATAGGGATCACTGTGTCCTGGTAATTGACCTTGATGTGGGTCGTTGAGTCTGACAGTAGTGCAGAGTGGCCATTATTGCGTCGCTTCAGCTCAGCTGCTGAAGCAAGCATTGTGTTTCGTTTGTTTGTAACTAACTAACTAACTAACTAACTAACTAACTAACTAACTAACTAGCTAGCTAGCTAGCTAGCTAACTAACTAACTAACTAACTAACTAACTAACTAACTAACTAACTAACTAACTTACTGTGTTTGCATGTATGTATGTGTCCGGACAAGCTAGCGGGCGTACCGATGAACCGATTTCGTTCAAACTTTACACAACTATGAAGTTTGAAGCTACACCGAAGTGATTCGATTTAGGGTGCTCAGCCAATCAAATTTTGCTTTCTAGAAGCGCTTTTATTACATTTTAATGATATTCAATGCAGTTAGCCAGCAAGAAAAATCAATATTCCAACCAAGCAGCGAAATTGATTATTGGATTTGAAACCAAAGAGCATTACCTACTAAGTAACTCTGTTGAAACTGATATTGATTATCATCTTGTTATTCAGTACTATTGTATGGCAACACAAATATCTTTTTGCTGGATATATTGATTCTGATTCATTCTGATGTTTTCTCCTCAAATTCATAAATTTCTTGATTGTAAAGTATACATTATTTCAGTACATATCTTAATTGCCCATAAGTCAACGTCGTTCTAGGGGCGCAGTGTTCTTTGAACACTTTTGATCTAGTTTTCAACACGCGAATTGAGTTATCTAGCCCAGGAGTAACAAGCCAGAGACTAACTAATACCAATAATGAACCTTAATATGGAATATTGTGGCCGAGTGGATAGGCAGTTGGACTCGTGACCAGAAGGTCGTGGGTTCGATTCCCGGTTCGATTCTGGTTGTGGGTGTTGAGCAAACTTATACCTAACACAGCTCCGTGGCACCTGCGCGTTAATTAGATACAAGTCATTGGATTGTTAAAGTGAATGAGTGATTGTGTGAGTGATTAGCGTTGTGCGCTGAATGTGCAAGTATGGGAGACTGATCAATAGATGATCAATACGTGTGCCACTTACCCAGTGTAAAATGTAAAGTCGCGAGAGCAAGATACTTGCATCACGACTATAAACCACCACATTTACATGTATTTACATTTATAGAAATAGGTGCCGATTCGTCACTATCTGCCACCATGTTTAGCTTTCTAACTTACGGTAGTGAGTCAATAAAGCGAGGGGCACATTCCACCTTGCGTTCTTGGTCACCGCAAGGCGTCTTGAGGTCTGCGGTGTCTACGGCGTTTTCTGCATGCAGTCACAAAAGTACAGTTGTGGGCACATACCCACGGGCTCCGTGCGTTATGAGTGCGTCGGCACAGGGAGTGGTTTTTATTCAGGTGGTCGTGCAATCAACTTGCATAGAACTTGCGATGTACTGGCGTACAACTATACGTTCTACGGACCGTGTGATTACAATTGTACGGGATCAGTACGTTCATGGTACAGGGAACGACGGCCCCAGTTCTGTGTCTGTGCCTACAACGTGCGGGTAAATCATCTGCGTTTAACGTAAGGTCACCGCACTGCCTCCTTATGGTCAGACTATGACGTAGGGTGGTCTTTCTGCGGCCACCGTACTGCCTTGAATAAAACGTACGTTTGCCGCACTTCACATCGCGGATCGTAACGATTTTTATGCGTTTTTGGTCGTAAACTGGCTGTAGACCCACCTTGCGGTGGAATGTGCCCCTCGCCTAAGCCGGACGGATGGAAGCAATGAACATTGCTACAGCATGTATGTCGGTGAGACATCCAAGCCTCTCAAAACTAGATCAGCATAGACGACCAAGCAGCACCTCTTCACATGTTTCCATCCATGTTCACCAACAAGAGAGAGACAGAACCACGATATCTTTCTGGATAACGTGAAGATGTTTGATCGTGACTCCAACCCATTCAAGTGAAAATCCAGTCATTCACATCAGACGCCTCAACCGGACCTGAATAACGCAAGGCCCCCTGACCTTCCTGCCATATCCAGCATCCTCCTGACCGCCGCCGATGACATCACACCGCCATCTCGTGATGATTGGCATATCGGTAACAGACTGATGAAAACCCGAGAACAGTTGAAAGCTCTCTCACGTATACTTTTGCTCAAAACTTTCTTTTATACCTTTGATAGTGACGTCTATTATATTGAGCGATTGAAATGCACACAAGCTTACTTGGAAGGAATGTCGATGTAGCTAGCCAGCTATGCGTGATACTACACACACACCTTATCCATGACGTGAAAATAGTTGTACATGAGATCATATTCTTCAGATAACAGGCCTTTCAAAGCGCTTCTAGTTTCTTAATTTATAACTCATTCAGTTGCTTTACTGTATACGCAAATGATAATGCTAAATATACCAAGTATAATGTGGAGAGAGCTCACCGGGTAAGAGTAGCCTCTAGTCCCACTCGAGCATGATGAAAGGGGGAAAAGATACAATTTGCTATCTGTGGCAAAACTCCAAATACAGACATCAATAAATATTGACCCAATCCTCTCAAGGGATGGGCAGGGTTGGTGTTTGGCAAACAACTTTACATTACTATTGCTCTTGATAATCATCATTTGTGTGTTGTGAGCTAGCATAAGCGTTTAGACGCTACAAGAAATTTGCATATATTGATGATATAGTAATAAAACACGCGACTAACTTTTAAAATGTTGATTTGTAATTGAATAAGGCGTCTAGGCCTACATGCCATACTAATGTAATGGAACCCGTTTCCTAGTAACAAGTTATTTACTCTTTTGACATTACACCTAGACGAAGATTCCTACTTCAACGCAACATGCAGTGCGAGATATATACCTGAGAAATAATACAACTGTGCATAAAACACATCAACTTCAAATCTCAGACATAATCTCAGCACTCCCCCGCGACCCACTGAGAAAAGACAGAAAAGTGGTAGCAGACCAAAAACACAGACAGCCGACAAACGGCATGAACATATCATCAAAATCAATTGGTTGTCCTCACTGTGATGACAGAGCTGTGTTGTGTTTCACACGGCAGGATGGCGCAGAGATTACTTGATGGCTCTGTTTGTGCTATTACTTAGCATCTTATTACGCACAGCATTCATATGTACTCTGCAAATGCGAGTGTTTACGACCTATCAATTAGCTGAATATCCGGTCGTGTATAAAGGGAATGTAGCATCTTCTAGCCATTTACCCTTCCTCGAATATGTAATAAAGCGAACTAACAAATATATCTTCTGATAAATAGAGTTGGGGGTGGGGGTATACTTGTGTGACCGCTATGACGCCTGCATTTGTCAAACAAGTTCAAACAGCGGTAAATTAATTAATGCTAACTTTTTTCAGAAAATAAACTTACTTTTATATTTCAACATGAGGAAATACATAATTGTAGTGCAAAAGGGAATCGGATAAATAAAACAGGCTATGCACGTTGTACTAATCATATTTCTGAAATTACTTTGGTCATAATTAATCGGTGAAACTCGCACATTGACATCTCTAATATCTGATCATTTGCAACATTTCCTCACGTCTTAAGGCATTGCCTACGATGCAATTTTATCATAATGCGAATCTCTTCTATAAGCTAGCACCAAACCTATCCAAATTGCAGAAGCCAGATATTTTCTGTGGCTTTCCAATGATGCGAAAGATGAAATGTGAAGATGGTATGTTACCGGCAAAAAGAAGACTGAGGCGAGTTTTTGCCGCCGGAGCTGTGAATGCGGCTGATTGACACGGAAACTCGAGCCCGCATCACTGAAAACTTCCTGCTACTTCTGCTTGGCGTGATGACATCTACGCTCTGGGGTGGAAAATCAAATTACTGATGATAGAGAATGGTGTCTTTTTAATATGCACCGATAAACGTAACCAATATTTTGATAGCTTCGGTTAGGGGATTGGTTGTGTATGTGAAGTTGTGTGCCAGATATACTAGTGCTATTATATGGCAGTTATATTGAAACTTCCGCTTTGAATGACATTCAAATAACGCCTCTGGTTTTGGGGGACTTCCCGCATGCATGCGAATGGATCGCGTGGTGTGTAGACTAGTGACATTACGTCTCACCACAGTGAAGTCTGATAATTAAAAAAAAAAATAATAACATATCGCATACTCACTCAATATCATGCCGTTCATTCACACCACTGTAAGACGACACCAACATAGGGTTATTGACCAGGGGCGCAAGAAGGTTGACCGGGAAGGCCGGGGAACGACCACATGATCGCATCCCAGACACACTAAGGTCAGGAATATGTCCACATGTCAAATACAATTTCCTTGGTTACATGCTTGGCACAGTCGCTAGAAGAGACAACCTTCGCATTTTTCTACATAACAACTACATGTATATCGAATGGGTTCAGAGAGTACAGCGTAATTTTTTCCACACTGAATCACATGATACTATTACACTGACTGTCATGAAGTTTATTTGAAAATAAATGTATGATTTGAGCTTGAGATTGGAGTGTCTATCGGTACATTGAGTATACACACGTCTGATTTACACAAACTCAGTCCATAAAACATCACCAATACTGCATTGCATTCTAATTGGTTCAGAGGCGCCCTCAATTATACGATTGAGCATGCAAAATAATGCACTCAACAACACAGATTTTAAAATTGGGCCACACGTTCGTCACCATTTTAAATATTTGCATCAAAATATCGTCAACGTGCTCATCTTTACACATATGAAACTATGTTAAAGGAAACCAAGTTTGTGTACATTTGATCTTCCACATATTTGACTCAGTTGTAAAAAAAGTGTAAAATTTAAATTGGAAAATGGGATGCTCTCGTAACAAATACTAAACAAAGCCTTAGAGATATGTGGTATGTGAGGTTTGATACGAATCTTCTTTCTATGTAAAAGTTGCGCAGCATATGTTTCTACAAGTCGCTATACGGATTTATGTCATCCCACGCATTAATAAAATGTGCATTTATATAGTTTTTCTGGAACTTGGAATGATAGAATGTTATTTGAGCATTCGATTGTCGTGTCCGTCGTAAAATTGAGTATGCTGATGTCTGATTTACCTACCCTTTGTTCATTTAAATCAGACATCAGCGTGCTCAATTTCAAGATTGACAATTCCAATCTTGTGCTCAAATCTTACAATTGACACGACAATCGAGTGCTCAAATAACATTCTATCATGAAGAAGACATAATTACCTGTTCCAGAAAAAAACTAAATACACACAAACTTTCTTTTTACTCGGTCACTGGCTGGCAGAAGTTTGTTCAGAGACGTTTAGAAATGTATACCGCTTATGTAGGATACAGGACATATACAAATACATGTACTTATATCTGATCAAACCTAACTTATCATATTCCTATAAGACTTTGTTTAGTATTTGTTTACACCTTAACTATATACGTGCTCTATTTCTGAGTGAAATGTACGGAAAATGAGACGTACACAAATTTGGTTTATGACAAGATTTCCATCTGTGTAAAGTGACCATGTTGACAATATTTTGATGCAATTATTTATGAAGGTGACGAAAGTGTAACCCAATTCAAAATCTGAATGGTTGCATGCGTTATTTTGCATGCTCAATCATATAGTTGAGGACGCCTCTGAACCAATCAAAATTCCGTATTTGTGATGTTTTCTACACTAATAAGTAATAAGTGATAGAATGTTCAATATACAACGTTTTGGTTCCAACAGGTATTCAAAAATGTTGCTTAATAGAGATGAGCATGCCCTCTGGAAGACACACTATAATTGGTATTCGAGTGGCAAAATTGGACACAAACAATGATCACAAGTTATATAAGATACACAAAGTTTTGTGTGATGTTGGGTATTGAATGTGTGAATGAAAATGCGAAAATGCAACTAAATGGATTTTGGATGCACGGTTCAAATTGTTTAAGTCAACTTATAACCCTGTGCCAACAATCGCCATTAGACAAACTATCTTTTTTTAAACCTCTAGTCTTCAACGCAGTATCAAAATTATGGCCGTCAAAAGATACTGTTGTACTAAATGGTATTTTAAACCATGATTATATTATTTGTTCACGAACGCAACATTTGATAATCCAAATATATGTTATCGTGCAAACAGTGTGGGTGTCACTGGGTGAGCAGGAGCCTGGAAGAAAACGTGGAGAATCATTATGAATCATTAGCAAACATCACGTCACCATCTGCACCAGTTTGGATATTAAAATCCAATGTAATCAGCAGCTGCAAATGAGACATTTGATTAATTAGAAGTAATTAAGTCCGTTCGTGGAATAATAAATGAGTGCGATTCTTATCCAGTGGTAACATATGGCGACAGAAGCAATATCGTGAAGGTCTAGCGTTTGGGATAATGAGTGTACATAGAACAAATCTGGGGGCTAGCATGCTTCTTACACTCTGAGTATCAGATGTCAAGCAAATTAACCTCTAAATTGTTTCGCCTGAGAGTGGATTAACATAATTTATGTGACCTGTTAAAACACTGCAACCTGATTTGTTGTACCCGCCACACCCAGCAACTTGATTGGTTGAACCCGCCACGCCCATCTGATACTTAGCTGGGATTGGTCACTTGACCTCATTTATATTCATCACTGACATGTGATGATTATATAATAACAGCCTGTGATTGGTCAGATTTTTTATGAGAATAGTTATGTGTCAGAGGTCTCTTCAGGACATCTGATACTCAGAGTGGTATCCTAATACTTGCGCCACATTCACACATGTCGTAGTGGCACTAGATGGACACACGATGGTCCATGACGGATCACAATGCTGTCCCGAACGGGCCCGATGATGTACCACAATACTGTCATGTGTTCCTTTTGACTTGGGCACAAAAGCTGAGCAATGCTACTAATGTCCTGATGTCGTTTTTGTCACCGTCGGCGGCCATGTGGTCGTTGGTGTTGTGAACTTTGGCATCCATACACCTCTCTTCTAAAGGGAAATTTTCATGTACGATCGTAGTACCAAACATAGCCGCCAGGTGGCATATGTCAACGATGTACAGAGTTGTATCAAAATAGTTACTAAAAATCCTCGTACCATTGGCTCCGCAGGTGGCATTGCATACCTGTTAATCTCAATCAACCAGACCGTGTGATATTACGGCTTAACAGGAGGAAATGATAATGACTGATAACTCTCTGTGAAAAATATTCCCAGAATTCGATTGTTTGTAGCCACCTAGTGGCTAGATAAGGTACTACGTTAGTCATACTAGTCGTGTATGTCGTTGTTGCCGTCGCCACTACAGTCCATGCGGTTGATGACGTCTTTGACGATATTATTATCATTGTCGTTTTGAAAATTAGTACATACTTTGGTTTGACGTTTTATTTGTGCATAGCCATTTATTAATCAAACTCTCTGGATGTACACACTTCAACCAAGCAATGATACCTACATACCAAAATGTGGCAACCATTCCACCAGAAACAGTTTGATACACACTGAATCCTGCTTTGAAATGTGTGTGTTTCTACCTCGAACTACGTTACCGCCAGATAGTGATGAATAATGATGAAGAATAAAAGTATCAATCATAGCGAAAATGGTACATTCCAGGGATCCATAGTCAGTGAGAAATGTCAATAGTGGGAAGTATATGGCATAGACTCAGCAAAATGCACCGGATGACCCCGTGTTAGTACAGGTGACCCCGAACGAATGACGTACATCATGTTCAGATAACTACGTCACACGTACGTTGATAAACGTGGTGGTTGCACCTACTGTACTCAATTATGGATAACGTAACACTTTCACATCGGCTATGGAGAAGTAATTACACAAATAAAAACAGTTTAATGTGGATACTAGCTGTCATTATCCCACTGAACGTTGCCATTTGAAATCCGGTGGTCTGTCTGCGGATGTACGTTTATCAAAACGGGAATAGTTTAATATTTAAGGTTGTGGAGCTTATAAAACTGCGTAATTCTTCATACATCTAGGTAAAATTTACTACTGAATCCGATTTCATGCATAATAGATGTTTACTTACAACATTTCTGAATGAAAACATTTTTAAACATTGGTTGTTTATTCGCGGGATGGCAAAAAATATCTACGTAGTTGACACAATCATTTTATTCGTTTTCAAAGAAACACACGATATACGGAGCCTAGCTTTCATAAGACTGCTTTCAAACACCTTATCTGTGACCCGACATTTGAATCGTCATCAAATAATTCTTTTAGAAGACACAAACCAAACATCTGTCCGTGTGCCGTGCAAGCATCATTGTACAAAACAATGATACTGAATATGAACTTACAAGGCTGGATTTTGCGGCCTATGTTCCTCTGCTGGTATTCCCATAGTTCTAACATTTTGTAAATCACGAATCATGTGCAGTGAAGTGAACCTGCACACATAACCCGGGTTACGGCGTGGTGTATCATATGAGGGGTTTGGGCCTTAAGCAACTGCTTATGTATACATATTACTACTTATAGTATAACAGGTGTGTGTGTGTGTGTGTGTGTGTGTGTGTGTGTGTGTGTGTGTGTGTGTGTGTGTGTGTGTGTGTGTGTGTGTGTGTGTGTGTGTGTGTGTGTGTGTGTGTGGGTGGGTGTTTCTGTGTTTCTCTGTGTGTTGTGTGTGTGTGTGTGTGTTTGTGTGTGTGTGTGTGTGTGTGTGTGTGTGTGTGTGTGTGTGTGTGTGTGTGTGTGTGTGTGTGTGTGTGTGTGTGTGTGTGTGTGTGTGTTTCT
>CM032666.1:63640166-63663656 GCA_019095985.1 Streblospio benedicti | reverse complement strand
ACATATTACGTGCATCTCTTGCCAGCGCGGTACAAGTTTAATTTTGCTAAATTTCAGCGAATGTTCATGTTTTGTAATTATATTACAAATAGCATATGTAACCAGAGAGGATATATGAAATTTTAAAAGGGTGTACCAGACGATCCCAAACAATTACTCTGGTTTGTTTGTACACCTTCGTGAGTAGAGGATTAGAGGAAGGAGGCGGCAACAAACAATACAACACCCACGCAATGATATATAGGCTTTCCTGATTGAAAGTCATTCTCCGTCTACATCTGTTCCGTAAAAGAAAAGCTCTGAGTGATTAGATCCACGCGTTTCCAAACTATATTATGATTTTCGTGATAATATTTATGTGTTTGCCTTGAACTTTTAACGAGGTGAGAAACTGTCGAGAATTCCCTGAATGAACGTAACCAAGGCCCACGCCAGCTTTGCTTAAAACAAGAAAAATATTTTAGTGACACGGCCTTTAGAACTGCAAAAGTTAATAAAAGCAAGAGCCCCAGAGAAATAATATTCTAAACCAAATTATCATTTTTGTGCTCATTGGAAGTCTATTATATTACAGTCAGTGTGCGCACCGAATTTCGCCAAGGTTCTATGAATGTCAGCACAACATCAATAGTCATAACATAAATAAATATGCAATTCTATGTTCGCTGCTGGCTGGTTGGGTGATATGGGGAACCAGTGGTAAGCTATGCACATGTAGTGATCAACATGAACTGCATCTGTGATAATATAAACTAACTTCTAATTGAAATTATACAAATACACTCCCCATTGCTAATATATAACACATCAGTAAATAGTACTCAGAAATCGAAAAACGTACACTGACATACTCCCGTGTGTTTGAAATTAGTTGCTACATCTGCACAAATCAGATCATAGTCCATTCCAACCCAACATTCAAAACTGCCTTTTTTTACATGTTTAACTTACGTTTCATTTGAAAAGGGTAAAAATGCTATATACAGGTTAGATTAACATTCACTGAATCGATTCCGCCATGAGTTGTGGGGTTCTTACATGCAGTCTGATATATCAAATACAGGGACATTCACGTGCACAATGTTAGATTATGAGTTAAGTGTATTGAGCGTCTCATTAATTAGTACATGGCACATGGTACTGGCGACCGAATAAACACGTGACTTCGTGCACAACTGGTCTATACTAACCAACTAATCACAAAGATGGATATGGCATGCAGCATTACTTAGGCCTGTACACTTCTAAGAATGCCATAGCATCTTTTTCACAGAGTTAACTTGATGCACTTGTGCTCTCTACAATCATAGAATGTATTCCAGAAAAACTGTCAAACGTTCTGGCAACCTGACTCCATGACAATTATTTTACGCTGGTTACATTTTACGGCAGCTAAACCATGTTTAGAAGGTGTGGTGACAATATGCGTTCAAGTAAATTATAAATTGTCACACATTACCCACCATCCATCCATGTTTTTAACGTGGTTAATACAAGACATTGATTGATACGTCATCGTGTGCCCTCACCATACCCATCAGTATTAGAAATAATAATGATAAACATAGTATTGTTTTTACAATCGTAATATCGATAGCTATAGTTTATTTGCCGTGCTAAAATCGTCGATGATTTGGTGACAAGGACAAAGGATTAAAAACAACTTCAAATCACCAACTCTGACTCGTGGTACCCATAATGCAGCCATAAGTTCTCGGCATTATACATATCACCGCCGAGACCTCGGCCCGTCACACAGGCGGTAGCATGACCTCATAATGCTCATCTCCCTCATCCCGCGACCGGCACGTGATTGTCCACAACCCCAGGGCCGCACAGACCATTTGTACTGACAGGGCGAGACCCCGTAGCGGCCGGGGGCGACGGTGTCCTTGTGTGTATAATGCAATAAGTGTATTTATGCAAACAAATTCGTAGTGTATGTAAATGATATACGGCATGCGCACACTGCATAGTAGGGATTGGCCGTGGCTACTTACAAGATCTCTACCTAATATTTGACTGCCTGAGCATCAGTTATCACAAGGTCAAGACCTTCTTGTGCATGCGGTATGCACACCGTCTTTTGTTATTTTCTAACGATCACCGTGGTAATGTCAAAGATTTTGATAATTTCTAATAAATGCAGATCAATGTTAGGAACGAAAGATGAGAGTCCACGTGGAAAAAGTGGCCACTGTGTTCGTGACAGACAGTTATGTAGCAGGTCAAATGCCCAAGTTCCAACTCTTTTAAGAACTACCCTAGTAGTCCCATTATGCAGTTAGCTAGCTAACCCATCGCAATCTTCTCTGTATAAATAGGCATTAACGTGTGTCAATTTCCTTATTGGCATTGGCTAATCACAGCGTTTTTTTATGAACGGCTATAGATGTGGAGAATGAATGGTACTAAATCTCCCGGTCTCACGGCTTTATCTCGGGGGATTTGGCCATTATACACTTCACTGAGTTTTATCATCTCTGAGTTGAGTATATCTGATTTGGCTGAAGAATTAAGGTTAATATGTTCATCTATCACGGTAATGCGTGAACTCGTCAGTGACGTCTGGCACATTGCTGATAGGGAAATTGCTTGTATCTTAGATAGTATACGTCGTTGCAAACTTTATTAATGCATCTAAAACCGTTCTATCAGCTGGCAGTATATCATGGTGGTAATTCAATAGCGACACGCAAGCTCAGTTTACTCAGCATTAATCCTTTGCATTTAACTACATTGGTTAGTGAAATATTGAGTTTTGAAAGCAGATGATTCTCTGAGTCATTATTAGTTGTTAAACCCGCTTTACACATAGGTGATCATATGCAAATCTGTGCAACGCATGAGTACGATCTTGGCCAGGTTGCCTACGCGGGTGCATTGAGGCGAGATTGAACGTAATAAAAATGCTCGTTACACTGAGTTGCTGAGGCAAACATAGTGTTCCTTATGTGTGCGAATGTTCTACGACCCGTAGACGTAGCATAACTATTTGAAACGAACCTAAACAAACCAGTACAGTCGTCAACAAATTTTGAACATGTTCAAAAAATTTCTTACGAGTGTGCCAATGCTCCATTGCACTTAGCTACGAATTCGCTAATGTGTAAAGCAGGCTTTAATGTATACACAGACGAATTAGATTGAAAATGGCTAATTACATGTACCGTACGGTCTTATATTTCCTGTATTTCTCCTTAATTGCAGGGATGAAATATACAGCAACATGTAGTTTGTCAAAACATGGTGTATTGATAATAACAGGATGAGTTATCAGTGTCGTGTGCACGTACAATTACAAAGTATAATCCATGCGTTAGGGGGGAGGGGCATTAATCTTTGAAAGTTAAAAGTCACAAGGGCTTCATTTGAATTATGGGATTGTGATTATGAGTGAAACTCATCTGTTAAGTTCCTTTTTTATAAGATAATTAGGAAGTCTTCCTCACTTTCGCGGGAAATGATTTGGGAAGTCATTTATTTAGTTTTGACTGTCCTCATCAGGTGTTCAATCGTATAGGGAAATAACGTGTCTGGATAAAATCAAATGATGTTTTTAATTTGAGTTTTTAAATTGCAACTGCGGAAATGTAACTTGAACCGGCATACAGTCAAAAATTAAGATTAAAGATGTTTTAAAATATATATAAGAACGCAAGGTCTTTTAAAATTCCGTTATCTACAGGCTCACAGTAGCAATCCATGATTGTAAATATAGTAAGATGCTAATGATATACTAATTGAGACATTTTGCACTATTTTGGCAAGTTAATTGCAACACATCCAGATATGAATGGTAAAATTCGCATTACCGTGTGCTGATATGAGGTAATGTGGATGGTGCACAGCAGCTCAAATATTATTGAAGTACAAAACCTATCAATGAATGTTCAGAATATGATTGCATTATGGAACAAATTAATACCTTAAGCTATTTTTGAACGTAGCATGTCATTGTATAAAATACACATAATACTATAGATCTCACAGTATGTAGCTAATTCAACCTTAAAATTTTATAGCACTTAAAATAGCAACACACTGAAGATAATACTATAATTACTGTCAAATGGTGACGGTAATTTACAATACCACTACGCACACAGTGACGAAATACGGCACTCAAGCTGTAATTAGTATATCACTTTACACATATTTGTGCAGTAGCATAAAGACAATGGGAGCCATAAATATTGGTCTTGCTGTACTACATACGGCGTACAGTTTCAACGAGCACATAAGTGGCCATAAAACTATTATCACTGGAATCACTAAGTACGTCAGTGTAACGATATTGCCATGTTCTTTACGTGAGACTGTAACGGCAGGTCGATATATGCAATTCAAACATCTAATATAATGTTCTATACATTTCCAATTTTAATCATTTAATAACATATGTAAATTGAGATACATGATACGCATCGTGTGTAAGTGTACTATCCACGCAGGTAGAACATTCCAAATTCGTTTATGTACATAATCATTTATCATTTGGATTACATTCTAAAAGATGGCTGAATGAAACAGCTAGATTTTATCCACTACGGATAAATGAGAAAAAGAGAGAAAAGTCAAACTAGATGAGAAAACAACTTTGAAATGATTGCTCGCTCTGCATTCATCCCAAGTCCGCACAGTCTCTATTATTAAACAGAAATGCTTGCCATGTACTTACAATATGTCAATTCTTTAAATCTTGGTCGCGTCGGTAAAACCAAAGTCATGTAACATGTCCGAATCAGTTTTTGTCAAACATTATTTGCCTTGAATGTATGTTCGACAAACAGATAAATTCCGTTTCACTAAAAGTCTTAAAGTCAGTTTTTAGCTGCACAGTCTGACGGCTCTCTAGGCAAACAGAAATCTACAGTGTCTATGTCACAGCGATGACACGGCCCCCACAAGACATGAAAGACAAAACATGAAACACGTTTGCAGACACTACTATAACAGCATATACCGGTATTTGATAACAAGGTAGACCTATATATAGAAATCACAGACATTACTGTAATAAAAAGTGAACATCCGAACTTACGTATGTAAATTGTCTGAAGTAAACTACAGCGAGTTAACCAATCTTCTAGCTTGTTTGAATAGATCACGCCTACGGAGAAGTGTGCGATACGTGAGCCTGACGCTGATCGATGCTTTGATGGCTCAGGGCCTCCGCACCACTTCTAGTAACATATAGTGTGTTTTGACACTCCCTAGATGTGTTATGTCAAGATGCAATCGCAAGATTTGCATTTAGATTGTAAAAGACTATATTTTAGTGCATGTCAATAACAGGGCAATGCCCATAGATTACTTATGCATACCCGCATATCACTAAAATAGTATGTACCAGCGAAATGGCAAGCTGCAGTTTGCTCAGAGTGTTCTACGAAACATTTAACGAGAGAGGAAGAATATGTCATTGTGGCGATACACGTATAATTTGGTGCGGGTGTGTTCCTTTGAAAGAATAATGCAAGTAATACTAATTTCTTTTTTTTACGACATGCATGCCAGGGATTGTCGTCCATGGTTTCACATTGATTAAAAGTCAAGTAAACAAAAAAAATGAAAAAAGAAGAAAAAAACAATAGTAAGAAAATAAAAAATATAAAAAATTTCAGCATTTATAATTGCCACATGAACAACAATCTAGAGTGAATGTATTCGTCCATTCGACCTATCCACTTGCCACTTGCCAGCCCTATGCGGTTTAATCACGTCTCATGAGCTTCACCTTCAATGTGGCAGAATCAGGGTCAAGTTGAAAACCAGATAACAGAAAAACTAATAACCCCCTAATATAGGCTACGTCTATGATATTAGTCGACGGAAAGGAAACATTAACAATGCCCTGAATCGAAAAGCCAGTCATTTGGCAGAGTATTAAACTCTACACAATCATGATTTCTTTGTGTCAACATAGGTATAAGAAGTCGTAGATCTATAGCAAGCCCCTCATTAATTATATTCAAGATGTCTGCTTATTTCGGCAAAATGGCTTTATAAAATGTAGAAGCTAGTCTTACTTACGTGGTATTTCTTGCTTGACATTAACTTGTGCTGATTGCAAAAGTATTTTTTGTCTATTAGATTGGTTTATTTTGGTCAGAAACTGGTTCATAACTTGATTAAATCTATGTGAGATTGCTCGGCTTATAAGACACATAGCACGCGATTTATACGTTACAGGTTGGTCACAGTCCTTTAGCAATAACAGTGTCATAAATGGATTATAAAATTATCTCATACATGTATGTCACGTGCACACTCTAAGTGCATAGTACAGCGTAGTAGGAAGTATACACTAGGGAAGAGGTGTCCCTTCATAATATCTTCTTATCTGTATTTTATATATCCGTTTTTATGTTTAATATCAACTACATCTTTATGTCACTTTTGACTGTTTATGTGACGAAAACAGTGGAAAGCCATAAATATATACTTTCTCATTGAACTCCTCATTCTGACCGGATAGCGTTTTTTACTGCAGTTCTGTTTGATCCTACATATACATATTTTCTATTGAAACTATCAAATCAGAACATCATATACAGGGACACCTCCTCCCAAGGGATATTGACTGTTCAAAATGTGATAGATCATATTGGAGGTAATAGTTCTTTTTGCATCTACTATTATTAAATTTATATTAATTACACTCTTTGGTGCACATTTCCTTGAATTTGTGATGGGATGACAGTGCAAGAATTCATGTAAATAGCGTGGCCATGTGTTCCATGCCACCGCAAACCGAGGTTGAGTTCAGCTAGTGCACAATAAACTCGGTTTCAGCTCGGCATTGTTTCGGCATTGTGTGATACAATTTAATCTATTGTTCGTGGAACATCCGTTAATGACAGCGTTAGTATATGTAAATACTGAAGCTGTATGAAGAAATTGTGCGCACTGTTATGTTTGGGTTGAAAACAGGTGGATTCGTAACGCCTTTCAGGCTTACTGGTTGGATGGGCAAATATCAAATGTCTTGATAAAAAAAGTGTATTGATGAGGGTAACTAATGCCTAGGGCACATTGCGCCGCCAGGGCTATCTACACCCAGTCAACGACCAAAAAACGCACGGAGATCGTTACAGCATATTTTAAGGCCGTAAGGGTGGCCGTAGAAGACCTGCCAAACTTCTACGGCCACCCTATGTCATGGTCTGACCGTAAGGAGGCAGTGCGGCGACCTTATGCTAATCGTCGTATAATCACAGAGGTTTTAGCCGCACGTTGTTGGCACAGATACACAACTGGCGCAGTAAGAACGTAAGTTATCCGCAAGTACAACGCACGTTCGTTCGATGCATGTTGATCTCACGGCCACATAAAAAATTATTCCCTGTGCCGACGCACTCGTAATGCACGGAGCCCGTTCTGATGTGCCCACAACTATACTTTTGTCAATGCATGCAGAAAACGTCGTAGACACTGCATACCTCAACACACCTTGCGGCGAACACGCCCGCAAGGTCAAATGTACCCGTCGCTTAGGTGTTTTAGAGAGGGCTTGTTATTCTCGAATGTGTTTAAAAAAAACTGTACATGTTGTTCTTCGAAAAAACAAAGATTCGTCATATCACCACTTTAGGTGTTATCTTTATATTCACCAACTTTCCGGACTATTAAAATGGATTTCTGCCATTGAAACAAATAAACACTTAAAAAATATCCCTAAAACAAACATTGCAACTTGCGCCACACATTGTGACAGTTGAGCCAGGATATGATCAAATCAGATGCACTGGCGTTGATTAGCTTCCTTGTTGCAAAGCTTGTATGGCTGTCAGCAAATGATGGATGAAACAGAAGAATTTCTCACGTCACAACAGCTTCACAAATTGAATCGTGAATTGCGTGAACATTGTACCTTTTGTTGTGTTTTTGTCGATTGTTTGCATTATTTAATCACACATGATGTTTAATTTAGGCAATTGTCGTTGAGTGGACTGGTATTTTTTTTAGCATCCAATAATCACTAATGTTGGTGGCTACCCCTTCTTAAAGTGTCAGATGACCAGTCCAGAGGAAGACATGTTGCTGATTCGACCGCATTCATCATCGAGAACCACTCACTGCTGCCAGCCACTCACTGAAACACACCCAGACGTAAACATGCACACTTAAACATGCAATTAGTTAGTCCTAAGTCAATGTAATATGCGCATTGTTATCAGGGGATATACTGTTGTAAGCGTTTTGGACGCGTACGTCTCCTGCCAAGTTTGGTGTCCTAAAGAGGTCAGCACACCCATGTCACGTATGCACGAGGTTGTGGTCACCTTTTTATACGTGAAAATAGCAAGAAAATGCCCCGAATCTTCGAGATTTGGGCTATTGGTTCTTACAATATTGTCGCAACAACTTCTCAAGCTATACTGACAACTAATCTGTCTGGTTGTTTGGGATGTCACAAACCAACCTTCAAGCAGTAATCATGACATCCTCTTTCAACTAGACGGAACCGGAAGTAACCTCTGATTGGAGGTTGGTCACAAACAAAAAGTCTAACAGGACGTTGGGGCGTCATAACGTAATATAACGTACGAAAGTGCGGTCAATGTGGGGTCAATTAAAAAGTTAATTGACTAGCTAAATGATGACACTGCTACAAATGTTCCACCCACATTTCTAACTAACATTTACTCACAATATTGTATGAGCGAGTTGTCTGTACATCAATCATACACGCCTGTATTCTATAGATGCGGCAGACACAGTGTTGTAGGCGACAAAGAAAAAAACTCGGTCGTATTTCAGTTATACAAACAGCAGACAGTATTCAGCACCCAGTGTCATATCCTTTTATGCAAAGTTAACAACGTTTCTGTGTTAGTTTCGGTTTAACGGTGAATGCATGTAGATGTTTTAATGGGAAATGAGTTGTTGCTATAGCCATATCCAGGTAATGAATCTCAATGGGAAAAAAAATACATGTTACGCATATGTTTCGAGTCTGATTTTCCTTCTCATACATGTAGGTAACTATGTGTACGATCAGGAATGTATAATCTCTTATCTTATTCCTGGTAATATGTATATTTTCAAAATATGTTTGATTCCAGACTTGCCGAAATGGAATCTGTCCATTTGGCGTTCATGCAATTGGCGCAGCAGCGTCAATTTATACCATACCAATATTGTCCCTCCTTTACAACTTCATGTTTATTATGATTCACTAGTATTTTACAGTCAAATAAAGCAAATTGCCAACAATCATTATGCCCGATTAAAGAATTTATCGTACATGAAAACAGAAAATAAACTGCGTATAGCTCTGACAGTGATAATAGACAATGTGGTCAAATAGCACATTTGATATAGGATCACAAACCTTCTACATGTATTTGTCTAGACTCTATGGTGAGATCATTCTGTGTTTCGTAACATTGTGGGTGTATAGTAAAAAGTGCTCGCCCCGAAGACGACCGCCGATATAAATGTACCGTGAGTAGATGTCAGATTATGGATTTTCTCCACTCAACCATCACAACACACAATTAGTGCGCCCAATTATTGCATTCGAAGTGTTTAGACGAACGACCGGCTAGTGACAGTGATTAATTAAAATGTCCCAAGCCTGATAATACAACGTGTACGTAATAATTGTGTTCGCATTCAGAGGCACATACATCGATGAGCAAATCCAGTCATGTTAGGCGAATAATGTTTATAGGACATATACTCTAATCGTATGAATGAAATGTGCTGGGAAAGCATAGGCGATTCATTTGAACTACTTGTCTTAAAATGATAGTTTGTTTTGTGTATGTGGGTGTGGGAAATTGTGAAATGAGAAAAGATAAAATTCAGTGACGTTTGAACACGCAAGTGGAACCACTGAGTTTTTTTTATAAAAAGCAAATGCAAATAACATATGATCTGTGTTCCAGTTAAGATATGATAACACTTAACACGCGTAGCTGGGAACTTCTTTCACAGCTTGTTAGTTTACAAAGATAGATATAATTGAAAGTATTTATACTGTGTAAATATCAGTGTTTCTCTTGGGCAAATAGCAAATATTTTAAATCTCTGTAGAAATATCAGGTTGTGAGCGCACTGTACACACTGGTCAGTGCTTTAGGTCCAAACGCAAACTGACGATCATGCAGATATGTACATATTTAGGATTGAGAATTGTTGAAGACACCAAATTCTATCAATAAGAATAAACCTTCTGGGCCCCAATCGGGTTATATTACACTATTTGACTTTGTAGGAATATTTAGCGTTTCAAATGACCATTATCCCATCTGTCTTTTTATATAAGGGAGACTTCTAGAGCTGCGACTCACGGCTTGAGTAAATCGATCATAAATCTAATATAAAAAACGGTTACTTCAGTGACTTAGAAATTTGAGTGTAATTACAGTTTTAATATTTTATATCGTTTTGATTTTTTTAATCTAGAGTTCCTAGGATCCTGACTATTCAAAAGTTTCTACCTTTGATATGAATTCTTCAGCAAGAGGTCCACTCTTTAGTGATCAAAATCTCAAATGATAAAATATTTACAGCTATTTTGACTTTAATGAATTTTTGACCTCCGGTCTCGTGCCTATTGTCCAAACACATCACTGGTGAAAAAGATATGTTCCATTTAGAAAGCTGTCCACCTTGTGAATCGTGTATACAATTCGCATTGTCGCCCAAGTAAACATTGCTATCAATCAGACAACTTTCTTTTTCCGATGAAATGGACATCTAAGGACGTACACCCGCATTTATATCCGAGTAAACATTAATTACCCATATTCACCAAAAGTCAATGCAGGCATATTGTCGCTTACACTGACAAAAAGGGGCGTACATAGAAATACTAATCCAATAAGGCTGACCTCGTTTTCAACAGTTGACGGTGCGCGCTCAAATATTGGTATTATCACTTGACAAACAACATATTGATGGCAATCTGTGTGCACATCAGTGGTGGAGGAACCCTTGAGACCAGTAAACGATGTATTAAGCACGGATTAGGGACCCTCAGCTAACACGCTGAGGTCACTTTATTGTATAATTGTATTCGAATAGTATTTCAAGCAAAGTGTATTGCAATTCTAAGCAGTCATTCAAAATGGCGCATATAGCAAACGAAAATCATGATCAGTTCCAAACACTCGTGCTCATTAAAAAAAGAAAAAAATCCAGGTGTTGAAAATTCACTATCAGAGCTAGGCATCCCAGCGGGTCCTATTCATCCCATTTCCGCACATCAACATTGGGTGTGTGTGCGCTGTCAATTTAACTGACATCTGGAGGTGGCGATATTAATACCAGCGCCGCCAATCCCTTTTCGTTCATCTACTGTAAGAGCAAACAACACTGAGTTGTCGGCAAACACATTCGACGTCTGCTTTACAATTGCAAACTGCGAATACGCCTTCATTATGAATACAGCGTCAATACAGCGATTGAGTTTTCCTCATTTTGTACCATAATTTTCCGTTTCTATGATTCGTTTGTCATCGACGGGTTTCTATATTTGATATGTGTTAATTGGACAAAAGTGTCGCCTTAGCTTTTTGCGTATGTGGTATAGAAGATTTGGAGGAGACTGAAAAAACCCAAAAACAATCTTCACTCGTTCATCGACACACTAGATAGTGATGCTAACAAGCTTGACGAGATTATCTTCCATGACGATTCTGCAAAAAAGAGGGGACGCACTTAATTTTAACCAATTAGAGTTTGTAGATGACATTCGGAGATTTATATCATAACAAAAAGTAGTTTGTTACGCCTGATCAGACTAGCGCCATCTCCCAACAATCCCCGCTCGCTCAGTTCGGTAAAAAGCGGCACCCGCCTTCAAGAGTGCCACACGAGTCCTTGGCGTGCGTCTAATGCCACATCAACCTGAGACGGGCAGCAAGACGTGAAAGTGGTTTCTATGGGACTGCCAGCTGATAAGGATTTTATGGTGTGGTCAATGATAAGTAGAGTTTATCTAGTCTGCAGTGGAGAGTAAATAAGCACTCATTCCGCTGCCAGGTGAATTACTTGGAAATATTCCTAAGTAGTACCCGGATATCATCTCAGCGGATAAAAGCCTCCATTAGAAAGTCTGCGTCCGCTATAAACCTTGGAATTTTTAAGACTGCCACTTAAGTCAGTGTGGTTTGGTGGAGATAAATTTACATTTCAAGCTTGACCAACAACAAGAACGATTCAGTGCATGATCGCCGTTTGTGGTGATTTGGGAACATTTCGCCGCTTGTACAAACATCTCAAACTTCCTTTGAATTGAAGAAGTTACACCTTTATTGGATTTGATGAAGGCAATATGCTCTTCTCATATATCAGATAGTTTGGATATTTATAGAGAATACATTCAAGTGCCATAGGGTTGAACATCGATAACAGGGCTCCTTGATCTGTAACGTTGCTATTTCCAGAGATTGCACACTGCTCGGATATTGTGAAGGACTTATAAATAGACCTATCTTCGCCAGAATCAGATTGTAAACACGCTTGGTCATAAATGAAAAACCCATCAGTCGCTTCTCATTTAGAATGTGTCAAACCAAATAGAACTTGACTGGCAGGTATTAGTGACTGTTTCTTGTCTCTTGGAGGAGTCATTTTGAAAATTAGTTGCCTTCGGGATGTTCGTTATTATATGTCAAATCTAACTCATAGAAAGATATCTTACACAGGCAACACATGGAATGTAATGCTTATTTTTAAATAGGATCCAAAAATAGAAGTGTGTATTTATTTGAATAGAAGTGAATGAAGGTTCAGCCGAGTGGAAAATAAAAAATGATAACGATCGGCTGATGCTTTATCAAGAATTGCAGATTTAACCAACTTTAATTGCGGCTTTTGTGGTGAAAGTCTTAAAACTAACAAAGACTATATATGTGGGACTGGCTGTGATATTTACTTTGAAAAGTGAGTGTCAAGTGGGAATGTAGCATCTGATATGGTGAACTCGTTGGTGAAAACGACATTTGTCAACAGATGCATGTGCGTAACTGGAGAAGACAGTGGGTGTAAACTTTCAGAGGAAAGGGTAATGGATATACTCAGCTGGAACAGGAAATGCTGTTGGAGTATTTGCAAAGGCTACTTTTATAATAGCATTGTGATGACATTTTGTTGTGAAAACACATGAAATATACACGGTGACAGGGCAATTTTCACAGGACGAACGGACTTGTTATATTGAGATATAAACATAAGACTATTAATATTGAACGGCATTGATAATTCTGTTATACGATAACAGTAAAACTGTGCAAGATTATTTTTGATGAAATATCAACCCACATTGAACTCTCATATATCAAACGGATATAATAAGAATACGACGAAAAACACCAAAAGAAAATAACTTCAGACCAATAATATACATCACACATGCTGGAACTCAAAACTACAAACCATGCACCAGAAATGAGCGAAATTGAACATGAGTGAATCGCACATCTTGCGCACCATTTCCAACATGGCGTCGCTGCTGACAGACGACACTGGCACCGTGTTGCCGCTCTACTTGGCGGACGTCAACGGCACCATGCAGACGTCGGGAACGGAGACTGGCCCCGGGGCCGCGGGGGATCCGTATGGGGTGGCGGAGGACGCGGGCGTGGCGTCCCCGGCCGAGAAGGACTGCAACCTGTTCACGCTGGTGCTGTACGTGGGCGTGTTCGGGTCGCTGTGCGTGTTCGGGCTGGTGGGCAACACGCTCAGCTTCCTCGTGTTGCAGTGGGAGAAGCAAAACAAGGTGGCCACCTTCCTGCTGCAGGTGAGACTTTTATAAGATGCGGTCTAGGCGGGGGAGGGTTCATTCTCTTTGCACTAAATTTGCACTGAATTTTGATGTATGTACGTAATATAGGATCTACAGACACGTTTGGCGGGATTTATGTTTCTTATTACAGTAGAACCTCTCTAAAAATGATCGCTTTTTGGTGGAGGCACGTTGGCAGTCGAATTTGGGCTGCATAAGCTTACTGGTCCTGGGAGAACCTCTTTCTAACACGATGTTTTTAGTTGAGTTAACTTGTGGGTATGCGCATGATGGTCGGGAGTTAAGATTTTGTCACAATGGCCTGGCGACTATGTAATTTTGTTTCATTTGAACGATGGTTTTGTCCAAGGATGGTTTGCAGTCTGTAGGAGGTTGTTAAGACAGTGGCACGTGTTACAACACAGTGTTTTGTCGCACATCTAGTCCACGCAACATAAAACATTCACATTCTAATTATAGTACAGCTCCACTACATGCGCACACGGCAGCAACTACCATACTATTACAGATGATTAAAATGTATCAAGCATTAGGGGTAGGATACAAGTGGGTAGTCGATATCAGATATAGATTTAAGAGCTTTGGTCATTAACCTGATCACACGCACATTAAGTCTCTATCTGTGGAATGTTTATTTGATAACCAATTTGTGTAGCGACATACAAATGCAAACTACGACGAAATGGAGTGTGCTTAAACGATATGAGCAAATAACTATAACGGGTTTGACGGCGTCTTTAGTGCGAACTATTTGGCAAGTTATGAGACTAATGCATTTACCAATTTTTTGTTTGGTTAATGAACAACCAATAATAGAATTCTTGGTGTCAATCTGTTATCGGTGACTAATATCTTTTGAGGCATATATTATTTTTGGTTGATTAGGTCGATTGATAGTATTTTGATGTCTGTCTCTAACGCATGGAATATATGAGGGACCCATTGTGATAGCATACACACATACTCTTTAGTGGTGTGCTACAGTTGTCAATCAGTGTTGAAGATACAGCCACAGGTTACACTCCTATATTTCCGAGACAGACAGCCATTGTTAGTAAAAAAAAACAAATCTCTTAATTACATTACATATAATATGAATGTAAATATTTTAATAGAATATTCCTTTCTTTTACTGTGATCAATTTATCTTTACAAAAATCCTACACCATGAAATGTGCTGTCTACTGACTAATGATGACTAGATTCATCAAGTGATTATCAAGAGTTTTAATCATACGACATATACACCATAAAAAGTATGAAGACTGTTACTAGATCATTTCACACATTATTTATATCTGTTATAAATGAAAAGTTGATCAACTGAACATCCAACATACCGTGGTATATCATTTTCCATTAAATACTGTACCAGTGTTAAAACTGACACAGTATCATGAACCTAAACTATTCCCTCTGTTTGTGCAGGTGATGGCGATGATTGACAACCTGTTCCTCTTCACGACAGGCTTTACCCAGATATTCTCGGCCGTGACGCTGTACACGGAGGACACGTACCACCCGGCCAGCGCCTACCTCATGGTAAGTGCAGGGTGCATTATACTCAAATCTAAAATGGGAATACATTTTATTTAACCAGCAGATCTATGTGTGTAGTGTATGTAATACAAATTGTGTGTTTAGTTAATACTGTATTTGTACAATTTTGCATATTGAAGAAAAATAGTTATTATTACGTTACATAAGTAGGTCATAGCAATGCTATTTTAGTTATTTGTATAAAATAACTATGATTTATTGTAAATTATAATATAGTAATAACCGTGCAAGATTGTACGTATACTGATTGCCAGAAGCCTCATTCATTGTGGTTTAGGTTATAGCTTTCCAGCAATGATATTTTTGTGTGTTTTTTCCTAACACTAGATCATGGTATCACGTTGTTTCCTTGATTAACGATTCAAATGCATTGTCTACTGTAATTATGAGTGGCAGTAACTATGACCTTTATGCCACGTGATTAGTTAAGGTCACCAGTATGATAGTGGTGATAAATAGACAGTTTGGGTAAAACCAGATTATTGTATGTGCTGCAGGTGTGGGTGTGGCCACTGGTGCACATCACCCAGATGGGGACAGTGTGGATCACAGTGCTCATCGCGCTCAACCGCTACATTGCCATCTGCAGGCCCTTCCAGGTGAGTTGCTCAGTCAGGTGTCACCCTCTCAAATAAAATTATTGAGTAGCATTATTTCACGTTTGCACATAGCATACACTCTGTGAGCTCGAGCTCTCCATTTTATACAGCAAACTAAAACCAAGCATTCCTTGCAGGCTCCATTGTGGTGCACCATGAAGCGTGTGCGCCTGCAGTTGGCCGTCATGTGCGGCGTAATCATCTTCTATAACATCCCGCGCTTCCTCGAGTATTCCGTGAAGCACGACTATGACACCAACACCAACACCACCATCAACATCGGCGTGGAGACCGCTATGAAGGTTGATGAGGTGTACAACATTCTGTACGAGAACATCCTGTACTGTCTGTTTGTGTTCCTTGGGCCACTGCTCATCCTCATCGTGCTGAACACGCGGCTGTGCCAGGAGTTGTGGCGCGCCCGCCAGCGCCTCATTCAGCGCAACCTGCCGGTGAGCGGTGAGGAGGAGGAGCAGAACCTCACACTGGTCATGGTCGTCATCATCATCATCTTCCTTGTGTGCCAAACGCCCGCCTTCCTCAACCAGCTGCTGTCCCTTCTTCTCGGCCAGGACGCGTACGGCTGCGGCAAGCCATACTACTACTACTTTCATATCAGCAATTTACTCGTATCAGCCAATTCTTCTCTAAACTTTGTTGTGTACTGTATTTTCCGCAAGCAGTTTAGAGCACGTCTGTGGGCATTTTGTGGGTGTAAGAGAAAGACTGATTCTATGGCTTGCAGTAGCCATTATAACTCTAGCACGGGACATACTGTCTCTACTTACTCACCCAAGATGAATGGGAACAAAGCAATACAGTTATAGCATTTGTGAAGCACTGCTTGAAGATTGGCAAATTGGCAATAATTTTGGTAAATGTCCTTCGTGGGATTATTTATTTGGATATCCTATTTATATCTGTGTTAAAATCAACCATGTAACAAGTTATGGCCGTAATCTACGTGTTTTTGTATTTTGATCATGATGCAGACGCTGATTTATTCTATCAGAGATGCTTCCTGTTAGGATGGTATTGATTCTCTTGAAAGTTATTAGCCATGTGGTAACATACGACATAGTTGTGCATGCTGCTTATATCAAAAGGTTTTGATAAAAAATTACACGGTTGCCAATTTTGTTAAATATCATGACTCAACATAAGACACAGTTATTTACAATTTGCCAATATTTAGGGCAGTATTATAGATGTTAACTATGTAATTTGATAGCTAATTTGTGATATGTTTATAACTCTGATCATTTAGAGCAGATGAGGTGTATACATTTGCTGTTACTATAGCGGTATTAACTTGTACAAGTTGCACTTATATTATGCACTACTGTTTTCTATAGAGTATGCAATCAAACAACATCAATAGTGTATATTTTCATGTTTATCCAAATGTATAGTTAATTCGCATGCTGAAGCCTATTAAAATAATTAGAAAGCTAACATTTGTTACTTTTTATTCAATTCAATTTAATCGAGACATTTAGAGAATGTGAACAATTCATTTGAAATTACTATTTTAGATGAATGCATTGTCAGACATTTAAATGCACATTAATTATGGCATTTAACAATATACTCATTGTCTGACAAACAGGCCAAACACTTAACTCAAATGATAATCAACCTGTGAACTATTATGATAGCACAACTACCCAAATTATATCAAAGTGATAGTTGTACGTTTTCCACCCTGAATATCAGACTATCAGACTATATATATCAGACTCACCTTTTTGCTCAATATTTGCTTTTGAGCCCTTGACATCTTCTAATCTAAACTGAAATAAAGATAATGCATTAGATAATACAGCTTGCTGCTTGGTGATATCATTCTCGTCTCACAGACACGAGCACGAGATCGTGAGTTCGAGTACCGATAGGGCCTGTTGATGTAGTAGTTAATGGCAGCTTAGTGTCCTCAGCTATGTGAATATATTGGTAGGTACGTGCTTGAGAGAACAGAGACAGGAAGAGAGAGGAATATAATATAATAGCTAGAGGTTATCAGAAAAGCGCAATTGGCAAGGCCACTCCGCAAATAACGTTCTAATTGTGCAATTTATCTTCACCAGCACAGAAAAATGTGTTTACCACATTCGGCAGCAGCTAGTATCTTGTGGACACATGAGTTCTCATTACCTTGATAGGTGTTATAATAAGACGACGTCATCATGTGCTACCAGCTTGCTGGTTGTTGCCTCTAATACGAACCGTCTGTAATATGACCACCATAATGGGCATGCGTATACAGAAGAGAACAAATGAGCTAAGAGGTGGGGAGGAACCAAGATACATAAACAATGCAAAGATAATTACTGGTCAATTCAATGGTGGACGAAGACCTTTTCTATATGGCCTATAGCAATGGACAGATCATATTCAGAAGTATTATGGGGTCTGAAAGCAACTATGAATGCAGAATATTATACATTGCTTATTCTTAATGCCCTAAAATACGATGTTCCTATTATATCTCGAACTCTTAATGTACGCCTGTATGGCATACGGGTAACTACTTGGCTGAGTAGGGCACTGATGAAAGCACACGGACGACCGTGATGAAGGATCCAGGGCGTAATCATGTTTGCCAAATCAATAGAGAGTCTGTGTATACATTATAAATGTCATATTGTCTCATCCCTGTAAATGTTCCGGAATATACATCTTCTTCACATCATAGCACTCAAATACAATATCGCGACCACACGGCACGCTTTGATGGCAATACTTTGAGTGGCTGTGTGTGCATATTTACCATCATGGTGAGTGCATGCCATAGTAATACTTCAAAAAATCGAGTCATACTAACGCAGGTAACGCATCAACTCAATTGACTCCCAATTCACTGACACTTTTTTTCCTTGCGTCCACCTTTCTCAGAACATCATACTAATAACGTGTTTTAGCTGTACCTGCCTTTTGTAGAAGCGTCCAGTCATGTTACACAATGTTTTGTTCAGTGAAAATTGTAAGACATATTGTTTGTTAGAATGGCCGAACAAATTGTCTTTTCATCATAAGCTCTATGGTATATTGCAAACTGTCTACTGGTCATCGAGTGACTCGTGCGCTCAAGTATTAATTCCTGGGTAGCCAGAAGTTTCTGTTGCGATAATGCATCAACAGCACTTGCTTTGTGCCGGGAAGCACGATAGTAAATCTCTCCGTGCACACAGGAGCACGTCTCTGGGCAGACGACCTCTCCACGCCGCTCACAGCAGACAGTGCATGCTGATGGCACAAGTGTTTTTTTTTTCGCTTTTTGGTATACGTAACAGATATATCAAATTGCTTATCATCAGTAGAACTAAAGTCTGTATGTATCTGCTGCTGCTGCTGCTGCTGCTGCTGCTGCTGCTGCTGCTGCTGCTGCTGCTGCTGCTGCTGCTGCTGCTGCTGCTGCTACTACTACTACTACTGCTGCTGCTGCTGTGTTCCCAATTACCTACACCCAAAAATGCCAATGTTGTAACGATGCCAACTCCCCATCTCGATGCCACCCGTGTCACCCACATCCCCCTACCACTAATCGACAACA
Organism: Streblospio benedicti; assembly: GCA_019095985.1. Taxonomy (NCBI): domain Eukaryota; kingdom Metazoa; phylum Annelida; class Polychaeta; order Spionida; family Spionidae; genus Streblospio; species Streblospio benedicti. The sequence continues at coordinate 63,644,179 of CM032666.1, read as the reverse complement.
AATATATCCCACGTCCTAACAGCACCGACCACTGCATAAGCAATACCCACTCCAATTCGAACAACACCCAACCTTGTTCAGACACCACGCTGTTTATGAAAGGCTTGGGACTGTGGTTCTAATTGAAGATGATTCTACTGTGTACATAGGCCAAGGTGAGTTGTGGTTATAATCATTTACTATTAAAGTTGCATTGGCAGATTGATATTTGAACCCATGTGGCGCCGTTGGCGTCTTTTTGTCGCCAAATGACTCCCTAATGGCTGACATCGTCTTCAATTTTTTGTTTGATAAACACTCAACGACACCATTTCGACGATGAGAAATATAAACTTGCTTTATGTACCATGTACCATGTAATACTCTCCTGTAGTCAGATGGGGTCCAACTAGTCAGGTGAAAGAGGAGTTAGCCGGACAAAGCACCAAAATTAGCGTGTTATTAGCCTTTCTAAAGACTATGATACTTATTATTTAGTTTAAGTCCCATTCAGAAAGCATACGCTTAGCTTACATGTTCTAGGAGAATTCCAGGCATTTGGAGCTGTATGCTTTTCATCTGCTCAAATAATCTGACCTTTTTGCACTCATCGCTGCGTGTAAAAAGCGTTCAAAAGCAGACAAACAGCAGACAGAAAGCGTTAGAAAACCGGATAAAAGCGGATAAAAGCAGACGCTCAGCTTACACTTCGGCGGACGTTCCACAGACAAAAAGCACCTGCTGGGGCTGACGTTTGCGTTGAACTGCGTACTATAGCAGACAGTATTTAAGCGCCGAGCATACGCCCGCGCTGTCATTTCTGCTTTCGTTTTCGTCACAACAGTCGAAGTTTATGCTATTAATAAAATTTGGGAGACAGGTATTTTAACTATGCCTGCTATATATTTTATAGTGACATTTTTAGACTGAGTGTATGGCATGCACCTGCTGTATGAATTGTTTCTCACGTTATTCTAATGTAATAACATTGATATTGATGTTATAAAAATATGAATAAATAAGAATTATCTGACTTAAATGTGTATTTGAACTAGACATTGAACATCAACACTAACTGAACGCTGTCAATGCATTTTGACCATAGGCCTTTGCTGGGTGGGTTAAAAAGTTGTGAGCTTCGTGATTAAATTAGGAACATGCATTGTTCTGTAACTTTTTGTTTTAAAGCACATGTACTTGGATTTATTCGCATTAAACTTGACAGAGTGTTGCTCAGCAAACACACAAATTAAAATGTATGATACCTATGTTTTCATTCATCCTGAAAAAGGCTCAAAACTTTTCTAAACCGCCCAGTAGGTGTACATTGTTGCAAAGGCCTATAGTCATGTCATAAAAATGCATTGACGAGCGTTCAGTCTTCTGTACGTTATAAAAATGCATTGACGAGCGTTCAGTCTTGTTGTTCAATTTTTTTTTTTGTTTTATTCTTCATTGGACCACTTGCATTGATGGTGCCTCTTCGATGGATACCGGCAGACTGACAAGAGAATGGAACTACAGGTGCGTTTATATACCCCTCGCCGTATGCCACCTGTAATCTCTCATAAGCATTTCATAAGCAATTCATAATTTGTTGTAGGCAGATCAGACGTTTTCCATGCGCTTTTATACTTTAAATGTACGCTAACTGCACGCCAAAAACATTTGTCTGCTTTCCATCTGCTCTTGTTTGCTCTTATCTGCTCCCAATACGCCGCGTATGAAAAACGGATAGTTTGCGCATCGGCGGCGTGTGTTCGGCGTGCAGTTAGCGTGCATAATCCAATAATCCATCGATTTTTTGTGCGCCGTTGGTATTTGTGCAGCTCAAATACCAACGGCGCACACATTTCTGAATAATCAATAATCTTCCTAGAAATATTTTTTGAGCAGACGCATAGCGGACATAAAACTTACAAATAACTTATGATTAACGTGTGGATTGCGAACGGTAGCGTGAATGTGCGGACGAGACCTTTTAGGGACATTTTGTACGCTAACCATCTGCTTTCCATACGCAAAGCTCAGTGGGACACACTTTAGTTAACACACGGTACGTAGAACGTAAGTTATTCGCGAGTACATCGCACGTTTGATGGATGTTGATCGCACGGCCACCTCAATAAAACCCACCCCCTGTGCCGACGCACTCACAACGCACTGAGCCCTTGCTGATGTGCCCACAACAGTATGTTTGCCAATGCGTGCGGAAAATGCCGTATACGCCGCAGACCTCAAGACGCCTTGCGGCCACCAAGCCGCAAGGTGGAATGTGCCCCTCGCTTTAGACTGCGGCTGTTTCTGAGTGCTATGATCACAGGTTTCAATAATCTTTTTAAATGGTATTCTTGGCCTTGACAAAGGCTAGTTAATATATAAACTTTCAACAAGGTGTTCACTGTATTTGTAGCGTACTTCGCTAGCGTCTATTGGATAAAGATCATCCAACTGTACTTAAGGGGTGGCATGGAGCGGAAGATCCACTTGAGTTCCGAGTATTGATACCCTGGTGGGCAAAGTATTCGAACAAAGCCGTGGCTCAACTGAGGGACCATCAGGGGTATTCTGGACACGAAAAGTACATTTTCTTTAATAGACCTATCGATGACAGAGATTGTACTTTGGGGAGTGTGTGGTGTGGGTAGGTTGGGGGGGGGGGTGAGGGGGAGGATGGGCAGGCTGTATTCATGAGAAAAAAATGAAATGACAATTTCCTGTCATGTAGTGCAAGAACAACAACAGTACAGTCATACAATTAACGAATTGCATAATTTTGTTCGGAAAAAGAACAATGAGGCCTTCTACTCGAACCCAAATAAAAATATTGTTCTATGGATTTAGTTGTATAAACATTACGACTATGTTTACAGTGTTATCAACAAGAGCAACATTCAAGCGTATAGTAAAATGCAACACCTATAAACAATGAAAGGCTTTTCAAAGCAACTAGTATATAGCCAAGAGTGAAATATAAACACCACAAATTACTTTCAAAGCATCAAAGGCGTGTCGATAAAAAGAACATCCCCAGAAGACAGTCAGCATAATCAGTCAGTATAATCAATGAAAAAACTATTCACTATTGGCTTGGTAAAGTTTGTTAACAAATCCAAAGTAGGGCATCGTAGATTCTTTCAATAATATTATTGTCAATCACTTGACTTTAGATAACTGTTTACAGTAATAAGAAATTATTAGACTATTAATTTGGTTTTCGGTAGAGTGTAGGTTTAATTACAATTGCGAATGAAATAAATTCTAAGCAATCATGTTCAATTACATTTAGAGAAACTTTGATGAGCTAAGTATGCTAGTTTACATTAATGAGCTGATGTGGTATTTCCTAACGCAATGGTCACACAGTTCCGAATACTGAAGCCAATCCATTACGATGTTCGGGCCATTTTTAAATTGATGCTTTGTCTCGTCTCAAACGTCTTTTTTAAAAGCAGAAAAAATATTCCGTTTCTCCGTGTAGGCCTTAGATCAGATACAACTGCACAGTACTACAATGTACTAGTAAACAATAACGATTAGTGGAAGGATAATCGTGACTGTCAGACTGATGCCTAAATGTGTAAGCTTGGAAACAGTGTGTACGATGCTTCACCTTGACCTACTTCCAAGCCATCAAGAACAGAACAGGTAGTTGTTTTAAGTAACGCCAGACGACCAGATTGTATCAGTGTCGGCCACGAGATGGACTGGTATTCATCCTGCTACGGTGCAACTGCTGGATATAACCGCATTATTGAACTTCTCTTGTTTATTTTGAGTTTTTTTTTACACAAGTCGCACGGCATGAATTTGCCAGAACACACACCCCTTGCTACCAATCATATCGATTTATTAATGCGAAAAAATTTAAATAATTTTTAAATTTAATTTTTTTATTTTTTTTTTTTAATAATTTTTTATTTTTTAAAAAAAGTTCCCACCTTTAAACCAAGCCTTTATTTTTTTTTAATTTAATATTAAATTATTTTAATCCAAAAAAGGGTTTTTTTGGGCAAAAACGTTGGGAAAAAAAG
>CM032666.1:63574602-63640066 GCA_019095985.1 Streblospio benedicti | reverse complement strand
AAAATGTCCTTGTTTTTAAAACCCCAAGGGTAATCCTTTTTTTTTTAAAAAAAATCAAAAAATTTGGGGTTCCAACCCTAAATTTTCCCCGGTGAAAAAGCAGGGAAAAAGGGGGGTTCCGGACAAAGCACCAAAATTAGCGTTTAATATTAGCCTTTCTAAGACTAAAATTTTTTTAAATTTAGTTTAAATATACATGTTTAGTTTCCTTCATATTAAAACACCACAGAGAATACAACCACTGTACGTGGATGTATATCTTAGACTGACTCAAATCGGTTTTAAATATCATAGAATACCATGTCGCAAGCTGGTTTAAAGCGGGGGTACTTTCCCCCACCCAAGGTGGGTCCCCCAGCACACCAAAACCAAAAAATCGCGATCCTAAGTGTAAGTCCCAAGCGGGGTTTTTTTCGGCCGTGGGGACTGCAGAAGAAGTTGGCTTGCCAAACTTTTTTACGACCACCCGGTCGGGCCCTAACGAAGTAGGCAGTGGGGACCGTAGGGAAACGCAGGGGGATTCAACCGCACGTTGTCACACAGACAATCGGGGGTCTTTGAAGAAGTGGATCCCGTATTTTATTTTTAACACACGGTATGAACGTTTATTCGCGGTAATCGCAGTTTGATGGATGTTGCACGGCCCCCTAAAAACCCACCCCCTGTCCCGCCCCTCAAAACGCACGGACCCCCTTTGCGTTTTGCCCACACAGATGGCCAATGCGTGCGGAAAATGCCGATACGCCGCAGACCCCAAGACGCCCACCAAAGGGAAAGGGGGAATTCCCCTGCTTTAGACTGGGCTGTTTCGAGTGCTATGATCCGGTTTCAAAACTTTTAAATGGTTTTTGGCCTTGACAAAGGCAGTTAATATATAAACTTTCAACAAGGTGTTCACTGTGTTGTGGCGTACTTCGCTGGCGTCTATTGGATAAAGATCATCAACTGTACTTAAGGGAATTGGTATGGAGCGGAAGATCCCACTTGAGTTCAAATGTTATTGTTGATACCCTGGTGGGGCAAAGTATTCGAACAAAGCCGTGGCTCAACTGAGGGACCATCAGGGGTATTCTGGACACGAAAAGGTACATTTCTTTAATAGACCTATCGATGACAGAGATTGTACTTTGGGGAGTGTGTGTGGTGTGGGTGGGTGTGGGTGGGGGGTGGGGATGAGGGGAGGATGGGCAGGCTGTATTCAGGAGAAAAAAAATAAATGACAATTTCCTATCATGTAGTGCAAAAGAACAACAACAGGCCTGATCGCCTACAATTAACGAGGAATTGCATAATTTTGTTTCAGGCAGAAGCGAAGCCTTCTACTCGGAACCCCAAATAAAAAGCCATTGTTCTATTGATTTAGTTGTACTCGCTTATTACGACTATGTTTTACATCCTTAAAACAACATTCAAGCGTATAGTAAAATGCAACACCCTATAAACAATGAATGGAAACTTTCAAAACACAACTGAGTATATAGCCAAGTGAAATATAAACACCACAAATTACTTTCAAGCATCAAAGGCGTGTCGATAAAAGGCATCCCCCAAGACGGTCAGCATAATCAGTCCAGTATAATCAATGAAAAAAACTATTCACTATTGAAGCTTGGTAAAGTTTGTAAACAAATCCAAAATAAGGGCATCGTAAATTCTTTCAATAATATTATTGTCAATCACTTGACTTTAAGATAACTGTTTACAGTAATAAGAAATTATTAGACTATTAATTTTGGTTTTTTTGGGTTTGAGGTGTAGGTTTAATTACAATTGCGAATGAAATAAATTCCTAAGCAATCATGTTTTCAATTACATTTAGAGAAACTTTGATGAGCTAAGTATGCTGTGGTTTACAATAATGAGCTGATGTGGTATTTCCCCTAACGCAATGGTCACACAGTTCGAATACTGAAGCAATCCATTACGATGTTCGGGCCATTTTTAAATTGATGCTTTGTCTCGTCTCAAACGTCTTTTTTAAAAGCGAAGAAAAATATTCCGTTTCTCCGTGTAGGCCTTAGATCCGAAATACAACTGCACAGTACTACAATGTACTAGTAAAGAATAATGATTAGTGGAAGGATAATGCGTGACGCTGTCAGACTGATGCCTAAATGTGTAAGCTTGGAAACGAGGTTTGTACGATGCTTCACCTTACGACCTACTTCAAGCCATCAAAAGAACAGAACAGGTGAGGATTTGTTTAAGTAACGCCAGACGACAGATTGTATCAGTGTCGGCCACGAGATGGACTGGTATCCATCCTGCTACGAGATTGCAACTTGCTGGATATAACCACATTATTGAACTTCTCTTGTTTATTTTTGAGTTTTACACAAGTCGCACGGCATGAATTTGCCAGAACACACCCCTTGCTACCAATCATATCGATTTATTAATGCGTTGAGAAAAATAGACGTATTTTGCAATTCATAATCAAACGGCAAACAACAACATATATATATATATATATATATATATATGCTGTAACGCCACCTGCTGTAGCAGCAGCAGCCAGCAGCAACCCGCCCGCCAGCAACGCTGCTGCTGCTCGCCGCATACTCACTCATATGCTTATATATATATATATATTCAAATAACTAATATACTATATACACAACCTAGACTGGTCACGATGTAACATTTAAATCAATCTACATGGACTACTTTGTAAGACCCTGTAAGACAGTAGTGAAACACACATGGTCACTGCTTTTGACACTGGACATTGGTTGCGCTGTACTGTGGCGGGACGGAGTCAGGTGCCTCCACCTTCCAACACATGCCACGCATTCCCGGTGTCAGATCAATGGCCAGTGGATTAGCTATAATCCAGTCGCCGCTGTGGGCATCTGTCAGCTGACCCACCGATGGTGATTGGTGATATCGTCTGCTTTAGATATTGCGCATGTTTTATGTCGATTGTGACGGCCGCGTGTTATTCACTGCCGTGTATTGCTTTTTTCTCTCAATTGCATGCAATACGTGACTTATTGAAAACAGACCCGACTATTGAAGCCGAAAATACATCGGGTGTATTCATTTTCTAAGGTCACGTTGCCTTGAAACATACTTGGTATTATTTTCTTCTTCTATGCCCGGTATTTGTCAGCTCCCAGACAGTAAGCATTTGGGTTGGTGACTGTCAAGACTCGGTCTTTCAGCATATTTCTATATGAACGATGATACTACACTAATCTACATACTACAAACCACTTACAATATCATGAAAGAAAATATGAAATGGCTATTAGCTCGAGTTATCAGGTAACAACTAAAAGTCCTTCCCGGAAAGCAAATGTTTATTGATGTCATATCCACTATCAAGACACAATTAACTAGCATTGTACACACATATGACTCGGTCATGGCCGACACACGTCATTACTGTCCACTGATACGTGTCTACGTGAACAGGACGATGGCGGGAGCTCCATACAAACTGGCTATGTGTGGATACTAGTGTGCAAAAAAACGGTTCATGTTTCAGAAATCTATGTTACTCGTATTGGCTTGAGTTGGTATCGGTTGTGAATGGCAATAATGTGTATATTCAGCGTTAATTGCATTGAGTTCTGCATGGCGGGTAATTCCAATGTGGAGATAATTGCGATAATGGATTGCTGGCTAATCAGCAAGAACGCGCCTCACCTGATTTACTGGCACAAGTGACCACTCAGCACCGAGGACGTAGACGTGCGCCACAGACACACCGTAGACACACACATTAATATTAAACTCCATAAGCATCATACGCCAACCGTTACCAAGCGACGTACTCCACATCTAGGGAGAAAGAGCATCGGTTAAAACTTACATTACTCAACTGGCCATTTGTATACATCACGTGGAACAAGCATTAAGTCTATTTTTAGACGGTATCATTACTCCACGTGAAGCGTAATGGGGCCTCTTGATGCACCATAAGCGATTGGCATGCATAATTAGGTGTGCATAACATGATCATCTCTATTATCGAGTATGACAAGAGACCAATATTGTGTCAATGTATGCACACCAATCGAATTATCCACGTTGACGATACAATCTCCTTATACATGCATCTATGGCTATGATTCTACAGTCAATAGGAGTTTTTGGAAGAAAAGGTCAGATTGAACAAGCGTTGAACATTGAATTTTAAAGTATGGCGTCCAAATAGATGGACTATTTTAGAATTAAGGTTGTGAATGAAGTTCACGTTCCTAGGTTGCCCGGTGATTCCACAAATTATACCTTTAGCCATAATCACTATAGTCTAGGCTCACGAAAGATCAATGATTAGTCTGCACGTATCAATCCAATTAAGCACGCTCGCGTGGAGGGCGATAATAGAAGGGTTAATCGCTCGAACTGTATGCAAGGGCCATTCTGCTCCTAAGGACTATATTAGGCCCTCTAATGTGTTATGGCGTTATTAAACAAGACGACAATATGAAATGAACAAACTTTTATGTGACTGATCATAATGAATTTCCCGAATATTTGCACGGTTTTTGTTACATCAATTTAGACTTATTCAAAATGAATAGCAACACTGGCATGCATGTCTTGCTTTTCCTTTCATACCATGTGTTATGGAGCAATAAGAAGAAATACAACTACTGCAGTTCATTGATAAACATAGCTTGGAGTGTGAGAAACTTTCTTTATATTAGTGTTTGATTCTCAAATGTAATCCATATATGACATCAGCTTGAAGTCCATACACGACGCACGTACCCACGAAACATCATGGCCACACCCCTACGTTGACTCTAATTGTTATAGGTCTGTTACGGTACCTCTGTTATCACTCGCAGTGCATTGCCCATAAGAAACAACTTTTGCTTACTGTCTGTTGTTTGTTGCTTTAACATATACGAGCATACACCCACATTGAGTGCTTTTATTAATTTATTGACACTCACCACAATTGGTTATGCTTTATGTCGTAGATACCATTACACCGCACGTACCGTTTACACGTCTAGGCACGGTGGTCGATGAAAGACATATTAAAGCTGCAAAGTGCTCTCATCAAGCTGTTATTTATATTTGATATTTGAAGGTTTTATTGCCATCTTTTGAACTTTCTTTGTATTCGGACGTGCATATAGAGAGCTGCTGCTGACTATGAAAAATGAGTCACTGTGCCATGTGACAGCTCTTGGCCGTCGATCTGCGCTCATTCACAAATGAAATACATTAGTATAGAAATATAGAGAAGGCAGTAATATTTGCAACAATTACATCGTAAAGTCTCGCACGTCAGATAACTGAGATAGCATCACCAGTATGTACTAAACATTGCGGAGTTTTGGGGTACGCTTGTACATAAAACTCTGCATTTCAAGACACCAGAATAGAACGATGGGTGTGACTTTGCGCAATATATCCAGTACGCACGTCGAGTGGAAAGTCCACTGCACGACGAAGACGTAAAATAGACGCCTGTTTCAATGCTATGTACAATGAAAACAGACGAGGTATTTTGATGGAGTGGGACAGACTGTTACTGTGTAACTGGGACTTACAGTTGAGGATGTCGCATAATGACATATGACGGCACGGATACAATGTGCTGATAACGATAGAATTTCACTGATCACGAGAGGCGGTGGTCTGTCAGGTTTAACCCCATTATATTTGGTTCGGGCTTTTCATTCAATTCATTCAATTCACAAATACTTTGTAACAATATTTTGTAAGGCCGCTTATAGGCCACGTGAAAGAGATTCCTGAGGACGCCTGAGAGGTCATATAAAACAGATTCCTGTAAATCAACTATGGTTCATCCCACAATCAAATTTAATAGGGCGTGTTTTACGATTGTTTTTTTATGAGGGGATGTTTTTACCGAAAACTTTTTAAATTGGTATCGCATTCGTCATCCAACATTGGACACTACTACAGTGATGGATGTAGCGTTTGAAGTGAATTTGCATACGCGTGATATATGACTTTATTTTAGACATAGTACAAGTTCCAGTCCATATGTAAAAACTAAAATATCAATACACATTCACAAAATAAAACACATATCACTATAGGTCAATAAAACTCCTCAACATCATAGAACACTATGTAATGATTACTTAGATCTGTTGGCGATGTGCAAACGACAATGAGTGGGAGTTGATGTCATTACTTCATCTTAATATATTACACTAATTGCTTTGATGATGAAAACCTACTTAAAACGTATTCACTCTCGTGTGACATATTTAGAATCGTGGAACTTGCAAAAACAGCATCAAGATGATTGCCGCAAAGTGGTTCAAAGCGTGGTGCTTAGTGGGTAGCAGTACAGTGGGTATGTCAGCACTGTTTCGTCCATAAACGGTAATTGTTTGGCAATAGCCTCAATCACCTGAAATTCTTTCATACGGATTAAAATCTTCTACACGTGCATCTTTAGAGTTTGCACTTTCTCATCTAAGCATTCTTTATGTGTACTGTTTCTCATAAATATGGTTCATTGATACTATTTGTTATAATACAGCTTATTATTAAAATATAAAACATGTGTAGTACACCTTCGGTGAATTATTAACACTCCTGAGCGATATATGGTCGTATACTGGCCGAGATTCAATTGTCTGTGTGTTCCTTCATCGTAAATAGCACACCTCCGTGGGATACTAAAACAGTGTGTCTTGCATGGTGACTATAGAATGGTGCGCACCAGAATTACACTATTATGTCATGTTAAATTCTTTATATTCTTTATAGTCGAATAGCAGCACATTCAATTACACTGGCTTCTCGCAGTTTAATGAATATTGTTAAAAAAATGTGTTGCATTTATATTCACAATATTAATGCATTATCAATATATTTTAAGCAGATGTTGTTTGATTTGTGTTGTGAGAGACTCTGTGTACATGTGTACAGCTGTACTCACGTTTGCTGGTTTCGCTTTGTCGGCTCAGAATACAAATTGTATTAAATTAATTCTATACTCTATGCGGTTAGGATTGTACTGATGACACCGCCCCATCATGTGAATACCCTGTGTTTAGGGTAGGCATACTGGAGCATTCTGAGCTTTGCATGCTGGACCTACCTATGGACTATCTGCACTCACAATACCGATCTATAACGGAGCACCATTGGAGAGGACCAGTCAGAAATTATGAGAGAGGGAGGATTTTCACAAATTTCTGTGAACAACATGGGCTTGCAAATCTCTGTTCAAAATGGACGCACCCCCATCCCCCTCATGTGAAGACATATGCCGCCGCCATACTCCATCAGAGTGACGTGTGTTAAACAAACAGAAGGTGAAAGAGGGTCAAGCACATTAGCCCTATTTATTTCGTAAAATGTGGTGTAAAGAACAGGGAGTGTCCCGTATTCTCCTACTGCCCCCCCTCCCCTTCCCCGCCTCTCTCTGACATATGATTTGCTCCCTTTATTTTTACGGGATTTCTGCTGAGACTTTAATGGGGAAACCATTTATTTATTTATTATTTATTTATTTATTATTTATTTATTTATTATTTACGGCTCAGGGGGTATGAAATAAATGTAACCATTGCGGTATGATTTTCATTTTTTTCCAATTACCATATTCCCTAAAATTAGTACCAATTTTGCCGGCCGTGCACACAAGTGCACTTCACATCTGAAAAACCCATAAGTGCACCTCAGATTTTAAAAACTCATTAATGCACATTAAATTTTCAAATGCCGACCCCCCCTATGTCCCTATCCAAAACAATCAGCCCCCATCCCTTATCCCCACATGTGTTTTTTTTTCATACCCCCGTTGGGCATGATAAATTTTAGCCCCCTTATTGTGTCTGTCTCAAGTATTGATATATATCCACGGTTCAATACAATAGGATAATGATAGATTCATTAAACTTTCCAAGTTCGGTCATTAAATATGCAAGTCCAATTTAGTCCACCTTCCATTTGCAACATATTCAATCGCCAGTGTATTATATCTATAGAATTCCTTCAAAGATGTCTGTGAGTCTAGTTCGCAGTATATAACAGTGGTTACAAAGCGTCTTAAAATCACTCACAGTACTGTTGCTGCCAAAATATAACAAGCACATAAAACTGGGCACACCACAACCCATATATACGTGTATGTGCATCAAAAATAGGTGAGCGAGCATAGATGCATCCCCAAATATATCAGTGTATACTGATCGATGCTCTCTATGTGTACAATGTCAGCCAGTAGATTTATTGTCTTATTGGCGTTTTATCAACACACGTGTTCAACATCGACCAGACAGTTTTAAATCGTTTGAGATTCCCCACAGTAGGAATTTGTGTATTATAAAAATTTCCTGATTTTTTTTATATTAGTTATACTCACTTGCCCTTCGGGTTTTCTGCCGGAACTGTATACATTCAAGAATATGAGAATAGTCATAGCATGACTGACCCGCCAGGCAGTAAATGCACCCCACTCTGTGCGGTCATGCTTATGCCTCTGCTTCTAATACGGCGTTTGATACAAGGGGAATAGAGCAAAACTTGACCATGGATGAAGGAGATTCCCGTTAACTGACCGCAAGGGCCATAATCACCGATAATGAACACCTACGTGTGAATAAATCTGCGTTGACAAAGTTCATATATCTAATGATCTGAGTGTTTGACTCTAAATAATATCTATATATAATTACGAAGACATGGGCGTGACCATGGTTGTTGTTTTTTTGTTTTTTTTTTGTTTTTTTTCGAAATTCGCCTGCAACTCTTTCCTGGGGCGCTTTCACGCATTTTGAGTGTACCACTTTATGGGAAATCACCTTCTACGGGTCTATTTGTTCTTCGTGCACTTGCTTTCATCAGTATTGACGAGAAAACTGACTTACCATCAAAAATAGCATACTAATGGTTGTTTTTTATTTATAGTGCACTTCCGGTTCATTGTTGCTGCGTGCGTTATGTTTCACCGTTGCTGCGTGTGTCTGTCTCACGGGTTTGGAAATGTTGCGTGCGTTATGTTTCTGTGTTGCTGTGTGCGACTTTAGCCACCTTTGTTGCTGCGTGCGTTTGTCTCTGTTGCTGCGTGCGTTATGTCTCCGTAGGAGACGGGAGGGAAGCTAGTATATAATAAAATACACAGGTTCCATAACCGCCTCGTATAATTAAGGTTAATTTCTCTTTATCAAACAATGCATAATATAATATACTCAGGCATGAGTTGAACTGGAGTATATCGCTTATTATCTACAAATATCTTATCTAACCGAATCTATGATTGGTGGGTAAGAAGGAGGACTGGCTCAGGCATAGAGTGAAAGGGCATGAAGAGAGGGCGTTGTCTACTTCATGTGCTTGTGCGAGGATGGCTTCTATGACGAGTATGTTGTCAGTAGGACAGTGGAAGTCGCATACTACTTTCAGACAGTTTTACCTGAAACCTCACCTTCCATCGTAACCAGATGCTAGAGCTGGAACCTCTTGCGGTGGCTTCTCAGATGGTTTGAGGAGAGCTATTCGTTTTTTACCGAAGGTTTGAACTAGTGAAATTTAGTGTAAATGGTAAAAGGGTTCAGGTAGCAATGGTGCTACAAGTCCAGAGTGTACTGGGGTAAAGGGTACCATCCAAGCCTCACTGCTACGTGCAGCGATAGTAATCTAGAGGTGGTAGACAATTTTGGCCATTATATGGCCAAATTTGTAGTAATTCTAGTTTTAATAACAAAATTTATATCATCTGTAGATTACATTATGAACACCCTCCCTCCTCCCCGCGTAAACCGATTTGGAGTGTAGTTCTTTGAATACGAACGAATGAAGAATGGGGTCATGTGCTTTGGTTATATAGCAAGTGTGCACATGCGCGGAGGGAATATAGGTTACGGCCTGTCGTAAAGAGATAAATCGACGAGGATTTGATAATCGGTAATGATAAGAAGATAAGAAGAAGTTGTTTGTCTCTTTTAGAAAGGGTTTAAGGGAGACATTGCTACAATAACAGGGTGGATAAAAAAGACAGTTTTGAAAGCCTATGAGGTTGCTGGCAAGAAGGAGGACTTGCTCAGGCTGCACAGGGTGAAGGCACATGTTGTGAGGGCTTTGGCGACTTCATGGGCTTGTGCAAGAGTGGCTTCAATTTCAATGGAGAGTTTACTGTCAGCAGGACAGTGGAAATCCAATACTTCCTTCACCCAATTCTACCTGAGAGACCTCACCTTTTGTCGTAACCAGATGCTGGAGTTTGGACTTCTTTCGGTGACCTCTCAGATTGTTTGAGGTGAGCTATTTGTTTTTACCGAAGATTTGCACTACAGCTCCATAGTGTCCTGGACCAGAATGAAGGATTTGAAATGGAAATGATCTGTTATATATAATTTGAAAGTACAAGCAGATGTTATACATAATATTTGTAATTTTGAATGCTTTGACATATGTATCTTTATTGTCAGATATACATAGTATCATAAAGAATGTAATACTTTGCATTACAATGATTCACACGAATTGGATTTTCTATGACCTATTTCATGTACGCACCTGGTACACACATAACAAATATAATTCATATACAAGTATGAACGTGTTCTATATATCTGTATCATACAATTCTTGCAATAATTTATGGAAACAGTCATATGGAGCACGACCCCAGACCAGTCACACAATGTGCTATAAAAGTAACTAATTTCCATTTATATAGTCATTTTCAAGGTTCAATACAATGTGCGGTAATGTGAGCATGGCAAGGTGGGCGGTGAGTGTGTCCAGCAGGGCCATAAGGGAAAACCCAAAAGGGATACAAAAAACACACATTTAAAATAGTCACTGAAAGCTAATCGATTTAATTGATTATCAGTTATGGATTGTTTGGGGTGTTAACGATCGGTGGTTGTAGGTATAGGCATGCGTGTATATTTTGACCTCCACCTGTTTTGTTATCCCATCACTACTGGAATGTTGCTAATGACTTTGTATTCTGGAATATAATCTATGAGTGTTACCCGACAGGTGCAAACCACAAAGTTTCGGCAATGGTTTTCCAAGAGAGCTAGTATAACATTTCAAGATAACTAAGACTGCGTCGAACATGTTGCGATCGGTTTTCAAATAGCTACCTCACGTGCTAAGGGTCAACGCTATACGAGTCTGGTGGTCACTTTCCACAACTTAAATAGGCGTAAGATTAAGGTGAGTTTAATAATTGAAAATTATTGAGGGGGTTATAATCACCTCGGGTCGCTCTCACGTTGCTTCTTATATAGGCCTGGACTGCTCAAACCCACGTCTTAAACACTAATGTGTTGTAAAATCAAAACTCCTCCTAACCAATAGACAATCTCTGAAAACTTATTGTGATAAAAATAACTATGAATTCTTAAGCTGTTAACCTAATATGCATGTGCGAGACGGATGCCAATTAGAGGATGTGATGTGTTTTACTTCGAACTGAGAAGCATAAAATCAAATACGCTACTCGATAGTCAGACGTTATTCTGCGTGTACATAATACAACAAAGACCACCTCCAGCTGACAAAACGTAACCTCAACAAAAACACTTCTCAATCCAATGCATACGCATTATTATTGCTTCAAACATACACTTTGAAATTCTTTTGAATAAAAACACACAAATTGATCAAGGTCTATAGAGTAACAAATAGTGGATTTATGTTCTTATCGACAAAAGTGTCTAAACACGTGTTGACGATCGATGGTTGTAGGTATCGGCATGTGTGTATATTTTGACCTCCCCCTGTTGGTGAATCTTCCAGGATGGTTAGTTTATCATGGCTACAATAGTTGTAATCAATGTCCTATTTCGTACTTCGAGGATCTGAAGCTAGAAGATCTGTTATATTAAAGACTTAGATCTGAAACTCGATGAGGTTTATGTGAATCTTCTACTATTATGCGTCACATAGCCCTTTATCGGAGGAGCTCGACGTTGTTGTTTTTTATTGTTGCAGAGTTCTCCTCATCAACAGTAGGTGTATAGCTCGGTGACATGAACAGGCGATGTAAGAATGGTGTCTGTTTGAAAAGGGCAGTTTTGTTGGGCAGATGTGCCAGCAAGAGGGTGGTGGTGTCCGCCCTTTTCTGACGTCAGCTTTCATCCCAGTCTTACAAAAACAGAAATAGCATCCATAATAAAAATACAGACAATAGCAAAACAACAGCTATCCACACAGCTAAATCTTCTGCAAAGATGATTGAAATATTTTACCCGTGGACATGTCAAAGATATTCCGGACTATCATGCTTAACTTTAATTTAACAAGTATAATTACTGGTGTTATAGTGAAGGTTCATATATCCTGGTATATGTACATAAATATACAGTGTATTACTTTAAACCAAAAGATATATAGAAGAAAAATATATATATATATTTTATGTTTGTATATATTGACAGTCTGAGGCTATATATGTGTATATAAGCTATATATATATATATTATATATATATATATATATATATATATATATATATATATATATATATATATATATATATATATATATATATATATATATATATATATATATATATATATATATATATATATATATATATATATATATATATATATATATATATATATATATATATATATATATATATATATATATATATATATATATATATATATATATATATATATATATATATGGTTTGAAGTAATAAGCTGTATGTGTGAGTATAATTACCTCTAAAACAGGATTTATTTAAGAAAATACAAGTTGAGAGTGCATTGTGCACGAAATATTTATGCATTAAAAAGATAAAATTCACCTAATGCTTTGTTCATGAGAAGACTGATGTAATATGTGAAAAGTGGAAGTGAAAGAATTTAGAAAATGCAATAAGAATGTATGCATAGGACACATATTATTAGCATGAAAATGAGTTGTTTGGTGTTGTTTTTGTGAAAAAGGGGTGTGCATGCCCCCTCCGCCCTCTGGATCATCTGGCTATGATTAATTAGAAGTTTTTCTCATGATTTGCGAACGTCCAACATTCATTGTCTATTGTAGATGGACCATAAGATTTAGCTTTAAAATTGATGAAATAATCATTCAAGTGACTGTACACCCAAACGAAATCCTGAAGTCATCCGGAGGAGAGGGGGGGGGGGTGCATAAATAGCCAAATTTTGGCTGAAGTAATTTGTGAAAGGTTCCTTACAAAATATCCGGTTGAATTACCACCAAATTGTGTGGACTCAATGCAAGACGACACATCATTTAAATAATGAGTCCATGCTGTACTTGGCGGTTCTAATCTACCTCACGAAGATGTGCCTTAATTACATTTGCGGCTGTGTATACAATTAGCATCATATTCGTAATAAACATATGCAACTGAGTCTGATATATGTGATGCACATGTATTTGCATGTTTTATGGATTCACGTGTTACTGCGACATGTGGGTAATGCAGATAGTGTGCATCGAGTACATTATACATTGACATTAATTAAAACACTAGTTTATGAACACTCTTATGGGTATTGCGTTATATGGACGCCTAAGTATCAACTGCATGTCCTGCCTCGCTAATGAAAAGTCCATTGGTGAATTATGCAACAGCAGCACAAACAATAAACTCAGATAACCAGGCTGGCGAAATATACAAACGGGAGATGTTAATTTACTCGGCAGTCATATCACAGGGCAAAACCACAGCTAATCTCAGATTCGAAGGTTATTAGCATCTGGTTTCAAAGGGAAGACTGTTGGCGAGCATAATCAGATATCATTTGTGGGCAGTGCAGACAACATGTAGACCCACTGCGACATGACATTGACAGATTGACGAGTTTCAACAACATTATTCTGCTATATATTATCGTGCAGGTAATATTTAAACAATGGGTTTAATACTGGTCGTTTTATATATCGAAATACACAGCACCCAAACCATCAATTGCGCCCGCCTGTCCTCCCGTCCCTCTGTCTTGTTACCCCTCTACAGGTAACCTCATATTACCATGAGCCCCATCATTATGACTAGGTGCGGATTGTATGTACTACTATTATGTACTACTATTATTTACAAACACTATATTGTACACATTTTACTTTTACATAGAAAGGGTAACCAACAGGCGCAGATACCATGGGATCAAGAGCATCTGTTTTAGACTTGATTAACGCTCTAGTATATACTTTATCACTTCACATTATTGAAATAAACCGACAACCTCTTCTGTTATTTCTGATGTTTACTTATAAATAGTAGCAAAATCGACGTTTTAAAGCAACTTTCCACAATGAACATTATCTAAACAGAGGCACCAAAGGTGAGAAATGAATAAAAGTGTGTGTGTGTGGGGGGGGGGGGGGGGTCACATTGACTATAATCATCCATATGGGCTCATTTAGTAGTACATTACTGTCTACTGCTATGTGGAATTATTAACAAGTGAGCATGGTGAACGAATTACTGACTTCACGCAATGATCCTTGAGGTTCACATAACTTACTCCAGCCGTTGCAATGTTTACCATCATATATAGAAGCACATGAGTAAATCTACAACACCGGCTGGCACGATAACCTTTTTATGTGAAAAGTAATGTTTCCTGTTGAAATGTTCATTTCAAGTTGTTTGCGATGTAATCTTTGTGAAGCGCTACTCATTGGGGAGCGGTACTTAAGTTGCTATATATTCCAATTCGGTTGTATCACTCGGTACCATTTTCAACTGATGTCTGTAGTCACGAAACCCTGATTATGTTATGGTACTTAGAATCAAGCGAACATAACACAGCCGGTGAGAGAATGTATTTCACATTGGTAATTTCCTTCTCAAAATAGCGTTTTATAGATTTACGCACAGCACCAATTAATTGGTGAAAAGAATATAAGTATAATGTATTTACCTGCGTGGTCTTAACGTCACGTGCACGTGACAAACTATTCAACCTTCAAGTTATGTCCATGTGTGTCCATCACCTGTACCTATTTAACGTGTAGGTACCACGGAGCAGTGTGCAACCTGTTAGATGTAGGTTTGTTCAACACCTACCATCAGACCCGACCGGGAATTGAACTCACGACCTTATGGTCACAAGTCCAACTCTCTATCCACTCGCCACGGGAGCAATGGCATGTGTTTTAGAATCACTTCAGCATGAGCGCAAATCATGGTGCTGGTTTTTGGTTGCTCAAACATTGCGAAAGTTCACACGAAAATGATTAGAATTTTGCCACTTTGCTCTGTGAGTAGTTTTGATATAGTTATGAACAAAAAACTGGTGTCAATCATGCTAACAGATACCATTAAATGTCCTGTAATCGGTTTAATGAATACAAATAAACACCACAATACGCAAAAAAAATGTGTGTCCATCACCAGTATCTCTATTATACCACAATCTCAACCAACATAAACACGGATTAACCATCAGACAATCATTGTCATTTCAGTGGGTAGGTGCTCACACTATGTCTTGTAAGCAAAACTTCAGTTTCCAACGGATGCTTTATTGGTCGATTAGGGAAGTGGCACCATCTCTCACGCGGCTCGGTGAAGAGCCGGCATCACGATAGACACTTACCGCTCATGTGCTATACTAGCACCAGGTCATATACCCCCATTTCACTGCTCATTTACATAGTTCCAATTGTGAATTCCCACAAAAAAAATACCACTCGCCCGTTTACACCTGTACTCCTCCATAGTCGTCCGTATGCGGACCAAATCGGGCACACATACAGCACACATACAGAACACATACAGCCGAGTGACATGGCAGTGCAAATATCACGTACTCATACAGGCAGTCTATACTGTAATTGTCACACAACTTCAAACATCAAATTCAAACAGCCTAGATGGGACGATGGGGGATTTCCCCATGGTTATCGATTGCAATCGCCTGCTATCATCTCTCAGCCGCACCACACTTGGCCCTCAATTCTGCCATATGACGAGGTTGGATTTTTATTGATTAATACTTAATCTGGTTGCTAGTATCTTTACTTCTCCGGTTTTGTTCGTGCTTGCGGTGTATCGTCTCTACCCCCCCCCATCGTCGGGACCTAAACAAGTCGTGGGTATCGACGACTAGGTCACAACAAAATGCACATTTTGGCGGGAAAAAGATTTCTCCCATTCCATGGTCGCCATACGTTACGACTTGGTAAAGACTGGTGAAGACTAAATCTCAGAAATTGGAGACCTGCCGCGGTGACTGTTTCCGACTTGGTGAGGACTTGCGGAAGACTTGGTTAGGACCAGATCATGATATGGTGATGACCTTATGAAGACTGATGAAGGTAGCATCATAGGTGGGTAGCCTCATCGATAGCTTTGTGTAAAATGAACCAAACTCTGGACATTTCCGTCTCTACCACGTCGTTATCAGGTCGCAATCAGGTGAAAACCATGATTTTATGGTCGTTATCTTGGTTAAGACCTGGTCGAGACTTGGTAAAAACTTGGTAACGACTTGGTAATGACTTGGTAATGATTTTGTATTGATTTTTTGAGTCGCCAGTAAACCACGGCGACTTTTTTAGTTCCGCTGCAGAGGGTGGAACTAAAAATGTTGCATCAATCGCCGGTGCATCGATGACTTTTTCGAAGACTAGTTGCCGACTAGCTAATGACTATGGAGACTAGATACCGACTTGATACCGACTTGGTAAGGAACATGGTGGCGACATGGTGGCGACCACTAAAAAAATTACGGTCGTTACCAAAACGTCTTGGTCCGAAAATAGTCTTTCAAAAGACCCTATATCTAATAGTTTTTATTTCTATTATTACATAAACCACTTGTGTCAACGAGCATTGAGAAATACAACTGTGGCGTTTGAATAGAAAAAGGTCTTTTAGTTCAAATCGGTGTCGCCGCATACCTTGTCATTTAAAGGAATGACATACATTCATCAAACATAGTTACAAACGAACAAAATGCAATGCTTGCTTCAGCAGCTGAGCTGAAGCGACGCAATAAAGGGTCTCACTCCAACTAAATGCCCTTCTAGATGTTTTATTTGATCTTTGAGTAATCATTTTTCCGTTTATGTTGGCTCGTTTAAGTAGAATGGGTCAGCAACCACACCGATCAGCAGCATAGAGGGATTATCTGAACAGTGGTGTCTTATGCCACAATTATCCGTATGATTGAGAATTAACACAAATACCAAGCAATGTTAATCTATGACACCAAAAAAGCTAAAAATTATATTTTGTTTTGTTTTTTTTTTTTTTTTTTTTTTTTTTTTTTTTTTTCCTATTCACTATTGGTGGAGCATGCCACCATTTCGTTTCATTTGAAGCACTTGGAAACCCTACTGCATTCAACAATTATCCACGTCTTTTCGCATGGTAACTCATTCCCACTGTAATTTGTTAGAGGACTTCAGAGGAAATAAGCTTGTGAGGTACATAGAACTTTAGTGAGATTGCTCGACTTAGTTGTTACGTCCCATTTTATCCCATATACAAAATGCCTAGTAACACATGGCTACCTCGAAATATATTGCATTAAATGTTAGTAACGTGTGCACCTTTTCCTTATTCAACAGCCACTTTTACCATTTAATCCGCACTATTCTCATCACACACCTTTGCACATCCCGCCATCATTCATACTGCCA
Organism: Streblospio benedicti; assembly: GCA_019095985.1. Lineage (NCBI taxonomy): Eukaryota > Metazoa > Annelida > Polychaeta > Spionida > Spionidae > Streblospio > Streblospio benedicti. The sequence continues at coordinate 63,622,519 of CM032666.1, read as the reverse complement.
CCGTGCACTCCCACCTCCTCACACGCGCACCCGCCTGTGGGAGAGATTCGCCATTTCCTCCAGGATTTCACCAATTTCAATGCATTTCCCATGTTAAAGAAATGAGTTTGCTAAAAGAAGAACGTCATGATATATTCTTCTGGCGTTACATGTACAGGTCACACGACTACGTCTGTCTGATTGCTATGATGGATGAACGCTATATCAGGAATAGACCATTATGGTCGATAGGACAGGTTACCAGAAAAGGCGATTACTGTCATTGTGAGGAGGTTTCTTTGTGTATGATGAATAGTGATTCATAACGTGTTTACCCTTTGTAGACAGATATAAATAGGAACGTCTTGCTCACATCATTCGTGGGGCTACCTTTTTGTTGCTCTGGGAGTAGCAGCGCATCTATCCTCGTCTTCGGTGGCGGCGGCAGCGCCAACGCCGTGTTTTCCATAAGAAATCATTTGACATTTGATATTTTACTCACCAGTTACAAAATTGGTTAAATGACTATTCCACCGTGTTTACGTTCAAAATGTCGTGCGTTGCCTTCAGGCAGGACTTTGAAAAGAAATAGCATTACGTTGCTACTGGCGCCCGTTTAGTGGGTGAAGGCTGATGGAATGGACAAAACACATTATTTGAGATCAGGATAAGATCCAAGCTTTTCAGGCCCATGGGAGGTCCAAGTGAGACTGTTATCACCATCATCGTACTGGTTGGGTGATCTCCACGAGCCCAGACGCCACTCCCTCGCAGCTAAGGGTCAACAGCGGCCATACTCTTGGCATGACATTACGCCTTGGGTATTTATTACCACCTTTGGCGTGTAAAGAAACATATAGGTTAACATCGTGAGGAATTGTTTCTTTTGATATATCTACCGGCAATTATCACAATGAGAATAATAGGTGCGGCTGAGAAATTATATGCTAATAAGATATATTACTACCATCCGGTTTTATTGAGATCCATACAAGTGAGCACCGTGTTTGTGCAAACACACAACACGTGGACATGAGACTAAGACTAAGACTACGAATGTGTTGATTAATGTTTCACACCACATTACAATTATCAAACATTTTCACATATATAAGTGGACGGTCAAAGGATGACCCATTGACCTATTAAGAAACTATTACTTGTTGAATGTATATTAGAAAAAATATATAAAATCTATTAGACATTTGTACTTGTACAGTGTTTACTATGAGTTCATATTGAACATATAAAACAAGTATATTAACACATATTGAGCATGTAAAACAAGTTAAAAACAATTTGTAATCAGAATTACCCCTTGTGAGACTATAACATAACATAAATAAATAAAACATTGTTATAAACTTTAGAATAGAGCATTTGTCTCCTCCTTGAAAATATTTCATTGCAGACTTCTGAAAAAAAAATTCACTAAAATTTCACAATTCTCACAAATCAGGTTTTTTACATCAAAACCTTTTGACCACTTAATAACTTTCCAGATCATCCTGCACCATTGCCTAAGTACTTCAAGGTGTTGGTGTTGGATGGGTATCCACAGTCCCAATATCTCCTTGTATTGCTGCATTTGGTGTAAATTTTGTAACCCCTAAAAATGCCTACACATTCTATCATGAACTGCATCAATACACGAATAACTTTTGCGGCCCAAAATTGATGCACTATACCTTATTACTGGAATTACACATGACTCATAAAGTTTACTGGAGCGATTGTAAGGTAGACCCCCAAGAGATTTTAACATTGGGATAAGAAGACCTAAGGCTCTATTTGCTGCTTTTGCTACCTCCTCTGCAGTAACCCTATAATCCAAATTACAATCTATAGTTAAACTTAGGCATCTATATCTATTTACAATTTCAAGATCAGTATCTCTTTGAGCTTAATGAAATCAGCTTCTAACACTAGTGGGCCTAAAATGTACAATGTTGTATTTTCCTGTATTTACCACCATACTCCGCTGCTTACACTATCTACATAAAACATCAAGCAATAAATCAAGCATATGCTGCAAATCCTCAGCATTGTCACTAAATAGGAATACATCATCTGCATACAAAAATACTTATCATTCCATCGCCAATCTAAACACCCTTACCCATACATTTAATAGCATACTCACCTCATTCTTTACTTGGTATTTGGTCCTTTCACATAATTTAACCGAAATATAAATATGATTTAAACGCAATAATTTCGAACCAGTACTTTCGCTACTTCGTGTGTAATGCAGGCCGGTCAGTTTACACGTAGTAGCCGAGCAGTAAGCAGCAAAAGTATTTTCCCACCCACCTCATCCCATGTATCTTTTGATTATGATAACCATTTTTGTATGCAAAAAATATTTGTACTATTTTAACCATTTCATATGTTAGGAAAATTTAGTGTGTTTTTTTATTGTTAACTGTATGAATAATCTTTAAGGCAGTATGTAATATTATGCAAGTGTTATTACTTTTTTATATTGTGTAAAACTTACTCCATGTGGAGGAAATTTATTGTAAAAAATTTTGATTGTCAATAAACATTAACCTTACACCCCGCAAAACCGTGTCAAGTTTAATACCACTCATAGTTTCATTCTTCAACCATACATTTTAACCATACTTTTAATAGCATACTCACCTCATTCTTTACTTGGTATTTGGTCCTTTCACATAATTTAACATTTTACCACAAACTCCCATCTTTTCTATTTTTTCCCATATAATAAGATACCCCTGTTCACTCTGCCATGTGCCTACGAGAAATCTATGAATGCTGCACATGTATACCTTTTCTGAGACTTACGAGTTTCAGTAATATTGTTGAATGTAGATATACTAGTAATTGGTGATCTACTCTGTACTTCTACCCTTTCGGAAGCTATTTAGTTCTGCAACTGTAAGATTGTTGGTCTGCTTGGCTTGTCATAATGCAATAAAACAGTTAATACATAGCTGGGGCCAATGTTATACCACAGTGATTGGCTGGCCATGGTATACGAATATCTTTAGTCCTATCCTTTAATATAGGAGATATGATGCCACAACCCCATCGATCAGGGATGTGACCTGTCCTGAGTGTTACTACGATATGTTATCTAGTATTCAGGACATTGCATTCGACCCTAGAATCATGATGGCGAGGGGGTATATGTACTACTTTTACTATACACACACAAGTCTTAGTAATATAGATTAGCACTCAGAATAGTAATTGTATGGTAAATGTGGTATACATGTATATACCCCCTCACTATTCTGGAAACATTCGGGGTGACCAAATAAAAGTACAGTAGGACCACGCCCACATTTGGAGCCGCTATCGAGCGAATGTGGATCTGTATCATTTGCAGTGGTCTATTTATACGTTAGTTTGAAACGGTAAGAATAGAGGTAGCCGTTTGATACAGGTGCTCAATATCGTAATTAGATACTCCCAAATAACCCAATTTCAAATATACAACATGGAATGGTTTACCACCAACACATATATGTTATGTGCCCCGGTGTCCAATTTTTTCGACCTGTTATAGAGAATGTCTTGAGGCATATAACAGGCTTGTATATATCTCAGAGAAGTCCTATTATTCCACCTTCCATTGGTAGACGCAGAGATTTATGTCCTCATCATGTGAGAAGTGAGCACGTGTATGACTGGAAACCAGACATGTAAAAATTATGCGTGTAGGAATGAATGGTGTAATGTAGTCCAGCATTGAAAGAATCAAATGGTACGTGAAAACACGCAGTATGCCCTTGCCAAATTTTGAGAACAAAATAAACGGAGACATGTTGTGATATTGTTTATCAAAGGGATGAGACGAACACTAGCTATGGTGAAAGCCTCAGCATGAGTCTTTGAAGCCGTCATAGTAATAGTTTGTAGTTTGTGAATGGGCTCATTTATTTCTTTAGGGAGAAAACGCAAAGTAACCCTTATCTTATTCACGTAACACAGGATATTAAGCACTCGCCAAGCTGCTTTCCTTGTTGTGCTATTCACTGCTTATGCACGTTCACTCGTCTCATTTGGGGTCTATGGAAAGATCGCACAGAGGCGACTGAAGAGATTATGGTTGCGTGAGCTCAAAAAGAGCCTGCGTGTAACCAACACCTAACCGGGGACCTTCTGCCTAGTATCGGGTGTTTGGTGGCCTTTTTACGAGGTGGAGGAGGGTCTCAACTGTGGATCTTCAATATGTAGTTTGTAACATGACTTAACGTAGCCCCTAATGTTCTAACAGACCTGAAAAACAAGAGGAACATTACTTTAAATGCGCAAACATGTAGTATAGCCGAAGTGCTCATATTTATTACACTTCGCGTTTACAATAATTTCCAACGGGTGTCTTTGTTAAAAGTGCGTGTGATTAATGCATACAATTACAGCATCAAGTATAGCCGTCAACACGTTGATAAAGCTATATCTAGCACCGTGCCAGGTGCTAACGAGGATGTATGACGCCTGGAGAAGGTTCTGTTTTTGTTTCCCTAGATAACACCGTGCCGCTGTAATATCTGGCAAAAGTAGAAGGGCTATCTGGTAATGCCAGAGGTGCACTATCACCAATGTTACACTTTTTACGCGGTCTGTCCACTTGAAAATATGATAGCAATTTTTCACTCAAATGGTATCAATTGGGCCACACTTCATTTTACTAATGCATGTACATTGTCTACAACAGCAGCAAGAAAAGTGTGAAAATATCGATGAATAAAAGAACACAAAACCTAAAAGTAAATCATAATAAAAACCACCACCCGGGTCGCAGAATGCGTATACGGTGGGGTGATAGCCAGACTATGGCATCTCAGACTCAGGGGTATAGTAAACAAAACATTCTGACTCCAAGACCACGATGTATACATCAGTCGGTTTTCTTACAAACTGGTGTTGTGATCATGACAGCGTTTTCCAGCATAAGACCACATAGCAGAAATATAGTGTTTACCCCCCCCACACACACACACACACACACCCCCCCCCATTCCACTATCATAACCTGGTCGTAGCAAAGTCGTATCCTGCACACGATTTAACGTGCCCGCCTCCCATATTACACTATCGCAATTAGTCTACACTAGGTAACGACGACGTAATAATCAACGTTGTAGCAGACTAGGTCGCGATAACATTCCGACAAAAAACGACTGCGTTAAAACGAGATCCAGATATAGTCTAGACCGGTCTCGTCAAGGTTAAAACTTGGTCCCGCCTGGTACCCATAAATTATTGATTTATTGGATGAAAATGTTATGGGTAAATAGCCACGACAAAACGCCAAGGTTGTAGCTCTTCAATTACCGGTAATAATAATATGGGTACATTCCATAACTTTTATTCGACCACATTTGATGCGTTGTTAATCTTATGCTGTTTGGAAGTAGACATAGTCCAGCATTCTCAATAACACGTTTCCGTAACCTAGTCTTCATTCTATTTACGATGGTGTAATATGGTAATAAACCACACCCCTATTCCATTAGTTGTAGTCACACCAAGACAAGTTTGAGACTTGTCAAAATTTCATTGTCGCGACCGTTTCAACATCTTAAAATTTTTCTAATCTTGTTCATCTGGAGCTAGTTCTATCCTTATCTTGGTAAAAAAAAATCTCCCGTTGATCGATGACATTTGCCAAGACAAATAATTGACGGTGTGTAGGCCCTACATGTTTGCACCCCCTCTGACACTTTTGTCATAGATTGTTTGATCACGACAAACAAAATCCATAGTTTTAGGATGACCTTGACGAAACCATGCATGAACCATGTTGCAAGGTAGTTTTAACCTAATCTTGTTGTTCTTGACCATGTCGGGACTCTGTATCTCTTCCCTTCACGGTCAAGACTAGATTGTGTCAAGGTCGCAACAAGGTTAAAACCTTGTCAACACTAAAACATGGTTCAGACAGGGGTGATATATGGTTAGGACCATGTTTGGATCATATCATGGTGTTAACCTTCTCGACACCAAGTCGAAACCTTGTCTGGTTCTTGTCGCATATTGCTTGTGACTTTGTCGTGAACATCCATGACTTTTATACAAGGTACAGACTATATTGGAATTGGGTTGGGGGTAGACATCTAAAAAGTCAAACCCCTCAAAAGTCAAACCCCTCACACAAACATGAAAGTTCAACGTTAGTACTAATGATCCTGTTGTGTGAAGTGCTAAAGGCAAGTTAAAATTATCTAGGAAAAAAAAACAAATTATGTATGATCTCATGTATTCTATTTTATTATTTATCAATGATTAATTATTTTACACCGAGCTGGTAAAAACATGTTGCTACATTCCATTTACACGACGTATCAATTTATTATCGCTGAGTCATAATGCTGTGTACTCGGGCACTCCTAGTATAGTTCATCGCACGCTCTTTCACGATGCACCGTGCTTGTTTACAGTTTCAACTCAATGTCACAGCATTTGACAGCTAATGAAAAACAACTAATACTCGCGTGCCTAATTTCCTATTGTTTGACCACCTCAAAAATCTTCTCGGGCACAACTTCTTCTGTCGAAGTAACACGAGTCGTGCTGAGTGAAGGGGCCCTCGGGCCCAGAGCGATCTCTTCTTCATGCTAATCTAATCATGAAATAGCATCCGATTAATCACTGGCCAATGCAACCCTTAATGCTAGCAATTGTAGTCTGCCAACAAAGCTTCCTTGTTACTATATTTAATCCGGATATCATTATTTTAGGTGCCACCCACACTGTAGTCAATAATTTGAATTTCGTCAAAAACATGTTTCAATCGTATATTGCTAATAGAGCTCAACATCCGTTGTATGTGTTTGTCGGTTTTAGCATGACTCAAGGGCAATCAATCTATGTGCATGTGTTTCTATTCGTTCATTTTTCGATGTAGGTACAAATTAACTAATTTCAATGTGAATGTGATAAGTCAGTGTAGTGTTAATATGATTGTTTTCTTTCTATTAGCAGTATCGCTGTGCGCGTGATGCTAATGTACATTTTCACCGGTCATGGGCATCTAAAAGACACGTGTTTAAGAAAAGACGAAAAACTGAAGCTCAAGTTTGACATGTGTAGACAAAGAAGCAGGTGCGCGGCGCAGTCAGTATTTTACGTTTAAATTCTTATTTCTTATTAAACAGCGATAGTAATACTTTTTTGTATTCTAACACTGCCATAGAGAAATGTTAAAAGGTATTATAATATTTACAATAACACTGTGTCACACTCTGAATCAGAAAAGATGTCCCGAAATAGAATCTTCTTGACCTAAAAATGGCAGTGCGTATATTTAGCGGCATCTGGACACCATTATCCCATGTCTTATCCACTCCAGATGATCCAGCATCTCTGTTTATTAGTGTGCGTGGTGCGAAAGTACACACAGATCACTCCCCATCCAGATTCCACGACATCACCTGTCCAGATTGAGATTACGCAGACGTGGAATGGATCCAGATGAGATGATGATAGTCTGTAGCCAGAACAAGTGCGTTCTGTCAAAATGTTGTCAACGAAGAGCCAGAAACTTTAGTTTCTTTTAATAATACAACGACTTCTTCATAATTTTGCGATCCGTCTGGCGTGCTTTTGGAAATTATTTCTAAATTCTTTTCGTGACTATTATGAATAGATTTTTATGGGAATGGAGTTTCTGAAATGAAGTGGTCCAAAACATAATTTCATTCAAATTGCAGATCAGTTTTCCTAGTTGAACGTATTACAGGCGGTATGTAGCAGGTCGTATTTTGACAATAACAAACTGGTGTCATTATTATGACTGCCCCCCCCCTTCAAATACATTCTGTCAGAATATCGTGTCATAGTGAGCATCGCCGTGGGTTGTTGAAGTATGTGTGGCAGTCACAAACGTCCATTACCGAATTTCCAGATGAGGAATGCATGGGGGATGAGTCTACCATTTTAAAAGAGTGCTACAATACCATGACTGATTCGGCTTCATTATTTGGGACTGTCTGCACATGGTCTGGCTATAGGGAAGCAATAACAGCGGATGGATGATTTCCATTCACCTACATTACACCACAATGACACTAAACGCCAACACTATCTTACCCCCATCTCCTTATGTAAGGACGTCTCGTGTACTTCATTATTGCAGACGATAATTATTGTGTCTGCACTTTAATGATCAGAGACAAGTCCAGCACGTGACCAGACTAGATTGCCTCATTAACCTTCGTGTGAACGTGGCGAATTCTGCAAAAGGAAACCCCTCTTTAACACACGCCCCTCTTTATACCAAACTAACAATCTATTGTTTGTTTTTATAAAGACCACTAGTTTTCATATGCATGTGTGTAATTCAAAATGTGCAATGACTTGACTCATCTGCCTTTACCTAACAGTGGGATATCTGCGAGCAGTGCTGTAGTTGATGACACTACGGGGCACGCACAAGCAATTGGCATGTCTACAAACATCATTAAGTGCCAATGTCAAATGACAATGTCAAAAGCGCCGCCCACTTGTCTTGGGCTAAAACGGGCAAGTCAACTAGTTTAAGATTTGTATCAAGTTTTATTCACTATACATCGGTTGCTCATGCATTTAAATGTTACATAGTTGGTGAACCGTTTTAATATATTATGCAGACATTGTCCCAATGGAAAACCCTTACAGAACACGATGACCTCCTGTCAAGCAAGCAGTTGAGTTGTATTTATCTGAATAAAGATTAAACAACTGGCACACATGTGTTTTCTTTTTTCTACATTGCACATGTGTGTTGTATTTACAATAATGTTACTCATCATGGCACCAATCCACATGTTGGTCTTGAGTGCATTGCTGTAACACCACTGTATTTAGTACTAATTGAACGTCACGCGCAACGCTTGTATAGCATCTTACAGTAAATCACGTGTTAATAAGTGACCACCTGCTGCACGGTTATATCCGGACACCTCACGTAATAGCTGGTTTTAATCGTATTAGGCCTCAGTGTTACCATAATAATGGACAAACAGCGTGCTTACGGAACCTCGTCAACAATAGCAATAAGTCTTCTATTAGGAACACCAATCACGTGTTATTATGGTCCAGAAACAAGGTTGGGTTTCCAGAGCGGTGCCTGGTCTCCACGGACCGAATCTCTTTCTCACAACAAGACGTAAAATTTGATCAATGACGCGTTGGAATTTATTCTGCCATGTGATTCGACAGCTTTTAGCCTGCTAGTGTATACACATGTCAATTCATCATATACACATTTTTTGTGTGTAAAGATAGTTAACACTTTAGGGAAATAAACCAAATCTACCTATCTATTGAATTGTAAAGTATACCGTGTTATTTAACATGATGTAAACGTAGAATCTATAGTCACATGTGCAACGTGCGTACTAGAAGGGTGGCATTTTGATGGGCATTAAAACATACCGTGACCTTCTGGAATGACAAGCGCATCAGGCAGTTCTGGATCTAGTTTACAGCTTCACGGATCGCATCTCATTCAACTGGCTCTACCAAGCCTGCAGATTATTAGTCATATTTACATCTTTATTCAATGTTGGCTACGTTGGCAATTTCATTTGCTATAAATTTCCAGTAGTTTGTGAAAAACTATGCACACGTGCGTCCACCGAATATACTCAGTCTGTCTTCTAATGGTTGCGAATTACGTAAAATCTTTAAACAAAGGGACTGTGACTTTGAAGAGCTAACCGTTCACCCACCATAGACGTTCTCAGACTATTGAGGGTTAATGCCATGACGGGTTTTTTTGAATTCACGAATTCTTGATATGCAAATCATTTCAATGAACAAGTGTTGCTCACCCTCAATAAAACTGCACACACGTGAGCATGTCCACGTTTGTACAATAATTTATCGCGTTTTCATTTATGCAAAATATCATTAACCATATGCGTGTATACGTTAAATAGACAAATAAACAAATCCATATAACCACTACTACATGTTTTCATTCTGTCCATATTGTCAAGATCTGGGTCGACTGCATTTAGTGGTGCCTTCCTATCAGGTCACCTGATAGCTGAGCCATCGACACCATGGGGTACCACGTGCATACACATGTGTGAACCAAGGCCATGATACTTTAGTGTACCTTTAATGGCATTATCACTTCAATACTGTAGTAGGTCTAATAAACATTTGTCGTTGATTGTTAGGATGCATTCTTCTTATCACGCGTAATTTTGACATACCCCATGTCCAGAAAACACGGTCATACACCCTCGAAATATGTAGTTGAGTACACCAACCAGAATTAACCTCTTGCAAAACTGTGCCATCCTTTTAGTACTTGTTCGTGGTACTAGTTACAAGCGGACGAGGCGAACTAATTTGTGAAAGTGGTTAATTACAGGGGGGCGATCACACGTCAAAAGAGCCTTTACGGCTAATCTGACGACATCACGTGTTGAGGAGCGTGATCAGAACGTGGTTGCCGGCGTGATGCCGCGCACAGAAATTTGATTACGGTGGAGGCTTTTCTATTGTGTCCATGCAATTGTTTCCTTACCAAGCTTATATATGCTCGATTAAGGTGGTGCGCACCTTAGATCGGGGCAGATGTGAATCACATTTCCAAACAGACAACTTCTGTGTAAGACGAGCCATGTGACTATGACATGTGACTCAATTGGCAGGGTACAGTTGTTAATACTAATTTTGATTGTTATTGCCGTCTGGAATAAATAGTAGGTCTCAGTTCCGGCACCGTCTAACTGTATTGTGAAAAAGAACCAGATTTAACGATGTTCTGAATGTAGGTATCATGAATTAGCAAACCCACACATTGGACGAAGAAAAACATTATGTAGGACTGAGTTATTATTTTTGGATTAGTTTTGGATTTCGCTTGAATGTATATATGTTCAATGCATATGACGCTTACGGTGATTTGATAGATAACTACTAATTAGACCCTACAAGCGTCTCTTTGCATTTCTTTTTGTATTGAGGTTAGACCAAATTCTATTCTTTCTTACCATTTTTCTAGAAATGATACCTAATTCACCGACTTGGTCGAACACAGTTTTGTGCTGTGTTTTGCGTCAGTTAATCACAATACTAGCCGCTTTTCAAGTCGCAAAACGTGTTCAACAAGATCATGGCGGCGATGTGACGTCAGCAGACTTTGAACTTGCCTTACGTGAAAACACCCCATTATCGTTCACGTGCGTGTTCATATAATAGGTTGGTGCTTCAGACCAACCGTTAACACATCAACAACGGCTCTTGAAATAGCTGCAAGATATTGTGGAGGCAACAGTGTTCTTTATGAATTTTAGATTAATCAAAATAAACCGTTTGAGGCTTACGAGACAATAACACTAGTCGCGTTTTGTTTATGAAAGACGTGCGACTTCGTCCATTACTTATATTGGTCGCCTCTTGGTTTTATATATTGAGCGTTTTCGTCAGACTTCAAAGGATCGACCTTGTAACGATTGAGAGTGAAAATCGGTGTTTTACAAACCACACATTGAAAGTACCAAAGCATGAAGGCCACGGCATCCGTTTCAGGCTGGATTTATGCTCTAGTATTTACTTTATCACTTCACGTAATTGAAATAAGCTGGCACATCCCTCTTCCATTTGATGTTAAATTCCACAAAGATCAATAACACTAAGGATGCATTTTGTTTATGAAAAATGGTCTGGTTTGCAAGACATTAAGGGGACTGTCCAATTTTCTAATGTATTTTCAGCTTTTTAATGTTTATTATACTATAAACAATGAATAAGAGCATATTCTAAAATGAAGCTTTTATCATCAATGGTTTTCCTTCTATAACACATTTTGTGTACACTATCGTGAAGATTATATAAATCGGTGTCTTTGCTGCACTAAGAGGTGATATGGGATGAATAATCAATTTTCAAACTTTTTATATTTATTATACTATAAACAAAGAACAACAACATACTTTTGAAATGAATCTATTATCATTAATAGTTTTCCTATTATGATATATTTTATGGACACCAACTAGTAATAATATATAGTGATGTTCAATGTTCAAAGGCCAATATCTCAAAACTAAATTTGTGTTATCCATGAATCTTTCAAACCAATTTACTCTTCAACAATGAAAAAGAATCTCCATTTTTTTTTTGTTTTATTTGAAGATGGATACGTTTCGAAGAAAACGTTACTAGGGATTTTCAAAAAAATATTTTGTTAAATAATTATTAGGTTTTTTGTATTAATTGTTCGAAAATTATGAGATTTAGCTGTTTTCGAAAATTGAAATGTGTGTAAAAAGAACAATTTAACAGATATCAAAATTTTGAGGCAAGGTTTTCTAGATTATTATATGAAGTGTATTGGTACATAGTATTTTCAATGATTGCACTTTATCATTCTGAATATCATTCGCATAAAGCCAAAATCGTGAAATTTTCAATTAATGCTTCATAAATTAATTTTGGGATATTAATTCTTTTTTTAAACCATATTATATCAATAGATAAGATTAGTACCTACAAAACAAGGTATAAATTGTAAAAATTGGTGCCATAAGTACAGAGAAAATCTCATTTTTGTGAAAGACTAAAGCGAACGAGTTCTGTTAACTTCACACAAGGAACATTACCACCTATTTACCATTTTAGGTATTCGAAAAAATATCCGTTAACCTTGATAAAGAAAACTATCTCATTACGTGACCATGATAGTGTAATGTGAATTCAAAAGTACGTTTTGCCCGATGTTTTGGGGTAACGTTATATTTTGATAGTGTAGGAGGTATCTAGCTATAGACGTATAGAAAACAGGTTAATTACATACCCATATCTATTACAAGAGAGAGAAAACATCACCGAGACCATATACTTTAGTAGCCCCCTCTTTTAATTACAAAACGTGTTTGTGACATTAACATTGCACATAAATATGTAGCAATCACGTACGCAATGTCTATGGCACATGACAAGACTCACCACGTGCCCGCGAGTCACGTGACCGGAAATGCAATGCTTGAGGGGAGGGTAGCCAGATCTCTCATGAAACTTATGAAAGTAAATTATTTTGAAAGTTTTGCATTAAAAAAACCCATTGCAGATGCTTTTACAATTAGAGATATGGGAAGCAACGGTCATAACACATTGGCTTGGATTGATACATTAATTTCAACATTGACCTAAGTAGATAATCTTGCAACACGATGACTCCCATATGGCGTCTTTCACATACACGGTATGACATCTTTCATTTTCCCATCATTTACACAGCAAATTGGGAGGTCACGGCGTTATGTTCCAACCCCAATTTGCACATAAAACCATTAGTTCAACATTTTATGGACGTTGAGAAAGTGGGTGGTTTATGCATTTGCATCGTAGATGATTGACAGTATTAAAAACATAAATAATTTTACAAACACATATTCATTAAATATTTCCACTTTGATTGTTGTCATAAAGGATTATGTACATCATGATACATGTGATAGTTAGGTAGATGTGAAAGTCTTTCGTATTAAATGTGTATATGAACGATTCGAATGCTTTCGGCAAATCTCGAGAATATTGCGAGCATTATTAGGTCACCAGATCACAATGCACGCGGTCTGTCTAGATTGTCTTATTTCTAGACGGTGGTGTTTTCAGGACAGTCAGTAAATTTCATAGCAAGTAGGATGGGATTTTTTAAACTGAGTAGCAGGTTAATGCTTGTTGAATGCCTATATGTCCTATAAAGTAAACATGATGACAATAACATCATTAATATACACGTAAGTAAATGATCCTCATAAAAATGGTTTATAATTATACACTGGGTGCCCATTATCTCATCTAATCGGTAAATGACTGTCAACGATAATCAGATATTAAACATAACTTAAAAGTACATTGGACATGTACTTAGGAAAACCAGCCAGACAACGAATTACATCAATATTTCCAATTCACATTTACATGTTCTCCCGATGATCATATGTAATGCCTGCCATTTTAACGAAGTGGGATGGGCAATGTCTAATGCCATCTGCATAGTCGCTATTACCTTTTCTCCAACCGACATCATGAAATTGTGATTGCTGTTACAAGAGAAAATGGACCAAAAACAGCCACTATCTGAGTCCAAGTAAAGCTACTCAACGTCACACTTCCGTAACCCATGGGCTAGTGGGCATGCGTCATTTTCACTGGTTTATTGTAATTTTATGTTGATACAAACACCACGTGGTGTCATTTATTCGTCTATAATGCACATCAATCATGCACAGTAATGCATGTCTGTCTAGTGGTTGTGTACCTAAAGTGATGATTTACTCTAATTTTATGTTGTTCCATTGAAAAGCTTTTTGTAGTGTTGCCCACAAGTCCATTGCTGCTGTAAACGTATATATCAGTAATCTTGTCTACTTTGGGTAATGGAAATTTATTGAATTTTACACTAACAGACAATGGAAAATATGAGTTATTACATTGCAAACTGTAGTACGATCCAATGGTCACACAATGAATTGTCCTTCTCGGTGATGTACATTAGTACATGTACATTAGTAAAAAACCGGTTGTAGTGTGTCTGGATAATGGAGCTTATGTGTAATACTTTTTATGGATACACATTGATGTGTTAAAACTACACTACCGTAACATTAAAATATATAGGCGACAACGTGGCCATTTCACAATGGTGGATCTTCACAGCGGTCGTAAAATGTCCACTTCTAAAGCATCATTGTACAGCTGTATCCATTGGTGATAGTGATTTGAAGAACTCTCTGAAAGTGTTCATTGTCTTGGAAGTGATACGTTTGAAAACTTTAACCAGTTCACAATTGTAAGTTTCTGTCCATTCCGTGACCATCATTAGAATGCCTACATGAATTGTAGAAAAATAATGGAGGGGTGGCCTAGTAGATAAAGCAGCCGTCTTTTACATTAGCAGTCTTGCAAATAAAAAAAACTTTGTCTGTAAATAAAGGCTTGTAGGTAAGAAATTGTATTGCAAGATTAAAGTATTCTTTCTAATTAACTCTTGTGAAATCAGTTTACAATAATCAGCTATTCTAGCGAATAGAGTAGTGTGTGTTATGTGTAAGTCGTATCTGAAAAGGATAACAGAGCACCAGTCATATGATTCTAAACGTCAACAAAACGTACCTGATGTGCAATTTACGTAATCAGGGAACAAATAACCTGTCATATTCTAATCGTGAGTGTAAAAATCCACATCACAAGTAAATGAGAACACATGCCACGTTCTGACGAACAATTTATTTGCTGCTGCTGTTATTTTAGGGTGGTGTATTTTTGCTTTTGTGTGCTTGTTTGCGGATGCGTGCATGTGTTTAACACGCACAGCAATGGGGTGCACTTTTTTGTATTGTTTATCATGCGATGCTATCTATACATATTTTGTCAAAAATCTGGTCTATAATCTTAGTTAGAAAAAAACGTAGAAGTGTGGTGATGTTTCGACTTATTATTTCTACATAAAACACACCTCTAACCACAGAACTATATCAGCAAATGATGTACATTGTAAATTAATGCAACCACTCCTACACAGAGAATGCTTTATGTAATAGAGATAAATCCAACAGCGTACATTTTGCATTTTGCTACCCCTAATAAGCGGTCTCCGGCACCCTAATCAGCTCGTCTAGTTTCGCATTTTCTCCACAAATAGGAACATACCCATATACGTGACGAGATCATTAGCCATAACTTCTTGGACCCAGAAAAGATTCTTCTTCATAGCTCAAAGGAAGTATTCCTATCCCTTGAGAGTGTTTTGGAACTGATTTTGGCAACTAATAGATAGGGAGCAATAGAAGAAGGTACTTCTTGAGCAATACTTTATTTTTTTTTGTCACTGGGTAGAAGTCGTTAAAAGGCTACCTTTGAAGACCACTGTACATTTTTGATGGGCTGCTCGAATACATCAGGTACATGACATTAGTGATGACGCTGTAGTGTATTTAATTGTTGTTAACTTAATTTCATAGCATTCAAAGCAATATGCGAAAATGGACATATATTCATTATTCAAAGAAATCTAGCATTCACACCCAAATGCAGCAGGGCGTTTAAAATTACCTTTAAAATCACACATTCCTTTTACTTAAGTTTTATTTTTGCTGAGTGTCTCTAGATGGGGGTTCGTATTCGTATCATCATAGAAGTTTAGGATATCAAAGAATGACCGTTTTATAGTCGCGGTCTTTTAATAGAGGTGGCCTTAATATGAGGTGTTCTATTAAGAATCTAGATTAGAGTGGCGTACTAATGGTGTATATTATTCACTGCGACATATCCGTGAAATATGCCTTTTATGTGAAGTGTTTTGATTTTTTTACCCATCCCATCCTATGTGGCTTGCATTTAAGGTGTGGTAACTGTCGCCTTCCATTTGAAATAATGCCTTACATCGACTCCACGGAGGACAACATTGCGAGAACATACGCATCAAGAAAGTAATGTCATCCTAAATAAAAGAGCATTATGGGGAATTGTAATACTTTACGGTGTCTAAAGAGTGCGTCGTGTAAATAGTTAATGCTAAAAGTTCTTGTATGAATCCTATATACATGTGTGAAAAGACATACATATTTCGAGGCCAATATCAAATGATTCACTGTCCGAATGTGCCAGATAGGCCTGGAGGTTGCGAGTGTAATGTGCGACAAATGCGGCTGTGGATCACACGATATTGCACGAGACACACGTAAACATATTCATTATAACACGAATTGTGTGTTTTGTTTGCAAGCTCATATATGGGGTAATATATGCCTGCTAATTTGGGATCTAAACCAATCCGAATGCAGGGTATGGGAGTGAGTAACTGAGGACATGATGGTATAAATTCTTCGAGCAATTATCCATGTAGGTGAACTATCTACGAGGGCACCGGTCTGGTGAAATCGTTGTCCATTGCGTTGTTTATTAAATTTGACTCAGCAATTGAGAGTGAATGATCATCTATACTGTGCTCTTTCACATTTTTGGACACAATGCTAAGGATGTAACCTAGCCAATTGTGAAATTATAAAAATATGATAAATTTGGGGGGAAATACCTATAGTTGGTTTACCCACTACAGTGCTCGTGTTATACATGCATTTTGCTGAGAGGTAACTGTCCCTTCTATTTGAAATATTGCCTCGTGTCAATTCCATGGAGAACAATAGTGCAGGAAAATACGCATCAAGCACGTCAGACATTGTCAAATACAAATGTATTGTGGGTAATCGTAATGGGTTGTTAAAGATGTGTTTCTTGCGAATAATAAATAACACAAAGATTATTTTCAGACATGTGTCGGGGGTGGGGGCCACACCACACACCATTTCCAGATGATAACGCAGTGCCTGTTCAAATTGTTGAGCATACACGCATTTAAGGCCTTTTTCGGGAGCAGTGTTGTTAATGATAGAGGAAGTAAGAGATATAACTCAACCATACGTGCCAAGTGAGGTGTAAGTGGCTAAACCCATAGCGCCGCGCGCGCAAGGTCGCGTTTGGCAGACGAAAAATTCGCGCCAACAGATTCTCATGCAATTTAAATGGACTTTCAACCCGCCTTACACTTGAGCGATCATGAGCGAACCCGTGCGATCCGTAGACGCAGCATAACTATTTGAAGCGAACTTTAACCAACCTGAATGTTCGTTAAAAAATTTTGAACGATATATATGTGTATATATGTGTAAAACCTGTCTTCAGCTATATCTATCGTTGGTAGAAATATGCTTGCTAAAAAGACGTGAGAGAAAGAGAAGTTTGAAAACTTTTGAATAAGTTCAAAATTTCCTGACGAATTTGCCAGTTTGCCAGTGCACGTAGAGCTACGTAGGTGGAATTCGCTATAGTGTAAAGCAGGTTTAACACATGAGCGAATTCCACTTAGATCTACGTAGCTCTACGTACACTGGCGAACAGACAAATTCGTGAGAAAATGTTGAACATGTTCAAAATTCGTTGACGAATATACTGGTTGCTTTAGATTAGTTACAAATAGTTATGTTGCGTCTGTGGGTCGCAGAACATTCGCACATACAAGTAACACTTCGTGTGGCTCAGCAACGTCGTCGTACCATGCATTTTTACAACGTCCAATGCCGCCACAATACGCCCAAGTTGATGCCTTAGCACAATACGTGTTGATGCGTTGCACAGATTCGCATAAGATCGCCTATGTGTGAAGCGGGTATTAACTGTTACATGTCCTTACCCATGTCTTCACTTTGTACATGAGATAATACATTATTTCAAGCATCAGTGGAGCTGAATCACAATTTCCTGTAAGAATATGGAGCTTTTTGCTTTAAGGTGAATTGACCATGATAATTCATTAAATAATGCTATGCATTTGACGTTTTACAGCAAATTCATTTTATTTATATATCAATTTAACAAAAAATAACAATTTTTAACTTGTTAAGAATTGATTTTTAGTTTTTGCTAAATTACATTAGTGTCTCAACTTGTTGTGTTTGTGGTCAGTGACCTTTTAGGTTTCTTTGTGGTCAGTGACCTTAATGCTATTTCCGGGTCATAACCTAATTACTTTACTTCATGTAACCTCTACAAGTGAACATGTGTTAATGTTCTCTATGTTTTAGTAACCACCTCTACCCCAGCCACCACCCTACGTTTTGGTGGTTTTTGTCATGAAAATATTTTTCAATAGTACAGTGTTTTTGGGGTTTTTTTCATTGTATTTTCTATGTTTATCTTCTATTATATGTAATGCAGTAGGTCTGTTTCTACATGTATTGTTTAATAATGTTTTATTTCCATGTTAATTTCAGCATAATGTGTTTAGCAATTATATACAATTATATACATATTACGATGTGCTTAATGTTACATAGTTTTCCATTTGTCATGTGGTATGTAATGCTTTTCCTCCCCTTTTTCCCCCAATGAGGTTTTAAGGGAGGTTTTAGGCGTCATTTGACAGGTCGTGTCGGGTTACCCCACCTTTTTTTTTTGAAAATAAAACGTCAACTCCAGCCAGTCAGTCCTCTCTGGGCTAAGCCAGTTAACAATTACACACTACTTTTCGTGTTTCCCCTTTTTTCAAACAACAAGCCCATCCCGTTCACAGCAGTAGACATGTTTGTTCACTATTATAATTATAAGTCTTAATAATTGCTCACATATGTCTCTATTCTTCAATTGAGTAACAAACAAAAAATAATAATGTTATGCATTTGACGTTTTATAGCAAATTCATTAAATATTGAAGAAATATGTCATGGCTTGGAGCTCACCATGTATGAATGCATGCCCGAATGTAGTGAATATTGCCCGAGCTTGCGAGGGCAATATTCACTACATGAGGGCATGCATTCATACATGGTGACCGACAAACCATGATATATATTCATTATAACACGATAAACCCTCATTAGCACATACTATTCGATGAAAAGCCTCTCGAAAATAGCATGGAATTAATCGGGTTCAACGCACAGCAAAAGTCTCTCGCCATTGCGATATTAAATTTTGTAAACGTTTTACGCATCTATGTGTAGTATAACAAACGTCATACGTTTAGATATAATGTCAGACGTACTATTTCATGTCAGTCTTACTTAGAAATACGTATACTATACTAGGAACTGGAAGTATTATTCAGAAATTTTTTGAAAACATTCTGTTATTTTATGTTGTAAACAGTAAACATTTTTTTTCTTGTCTCAATCATCTAAGCTTTATTTGCAAGTAAATTTTGCAGAAAATCCAACGTACACACAATTCTTTAGCATTGGCATACAATAGAATAAGTGAGTGTACAGGTGGCCAATATGGTTATATATTGATTTACTTATTTGAATAGATAGCCGAAAGTGTGACCCACTTTTAGAGGGCACTATTGCCCAGTCGACTATGGAGAAATATGTGACCGGCTTATGGATATATCTGGAAAAAGCTGTCTGCGAGCTCATGTGAACCTACTGTGGGTGTATGTGGAAGAAGGGCGCGGGTCCGAGCAGCAGCAGGGAGACGCCGGTCACGGTGAAGCCGACCATCACCTGCGGGGCCGACCACGCCGGCTTGAAACACAACCCGGGGACATTGATGAACCCCAGAAATTAGGCATATGTACTGAAGAAATATGTCATGGTTTGTCGGTTAAAAGGTATGAATGCATGCCCTCATGTAGTGAATATTGCCCTCGCAAGCTCGGGCAATATTCACTACATTCGGGCATGCATTCATACATGGTGACCTCTGAACCATGACATATTTCTTCAATATCTACTGATAAATATGTAATTGATATACACTAAACTATTACAGTATATTAAAAACTTAGAAGGGTTAAAAAGATTTATACAATGGGGGCGGTGTTGGAAAATGGGCCTCGACCCCCACTCCCCGCATTTTTGTCTTATTTCAGCCCCAAACAAGCAAAATAAAATAAAAATGGAGGACAAATCATACGGAAATACACATAGCACCAGACTACATAGCAAAAAGAATCGAGAGTAATACCGGCGTAAACGGGTGCTTGCATACGCGTGCTAAGAAATCACAAAAAGAGTTAATGTCTTAACTTTCTCCACATATGTTCATGTTTTTCCTTCACCTGTCTAAGGACAAGTGCCGCAGTCGTAAACAGGTCTGGGCTACTGACATTTGTAATGAGTAGGAAAAGCCAGAGGCGTTTCTTAACATCATTTTGTCCTATTTCTAAAGCTTAAGAGGAAAATAAGGTGAACACATAATTCTTCTTTTCTTTCACACACACATGCACGCACGCACGCACGCACGCACGCACGCACGCACGCACGCACGCACGCACGCACGCACGCACGCACGCACGCACGCACGCACGCACGCACGCACGCACGCACGCACGCACGCACGCACGCACGCACGCACGCACGCACGCACGCACGCACGCACGCACGCACGCACGCACGCACGCACGCACGCACGCACGCACGCACGCACGCACGCACGCACACACACACACACACACACACACACACACACACACACACACACACACACACACACACACACACACACACAAACACACACACACACACACACACACACACACACACACACACACACACACACACACACACACACACACACACACACACACACACACACACACACACACACATTCTATATTTTGGGGCCGTAGCAAACTCTGTAAAGACTGATATACTAAACCATAATTTGTCACTGCCTGATTCAGGAGAATTTGAAGAGTTGCAACCCATTACACACCTTTTCCCTCTCATCTTCAGGGAGAAAAGTTATCTGCTCACATGCCCCACTCAAATCCTAACATTACAATAACAAATGAAATCAACCCAACACGGATGTCCCTAGTTCGCCTCTAGTTTCCACTCACACGGAGTAGGGTAGGAACACTTAACACAGAAAAAAAAAACGTATATACATTACGTTGAGTTGCTGAGCTAAACGCACTGATATGCAAATGGTCTGACTAAGCTAGCTAGACACATCATAACTATTCTAACAAATAGACTAAAAGTTTAACCAAACGTTATTCGCCAGTGTATGTAAGTAGAATTTGATTGTGTGTAAGGCAGGCTTTGAAAATTAGGTGTTAGGTGCAAGGTATTCTCAATTAAGGCAGACAAGCATTAGTTGCGCGTTGTGTACCAATCCATATTGCCTTAAAATACGGCATCATCAGTATTCTGTTGGTTGACGCCAGAATCATAATCCACGCTGCCGCACCGTGACGCTGAATAACACACACTCATTTTGCAGGCACACAACTGCCGAGACTCGCAGATTTATTTCCACTAGGAATAATAGTGTATGTTTAGTATGCTTGGATTTATTATGCAATGCACAAATACCAATATCTGTATATCGGGGGGGGGGGGAGGTTGATTTTATACTGAGTCTCTCCCAATAAATGAAACATCCACTCCGTCGTATTATTGAGGCCAGTGTAAATGTGTACGTCGTCTCGTAGGCCTATATAAAACCAAATGGCATTTGATTAGCTGAATGCACGATTTAACTTTTAAATACTTGCATTGTTCAAAACCAGGCCTCATACGCAGACATCTAGACCATAAATCACACATGGTAAAAGCTAATGGATCCCTCGCAATATTTAGTGTACAAAAAGAGAGATCAGCCCTTTAAGAACAGGCCTTTAAGCGTCATTATTCCCTGCCACCAGCTCTCTTAACTGGAGAGGGGCGAGATTTACCTACACAGAAGTAAAAAGCACTTAACACGTCACCTCGCCTTTTGATTTTAGTCTCTGCACATTGCCACATGTTATGCAACTGTAGAACATCATGCCCACTTTATTCTACGACATTAGTACATAAACTTGTTTGGTTTCTTACGCACTCCCTGGGAAGTAGTCAATTTACGAGGAACTCATTTCTATAATCTCTATAAGGCTGCAGGATTGCATTATAAATGCACGAGTACTGATAAGAATTTACTGTCATCAATGATAGAACGTTGCTATTCAGATTTTTTTCTATATAGTTTTGTATCAGAGTTTTTCCCTAGATGAATAAATGGGTCATCTCAGTGTTTTAAATCATATGGTGTATCGAGCAAAATGTTATGTACACCAGAGTCACCAAAATGGCTTTCAATGAGTTACAAGATCTGCATCTCTCACACATTTATACTCCATTTAAGTATTTTAAAAGTATGGGGTTTGTTTATTTTTAAAAAAAAGAAAATGATTTAGATCAACGGATGAATAAGGATGTTTTCTCCAGCTAAAAGATTGAAGCATTTTGTGCATGAAAAAATGTGCCCTTGGAAGGATTGATCTCTCCAGCAACTCTCTTAGCAACTTTACAAAATTCGAAGAGAGCTGATCTCCCTACCTTCTGAAGGGTCTGTCACACCAATATAACGGACTGATACCGGACTTATAACTGACTTTTTTTCTAAATTTTGTACTCCGTTGACAGAACGTCCAATAAAATGACATTTTCTTACCGGACGCTGCGCGGTATCTCGTCGGATAGTCAACGTACGTTCGACGTACTGACGTACTGACGGAAGTTCGTCGGCACCTTACCGTAATCTTACCGTATTGACATCTGAGTCGGGACTTCTGCATTACGTCCACACAGGCCTACCCCCCTTGCACGATCACTCGTCCTACCACTCCTACAACCAGCCGTTGAGCTACTCATACAGACTGACACAAATGGATTATTGTTAGACCAAATGTATGGATGGGCTTCCTGTATAAATTGATGCTTACATTGTTTTAGTTAAATACAAATATGTTTGAATGGTGAACATTTGCCTTGTATTTTCTGGTCTCCAACAAAATACATGATTTGTTAACCATTTCATTTTGACAGAAAAAAATACTTTGGTCCTTATTCCATCATTTGATTTCATCTTTAGAATTTGAAATAATTTGGCCAGTTTAAACACTCGTCAATGCATTTTTTATGATGTACAGAAGACTGAAGCTCGTCAATGCATGACTATAAGCCTTTGTAACAATATACACCTACTGGGCGGTTTTAAAAAGTTTTGAGCCTCTTTCAGGACGAATGAAAGCATAGGTATCATACATTTCAATTTGTCTGAGAAAACCTTCACCAATAAAGACATGTGTGTGTTTGCTGAGCAACACTCTGTCAAGTTTAATGGGAATAAATCTAAGTACATGTGATTTAAAACAAAAAGTTGTAGAACAATGCATGTTCCTAATTTATGCATGACGCTCAAAACCTTTTAACCAACCCAGTAGTGTATATTGTCGCAAACGCCTATAGTCAAAATGCATTGACGAGCGTTCAGTTATTACTGATGTTCAATGTCTAGTTCAAACACACATCTAAGTTAGATAACTCATACATACTTTTATAACATAAATATCAATTTTTATTACATTAGAATAACGTGAGAAACAATTCATACAGCATGTGCATGCATACATTCAGTCTAAAAATGTCACTATATAATATATAGTAATCCTGGGTGTCCTTAAGTTGGCTCGTGATCAGGGTCGAGGTCCTTGGTCTTCAGGGTCTGGGAGGTGAGCAGGGGGCCAATTTATGGGCCTTGGCACTGTACGAACTTCCGTGCGTCAGAGATACGTTGGTATTACGATGTAAATCCGATGAGCGTCTGTTGTAGTACGGTGAACATACGTTAAAGTGTTCGACAAGAATCTGCTAAACATACGAGGAAGACACGCACACATCTGCCGAGCGTCCGCTAAATTGACGTTATCATCCGTCGACGGGTTGTTCGTTCCCATCACGTCCCCGGCCCATTCCGTGACGGACCCTCCACTGATGCTTCACGGAAGCTCCTCGTATGTTTGGCGTGCATTTGTCGTATATTTTACCAAGAAAATCCGTCCCCAGTTTTTGAGCCGCCCAAAACTTCGGGGACGGAAAAATCGGCTCAACAGCATGATAACGGACATCGACGTATGAACAACGTTGTAATAACCACTGCATATCGGAAGTGACGGACGCTCGTCGTAGTGGCAAAATCTGTCCGGTATCAGCTTAGTGCGTTATATTGGTGTGACAGGAACTTTACCAAGGCTATGTTCTCTTCCGTCCAACTGAAGTTTAAGCTGCGTGCACGTGTTTACAAGGCCTTTGAGAAGATATGGCCCGACAACTCTGAGGAACAAGCTTGTGTCACCTGTGTGGACTTTATGAAAATCCAAAACACTTTTCTTTATCTAATACCAAAACACAAGTCATGTTTAAAAATATTTTTAAAAAGAACACTATAGTATTGTTATTATAATGCTATATAGGGAAATTATCAGCTCCCCCCAATAACTTTATGTATTTGCTTCGGCGGGAACATCATAATGTTTTTAACTGCGCTTTTCAATTTTTTTTAGCTTGGAAAAAGAGACTTGATATTTTTAGAATGTTTCTATATATTATTACCCGTATTAAAGGGTGTATTGCATCAATCATGTATATATGTAAATATATAGATATATTTCGTGTTGTGCATAACGTTTTTATGTCAAAGAATGTGTATATAATAAATGTTATTGATTGAATGACTTATTGATTGATTGGTTGGTTGGTTGATTGGTTGATTGATAGATATAGGAATTCACCACAGTCACATGTGTTCAATTCATTATACAAAATCAATTTAAGCAGCATGCAACTGACAATTAATCAGGATATTCCTGTCTTAAAATGGACTTACGTCACAAATCTCTATCACCATCATGCGTTCATCATTATAAACATTGATGCTGTCACAAAATTCGAGAATTACACAAAAAATGTAGGAAATTCCCCCTTTCAAAGGGCTTATAATGACGTTTGCTGTGCAAATGTTCATGAATTAACACCTATGTTTGCAAAACCCCGCGTAATTGTGTTATCCCTCATGAATGAAGATTACAACCAATCCCTTGCATTGTGCTGGATTCCGAGGAAATTCTCTTTTAATCTCATTTCTATGAGAAGACCCGTACAACGAGTTTTTACAATCGAAATACATTGTAATGCTGAATTTATTTACATGGAACCGTGCGCTTATAACTAGTATTTCTCCTTCTTGTAATCCTTATTTGGGGGGGCGGGGTTCTTGTATAGGTTGGGTGGTTACGGATGTACCACCCGATAGGGATACTTTTTTGGTCCATCCATTATATTTTTGGGTATGGATTTATTCCTTGCATTGAGAGTCTCTAAATAAGAGAATATAACTTTCTCCGATTTCATTATAAGCAACAGTGAACTTTCTAAATAATTACATGGTGTACATTTGATCGGCTTTTACATGGTGGTAGTTTTTTTGTGAAAAGGAAAACATATAACTATGTTCTTTCCTCAGGTTCTTTCAAGTAAAAATGGTAAACATCAATGATTATATTTTATGTATGTTGCTATTACACTATATACTAGGTACTAGGTCAGAACTTCATCATATCTTTGGGTCTACCACCCCATGAGCGTCCATATTAGTTTCTATTTTAGTTGCAACCACGTGGTCCTATTACTTTATGTAACATGTATTCAACTATGTTATGACATTACACCAAATGTTCCTCTGCATTCACGTGTGTATTCATATCACGTAAATCACACAAATACAGTACGCTCCACTCTCGGCTCATGGTGGTAGTGCTCATTTCAGTGTTCTCTTTCCTTTATGCGTTATGAACACATGTTTAATGCTGGTGACAAAAATGTGACTTTGCCCAGAACCATAAGACTGAAAGTAAGAGCACAACATTGTTACAGTTTTCAATGTGCCCTAATGAATCTAATGAATCAACTCAGATTACTCTGTACATTGATTGTGATGATCTTTGATGTGACTGGTATCATCCGGGAAGTGCCCCTGTTACGTATATACTTTGACGCAGCCAGTGAGGTCGCCCCTGGTACCGCTACTATATATCTTATGGGATAAACTTATTGTTGATGAGTGTGCATAGAATCATAGAAAATAATAATTGGATTAGTACGGCTATTTCCATATCGATATATTTTGCAACAGTCTAGGTATGTTTTTATGATTAACCCCGCTATTATGTTCTGATTCTTCTACATGTATTTGCATCTGTGAGCTGAGTTTAGTCTGCAATAATTAATGGGATTAAAATACAAAATAAAATAAAAACTTTCACAGAATGAAAAAGCTAAAATTATTCTACACGGAAACTTCAGAATTTACATCATAATTCAAAACAAACAACAATTCTGCTTTAGGATTCACTATATGTGTGTAAATATTTACGGAAATAGCCCGAAGATAACATAGTGTCAGCCAGGAGTCACACTTAATGTGAACCCCTCAAATTGATCGGCTGCAACGTCCACGTGGGTGGCGTTATAAGCCGACCGGGTTTAGCGTCAATTGCTGAGCAACATTGCAATTACTTTTTCATCAATTTGGAATTTAGATGTGAGCGGGTTTATAACACCATGTACTGCATCTGAGCCGTGTTCTCCAGCAGATGGGGCGATATTGCTGAGTTGATCAAAGAAAGCCAAGTTGGTTCACGGACACACGGGACTAGCTCTTCACCGTTCGTCTGTATATGGACGGTTATGTGGAGCCGTGGGGAGGAGGGGGAGTAGCATGAAAATTATGCATGTATGTACATATAGTTTCATAGTTATATGTTACTCTCCAATGATAAATGTCTATCCACATCTGTTAACGTAAAGCAGGTCATCAATTTTACTGAGATGTATTTGATGTACGGTATGCCTCTGTCAACACTCATATATCTAACATCTGCATGACAGGCTCCAATCACATAATGGGTCACATCTATAACGTTATTTATTATGCAGTGATGACTCTACAGAGTGAACCGCATGTAAAGTAATCGGTACATGTGTTGGTTGGGGTAACGATTTTCCCCATACTGCGAACACGTTATGATCCATAGTCATGTAGATTAATACAATGACGCATACACGGGCTGTTTTTAAATCACCCGATTTCCGCTCCGTTCGATTGATTGAGGACAAATAGTCACATGAGAACGATTCATCCGCTTCACATTATCAAGCAGACAATGAGAAGAAATAGTGCTGCAATATTCAATCAGCGACCACGAAGATTGATATTGCCGTAAAACATGATCCCACGTGTGTTCATATCTTCCGCTTGCTGAAAGCAAAACAGCTGGTTCAATAGAACTTATAAAACAGACAAGACAAAAAGACAAGTCTTAGATCATTTACGATCAATCTTCTGGTATATTTATTATCACTATTATTTGAGTATGAATTATTCATTTCCAATGGGAGGCTCTGTATTTTGCTCTCTTGCGGAGTACATTACCGCAATTGTTCTTAGTACGAGGACAGCATTTGTATTTCCAATTGATATCTGCAGTATGGGTATTTTATCAGTGTTGTTTACACTTGTTTTACGCCAGTTGCTCTTTGTGTGCATGATTTACAATTCCAACGAATATGCTGGAAAGTGACACAACGTATTAGATGCGCACTAGCTTCTACCTGGGAAAAGGTAAGCAGAGAAGCCCAGAATATGGGTATACCTACAAGCCACAATTCTCCATGACAGCACTCTTCATTAATATAATTGGACTTTAAAAAAAACAGGGCAGAATAATTTCCTGTGCGGACCGGTACACGTGAGCTTTTCACTGTCTGCTGATAAAATGAACATGTAGGTCTCAGGTGTCGAAACACAGAATATGGAATTTTAATGTGAGCATGGTCATATGGCTACCTCAGGCCAATGTTCTTGAGGTGATGGGTGGGGATTCTTAAGTTTTACACCACCACACACCCTCATTCCAGTGCCATATTTTCTTTTGATAAGATTATTTTGGGGGAAACCTGGTAATGATATTCACCGGGCGATAACACACGCGCAGAAAAACTGAACCCTCTTTACAAAAAGCTGTACCTTCTCACTCCATGATATACGAAGATCGCATGATTAGATGTTTGGGGCATTCCATCGATCTGTTACAATCTTACACATCAAATTACAATTTTACACAACTATAAATCTTGCCATTATCCATATATGTGTTAGTTTCGTAGAAAGGTTTTCTATTACGCAAATGGAAATGTCTTGGGCTTGCCTAATGATGCGCCTTGAACTCTTTTCTCCTTCTATTCCACGTATTTTAATTCTTGGCAAAACATCAATATGTAATTTCGCCTTTGTGAGTTGTGACATGACACATACAGAATGCTCATTACATTATCAGCTTTCTCTTGTGTGTCAAAGTAACTTCATTATTGTGTCACGAACAGGATGCAAAACCCGTGCTTCAGTGAAAATGCTTTGTCATTTGTAAAATGTAAGCATGAACAGGAAGTCAAAGACAATGAACAAAAGGGACAACCTCTAGTGAGCATGATCGCTTATCATCATGGACGTACTACATGTATAATTTCTGAGGGTGTTCTGGATTTTAGCGGCTGTAAAATGTGAAAATTGTGTGGGAAATTGCTCAGAACTAGAAACATGAACACAATTTAGGCCTAAAGTATTATCGACTACATCTTTATTGATACGATAAAAGTGTAATTCCAAAGACATGTATCGGGGAGATTGCGCGATACAATATGCATTGGTTGTCGCCATGCATGTAAAGTGCCCTCTCACGAGAAGTCAGGGAACTTCGTGTATGTCTGGTCAAAGTACAATCACTATTATTATTTTACTGAGTGTGTGAACTTTTTGCTGATAACAACCATAATATATCACTAATAACAGTCAAGAACTAAAGCACTTCTGCCAACAGTAAGCAACCGTATAATAGTAATGAAGATATGCATGTACATGTACAATAATCACGTGTATGTTGCACCCTGCACTGCCAATTTACTAGGGTGTGTGGTTTTCAGACAGTCATAAATTCTAGGTGTCTTCCAAGTTAATAGGCAATAGGTAGGGTCTATACTGTATTGTCATTTTCAAACTATATAATTAACAAAACTTATCAACAACTGTACTATAACTACAGATTGAAAATCACATTCACATTCTAAATTCTATTAAAAAAAATGGAAACATGAAACAAATTTGTAGCAAATATTCTAAAATGCTACAGGTTTCTTTTATTTCAAGCTAATTTTAAGTAACGAATGTATATATTATTAACGAAATACAATTCAATAGACCTTTGCAAAACATTGACGAGTCACAGAGGAAAAAACACATAATGTCATGCAATTCTGTGTTTCAAGCATTGCATCATCATATTGCCCAACTGAGAACCAGAAATGCACTCAAATGAGAGGATTAGAAAATGCTGCTCACACAAGTGTGTTGCATACATAATTACGTCATTTATCAGGCGGCCTGAACCCCCAGTTCTTCATTGACCACTGATGTCTTTTCACGTGTTTGCTACCATTTGCATAATGTAATAATGGCTTATGTTGGAGGCGGCGATACGTCTTTGTTACACGTCTCTGCGTGCGTCACCCGGTGTGTTTAAGCAGTCCGAATTGAGTGATCACAACAAACGACGTATGCAGTTGTCGTGTGTATGGAAGGAATCTGGCGTATCGTGCGAGCCTGGTGCATACATAGACGAGTCCGATACTAGTATTTTTTGGTAGTGAATCAAAGTCTTTATCAATCACCCAATGTCACAAAAATATCTTTTTGCCATGAGGGAGATTACAGATGTTCAGCCGCCTTCTCTCAACCATCGTATGATTGCCAGTTTGCAGACCCATTGAAAACAAAAGTTTTACATATGCCCGTTAGACAGAGATATCATGAGATGTCAGAGAAAATGGCTGAAGTAATACATCCGTTATTTGAAACCTAACCTAAATGAGAACCTACGGACGCTCAGACGAGCACAGATTGGAGACAATCTTCTCGACCACGCAGTCACGTGTAGGTAGTTGAGGAAGTCATGATGGTTACACTTGAAATCATGGGCCCTCGCATCACGGGAGGATCTGTGTGGTATGTATACTACTATGATTTACAAGCACTATGTCATACACATTACTACTATATAATGGTATAATGTGTATAGCATAGTTTGTTTGTTTTTTCTACATCAGCGTAGTATCTATACCACAAACATCCTCCCATAATGTTGGGAGCCATGCTTGAAATCTTCTGTTTAAGTGATTAACTCCATAACAGGTGAACATTCGTGTTGACATTGCAAATTGTGATAGAGCATTAATATCTACACTTATTCGCGTTACATAACCCTCGTTAACTAGGACAAGCATGCTATGGACCCAACACGTCACGCAGCACGTTGATTTACATCGAGGATCATTAATTGTGACCTTGTTGCAAAACCAAAGTCATACAGCCCAAGAGCAGATAAATAAACACGCGCCAATTAGTGTTTGCTATTCAAACATTCTCTCTTGAGTTTGCCGGCTAATAAGATGACCTTTTAGGTAACACGACTATACTCGAGTACTCTCATCCAGTACCTTTCCACCAATTGGAAAATGGCTGGAATTTATCTTAAGAACCATGACCATTTCCCGGATGTGTCATGACTGAGCCGCGACGTGCACATATATTCATACTTGCTCGGTGCTTGATATAAATGTAAATGTGGTGGTTTATAGTCATGATTCTGGTTCTCTCACGACTTAACATTTTACACCAGGTCATTGGCATCCTGGTCACACTATATCTTTCTCAACTCCCCGGGGAGCATACAGCATATCGCTACCGTAGCGCAGGCATGCTAGTCCCTCACATATGCGTTCACTCGCCTGACCTGTACCTATTTAACGTGTAGGTACCACGGATCAGTGTGAAACCTGTTAGTAAGTTTGCTCAGCACCCACCACCGGACCCAACCGGGAATCGAACCCACGACCTTCTGGCCACGAGTCCAACTCCCTATCCACTTGGCAACGGAAGCACACTTGATACAGAGTACATTACACGACTTCCAACTTGCTTTGGGATTTTCCATGATTTATTAAAGACTGTTTCATTGGTATTGATATTGTGTGTGTTTACCAGAAATTGATTGGCCCAAATCAAATATTTTGGGCATTTGAAACGGCCTATAGTCAGCAGTGCTTACACACGACTTGCGGAAGTTAGACGGATTTTGATTAGATCACGAGGCCTAGAAGGGGTCTCATTAGAATTGTACATTTTGTATATGCAATTGAAATAAAACCTATATGATTTAACTACAATGTCAATAATTTAACAATTGCACCATACTATTTTATATGGCACTAAAATCCAACGATGTTTGTTTTCTAGAAAGGATATTATTATAAGATATGTGTTTGCAATTATGATATTAGGTGCTCACATTATCCCGGTCATTTTTTTACTTCAGATCATCATGTTTTCCTCTAAAACTATTCAATTGTGTCACTTTCCTTAAATAGAAAAGTATTTTTCCTATGCAAAATAACTTTCAATTATCAGATGAGAACTCATAATTCTTATCTGTAAAATCTATTGTGTGCATTTATCGTACTGGGAAAGTGTTCAAAATATTTACAAAATATATAGAATGCAACTATCGAGACCCTCTTGGAGTCCAAATAATACATGATTCATGAGAAACGACATGCATGAGCGATTCTTTTCAAGTTTGGTGATTGTATGTACGAAAGACATAGGGATTTTTTGTTGACGAAAGTTATTTTGTAGTCTTCAGCCAAAACGTCTAGGTTGTACCCTCAACCGACCTTCTGTGGCGTATTACCAACCATTTAATCTGAGCTACACTGATAGAGTCCTAATAGGAGAGAACAGTACTGTCTGCAGATTTGTGTGTGTGCGTGCGTGCGTGCGTGCGTGCGTGCGTGCGTGCGTGCGTGCGTGTGATGGCAAAGTTTAGTCATTCTATTTTGACTTCCTTTGTCCTTACCATGCACCCACACAGTTCTAGCTGTTACAATATCACTACGCGAGTAGGTTTTCACATGAAATGTCAAAATAACATTGGTA
Source organism: Streblospio benedicti (assembly GCA_019095985.1). Lineage (NCBI taxonomy): Eukaryota > Metazoa > Annelida > Polychaeta > Spionida > Spionidae > Streblospio > Streblospio benedicti. The sequence continues at coordinate 63,590,188 of CM032666.1, read as the reverse complement.
GCTTAGAGCGTGCCGGTTCGCAAAATTTTCTCTTTCGCAACAAAACACATACACATGAGCTAACACATTCTATAGAACTATCGTGACATCAATGGCAGGTCAAGTACTGAACTTGATTTAATTTCACAAACCCCATTTAGAAATTCACTTACTGGCATAGAGGTGAGTCTCCCACCGCAACCCATGCTCATCAAGTCAGATAAAATAAATATGCACTTCTGCTAGTTTGCCTATAAATGCACTATTTCCCTGAGATTTATTTTTTATTTTTGCATTGGTCAGTTTTTGCTTGTACGTGGGTCGCCTAATTTCCGTTTGAAAATACTGGTAATTTTAGCAGGGTCAGAATAAATGCAATGCATGATTTACACGGTTGATATTTGTAATACATAACTCTGTTTAGCTGATAATTTAAATGGAGACCTTTGGAGGTGAAACCACTAAATAACGCGTGAATTAGCTTTGAAGAATTGCAAGGTGAAAGGGAAACATGCATCACCGCAAACAGGGGGTGGCAAAACAACAAACAGTCGTCGATTATAATTACCTTTTGGGTGCCTTTTCTTCTATTCTATTATGTATGCATTTATTGCTTACTATTCTGGACCATATTCTCGTAGCCTGTCTCTATGAATTTTCGTGAGACACCAAAGCTCCCATCTCTAATAGGAGCAATGGGTCAGGAATTGCTAGCCCTAATAACTAAAAATTCGTGGCATGACAAAGAGATAGTCAATATTGCGAGCAATTATGCTCCATCACTGTTGATCCGCACGATAATCTGAGCACAATTATGCCCCACCATTTAACATTGCCACTTACTTAGAGATAACTACATGAAACAAGCCGTACTCGACCCTCAACGAGATGGGCCTGCATCAGTCAACAACTGTTCATGTGATCAATTTAGTGAAGTGTTCGGTATGTACCACTGTGTGTGATATTGATGACAATGTGTACAGTTGAGAGTGAGTGTATTTGTGCATCATGTTTGTCATCCTACATCTCGTCATTGGTAATTTTAATTAATTGACGTCTTATGTTGTTGATTATTAATGATCAAGCTTTCCCATCTCTGATATGTAATACACAACATCCTTCGGCACCGTTAGAATAGGCGCTTTTTGCGTCGACACTATAAAGTAAACTACATATTCATAGATGAAAACAGGATAGATAAATGCAAACACTATTGAGATAAAAGTTCATAGAACATATTGTTTTCCTTTACAATTTAAACCTTACGTTTTACAAGGGATTAAAACAATGCAACAGATGGGATATAGGCTACTTTTAGGTCAGGTCCATCGACATATATTTAAAATAAATTCTATTGGCACTGGGATCAAAAGACTGTTTCCAGAACACATTTACCACTGAGATAGATTTGAAAATCAATTTGGATTTACCTTGGAGTGAATAAACTCTCGCTGTCCAATTATTTATCACCGTTCGGAGACGTTAATCCATAAAGCAATTTCAGGCTCGTTCATAATCTACACGTTATTGAGCTGCTGCCTGCTATTCATCACTTTTGGCATACACGGTTGCAACATAGGGTAACCACATCATTATTGGACAAACTAGATTATTGGAAAATGGACTAATTCTTTCCCTTCTCTTTTTATTTTGTGTTAGATGTATTTTAAGCACTCTCACACCAATGCACCAATAGGTTATAAGTTGACATAGATACAGCATTTTTATTTCAATATAATTCCATTTATGCGACGTAGAATGTATAACATTCAATGTAATAACATAATAAAAAAATGAAAATTTTCTTTTAAATTAGTACCCATGTTAGACCCTTTTTACAGATCTTTACAGCCTGGGATTCTCATAACAATTTATTTTCTATGCCGACTGAAGGCATTTTAGAAAATGCTATTTTGTGAGACATCTAAATTTATCATAGACTTTTGCTAATTAGATTGTCAACATGAATATGGCAAAAAGATTGTCAACGCCCACGGATACTCTATAAATGTTTCATGAAGATTACTTCCTTTCTCCATTTACATTGTCACATAAAACAAAAAACTATTCAGTCCTTTGTGCCAATCACTGCTGTGATCGGAGCAATAATCAACCCACACATTGCTTTCTTCTTTTTTTTCAATTATAGATCTAGAAGCTTTTAGTTGCTTCATAATTCTAATGCAGGATATTTAAATGGAAACTCTTTAAGAGAAAAACCTCCTACTTAGACTATCTCAGCCCCGATGAAGTGTTGATGATGTATACGCGTCCTGAGTTACACATCCTCCGAAGGCGACTGTAAATATGAAGCCGCTAAAAGGGAGGGATTTCCCCGTCATATCAATCATCAGTAACGTACCCTTCCAGTACGGCTTAAATTATTGTTTCTTTTGGCATTCGATGCTTTTATTGCTCACTTCATTTATTCACTACACCTGTGCTCTATTCTCGCATGTTTTAGCAATGATGTCCTGTCTTCAGCAGTGCATATTCATGTTTGAACCAGCAAACTCTGTCAACTGAAGTTCTCTTCGATCATCGTACAGACGGCCTCGGACATCGTATGTCTTAATTAGGCAGACCAGCTTTCAAAAGGTCCTCTTATTTAAGCCCGCCTTGTTAGGCTTTTTAGTTGCAGGGATTTTTGCACTGCGCAGGGATTTTGCTGACGTTGATGAATAGTAGAATTGGTACATTTTTCTTTCTATTTATTGGTTTTCTTGTTTTTCTTCGTTGAGCAGGTGGCTTGTTCATTACATGGAAGAACACGCATCCGTTGACTAGCGGTTAATTTGCCAATCCATACCTGCCTGCAGCAAGCCACGCCTGTCTCTACCGGACCCTCTAGTTTCACAGGACACATTAGAAGATTTACCACGCCTGATCTTACAGTACGTCACACAGTTTTTATTAAAAAAAATTGGGTTCTTTTCACACCACATAAGTATTTTCAAAAATTCCTATTAGACAAAAAGAACTTCCAGATGGACTATGAGACGGCCAATTGGACTGAAGAAAAGGGTAGAATGATTTTATAACAAAAATAAAACATAACACTCATCTGAATGAACTGTTGGTTTTATTTATTTAGTTTAATACCTTAGAAGGGGCCGTTCTTCAAGTATGGGGGAATGGTATTTAATTCAAATATCCAGGTCATAGGAGACACATGTATGCAAAACGGACAATCTTTCCTGTAACTAGCAACTTGTCACTTCAAAACCCAGAAAGGTGATAGAACGGAAGCACTTGGTTACGGTTTTCAATGCTGATGTATATAGTCTGACTGTTCACGCTTCACACAAGACCCATTTAGCTGTAATCAACGCAATTGTGTGAATCACAAAGCATAATAGAGCAACGCCTGCACAACAAGCAATGAGTAACATTGAAAGTGTTCATCGTGGTGGGCCCACACGCCTTTGTAAATATACAACCAATGAGTAAGTAGGACAAAACAAATTTGGTACGAAAATACAATTGAAGACCGTGGCAGATCTAGGGGGTCTAAACTAGGGGAGGGACGAGTAATCGAGTAATCGATCTCGAGTCGAGTTCTGTCATTACTCGAGTACACTTTTGGCACTCGAGTACTCGAATGTACGATATTGTCCGTTTTATATGCTATCGCCATTATGGTTTTAGTTCTCAGTTCTTTGTTCTAAAGCAACTGGTGTTAATGGCCTATGTTGGAAGCCAAGATAAAGGAAATGTGAACCTTTGACGTAAGCACCTTGGTTCATGAACTGAAATGAGGAGTTGTGAGAACAGTAAAAGAGTGGTGTGAGAAGCCACAAAACTGAGTAGTAGTGGTTGGTACTTGGCTTTAGAAGTCATTATCAAAGGTAACATTCTCTTGGAAAGTGAGGAAGTTTTGAAGGTAAGATTGTTGTGGGAACTGTTATATCTCTTAATGTTTTGTTATACATACAACTGCAAACTGTTCATATCATACATATCATTCATTTCTCAGTCACTTTTACATCGGGGTCAACAGTTATCAGGATAGGATATTGCTACTAGATTATAGGATTACAAGGATATTATCACTTGAATAGGGTGAAAATGGCAAGTACGTATAAAAACCAGTCTGCTTGCTGGAAATATTTCGAAATGTCATCAGATAAGACGAACGTACTTAGAATAAATGTTCTATCACAAATCGTGACTGTACTTTTTAGTGGTTTCTTAATATGTCAAATACAATTAAAACACCTGATTTAGCCTTTTTGCGGTGTAAAAATGATAGCAAAGTAAGTGAGTAATCAAAAGATCGAGTACTCGAGTACGAGTCGAGTTTTATATATCGAGTACTCGAGTTCAGTTTTCAGTACTCATTCCGCCCCTAGTCTAGACCCTCACTTCCGGGCAGATTCGTCATCGATTTGACCATGTCCAGGTCCAAGTTGTTGTCACACGCGTCTATATTGGCGAGTGGGTCTGTAGTGCGGACACGGTCATCCTTCAGCCTGCCCCCGGCCACACACGCCAGCTCCTACACTCACGAGCAGGAAGTCAAGAATGTCAGAACAATGAATCACTGGAGTGAAATACACAGGAAACTGCCCTACCGAATCCGTGGAAATGTTTCCAGGGAGAACTGGGACATCATGAGGGGCTTTTATTGGCTCCGTTGTCTGATTAAGGTCGTTTATAAGGAGTGGCACCGTGAGTGTTGGATGGGTGATTAAACTTTGCTTGCATGACCTATATGGTTGTGTGTGTTTTTATCCTGTCTGCTGCCCTTTAAACATGGTTTTAATCTGTCTTTTTATACGGGTTTTTTCTTGTATGATTGATTGTGCATATTTAAAATTGCGTGTCTCTATTAAGGAACTCAATCTTAGTTTAAAATGATGATCTGGAAAGTATGTTAACGCTGATAATGAAATGGGTGGGTGTCGCAAAGCGAGCTAACACAATAAATATTGCAGTGTTTATTTTAACACAAGTTTTTTAATATATATATTTCGTTTTCATAAATAAACTTTGATGGCAACACGTTTAGTGATACTAGATAGCCTCTGCATTCTCATTGTCCAATAGCGTCAATTATCATAATTCTACGATAAGTGTCTACAGCACAGCAATGCGCATCCAATTAGTGATTCGTCTTGCCACTCTCTGTTCCACTCTGAAATTAAATGCATCATTTTCAAACAAGAATGCTAAAACCACTAGCTCACGACTTCTACTGGCATAGTATACTAATCACTGTTTTACGATCATAAATTCAGATTCCAGAAAGTACATGGAATAAAATGACACGATACAACAGTGTTGGGATGGATAATCCAATGCGACTCCTCCATAAGGCAAGCACTCGTGAGACTTCTTTTCTTGCCGAGGACTCATTTGATTATAACATGTCGGTAACAATTGGACAAATGTGCTGCTTTATCGTTTATACATAGAGATGGGTGGAGAGCGTTGGAGAGTGAGAGAAGATGAAAGTCTGCGAGCTAAAGGTTAATTTGCATTGATTCCATATTTAACAGTTCGGGTGATAATGTAGTCAAGTCGTTTAAAGATCATGCAGTACAGAGGTGCTTGTGGTGTGCATATATGAGACATATTTGGCGTGTGAAAGAATTCAGGAAAACATAAACAATGGCCACAAATGAATACAAATAATTTTAATTTCCTTCTTACATTCAAAGCCAAAATGACAATTTTTGCAATCAATCAAATTATGTGACTTTTCTTAAAACATCACACTAGGTGAATCTTCTAATATACGTTTATCCAAACGGTAATATCATGTCAGAAAAGATACCTGCTTAAGATTTATGTTTATGATTATACTAATTAGGTGTGTTTTGCAATGTGTTACATGCCCACATGGCATCACATGACCAGGTGTTTTTGTAATAGGCAATCTGCACTGGCGCATGGCCATCTCACCAATACACAGAGAACTCACTCAGTTCTTAATGCCAGTCACACCCAATCTACTGCCTCCTCACCACGTGGCCGACTGAGAAACTTTAAAACGTTACAAAGCTCAATTCACATTATTTTGAGGATAAAAGAACTTGGAAGATTTATACCTGTCTATATTCACTTCAAGCTGACTGGTAAATTGAAATATGCTCTGACTTATCTGTTAATAAATTGCAATTCTCGCACATGGTCTAGATCGAAGACTCTTGGGTGATGGTGCAAATCAATGCTTTATTGTTCTAGTGTACGCCATTCAGGACCTTATTTTTTGCATATTTTACTATGTGACAGTGAGCACATCAAATATGATAACAGCCTAAATCATCGTTGTTTGCATCTCTCTGTGTCCATATGCTCGAGCTCTCGTACCCTTGATCAAAGTATTGGGGCGTTTATTAGATATGAAATGAGCCTTTGATGAGATGAATCTGACACTTGCTGTCGCCACTTGCACCGTGAGTGGTATCTGCACCGACATCCCCTCGCACCCGTCCGCCGTGGAGACCTGCTTGTCCACATGCTAAATACCAGAATGCTGGGTGGTGTGTGGTCTGAATTTTATTGTAGTTCTTTGGAAATCTTATTGAACCTCGTACCACATAACTACATCGTTGCAATAGCAGAAGACATTGTGGTTGAGGGTAAAACCCATTATCAATTATCATCATAACAACGTGGACAGCATGGGACATGGGTCCATGTAGTCATTAACAACACAAACGTGACTTCCAATTTCATAATTAATACAAACCCCGTGCTCATCTATGTGAAGTAAACGCCCGTACCAACGCACGTATAGCATTACATGATCCAATTAAAGCAATATTTTTTGCAAATTTTATTAGGATCTACATGCTGTGTCTGATGTAGACAACCATCTAATTGACATATAAATACTAAATGTATCATGAGCCTGGGTAGCCTTTCTCGTAATTTGGGCAATCTGTAGGTCTATAGTGTGCAGGCTAACATGAACTCATTAAATGAAATGGATATCAAGAATACAAATTACTGTTTCACACAAAACGCTACCGTGTGGTTGAATGTGAATATGGGTAAAAACATAATCGCAGAATACATATAAAAATGTCATTAACTTAAGAGAAATAGCCAATTGAGCAACTAACACGAATGTGATACACGTGCTGTCTACATATACTTATATGTAACCTAACAGTTCCTGTTATTGTGAGTCATGTCATATGTTAGCTCTATATTCCCTAAAGTAAGCTGTGCTTCTACAACTGTGATGCTGTCTAGCATACCAAGTATCACCGCCTGACCCCGGTGCCCTTCTCATAGGACGTGTCCTTCCAATTACATGTGAGAGTAATCACGTGCGCAATGTAACCTGACACATATATCATGGTGCCCATGTGACCCGACACATTTACGTCATAAGCTGATGGAGCACTCATGTCCCCAAAGAGCATCGGTATGGGTGCGCTGGGCGATGTCCTTTAAGTGGCGCTGACGTAATTGATCCTGGTCAGTTGTGCTTTCATCTTCAATGGGTTCGTCAAGAGCATCTTGATGGATGGGGTATTATTACATTCCATGATTCCAGTCACGCGTGTGTTGTTATTATGAAGATTAAGCTGATTGATTTGGCTGGTTTGATCGGTCGTGTAATATTATAGCTTTCAGCATGGTTTGTGGCTTACGGATTTTCAGACCTATTTTTGTTATAACAATATGCCTTGTGCCATTTTTATCGTTTTCATGCAGGTATTATTGGTATTATCTAATTTTCTCAACACCCCGTGTATCCTATTCAAAAATAGAACTACAACTCACCTCTCTATTCTCCTAATTGGAATTTTGGAGCACACAACGAAAAAGGCACGTGTGAAAGGACGCTTCCACAAGCGGGATGGTCCAATATACTTCCTACAACGAGCATTGACCTCATAGCCTAAGCCTAAGACTAAGTCTAAGAAAGTGTTTATTTATGTCTCACACCACATTACATCTTAAAACATTAATAAAATTGTGCACATAATCCGGTGGAAGGTCATAAGCTGACCCATTTAGAGACCATTACGTTTTTCATATTAAAACATATACATATATACTCACACAGAATTTCATGGCAGGCTTTTGCACATTTTTTTTAACTAAAATCTCATTATTGCAACCTAAGATGCACTTTAAAAGCTCCCTCTTACTGTACACTAAAACATTTGGGTGGGCATTAACAAAATCTTTTAAAAGCTGGGCCTGAATATCACTATAAATATTACACCCTAACCGTACATCGATCTCATCTTCCACACACATATGATACATGTGACATATTCTGTCCTCTACCTTCAACGATAATATCATGCTTAAAGTAAGCAAACACCAGATGAATATTATTTTAAAGAAAAACATGTCCGCCACACAAAGCGTTCCCTTGGGAATGGCTGTAGAGTTGGGTAAAGTGGCCATGTATTTAGCCGTCACATTCCGCAAAAAGACGAGCGTTTTGCTTTGCAACTCATGATTGGAGAACAGAAACATTTGGCCTGACATTTTAACGAAGGAAAATGAGTCACGTGGGACTTGTGTCACGTGATTGTCGCATTACGGATTGTTCTAGAGGGCAGGTGAACCATAATTATAGAAAACTGGATCTTTAAAAGCACCGATGATGCCCCAAGGAATGTCCAAATTGTTAAGTGACAAAATTTAAAGTTCACCTGTCTGTTGATAGTGACAAGAATTTAAAGATTAATGTTTTCAATCAGCATAATTTAAATTATTTCCACAGGAAGCGAAGCTTTGCCCTGCTAACTACGAGTCCAATTCCTCTCCGATCGGCTACAGAAGCACACTAACAAAAAAAGCTGAAAGAGGAATTAAAAACACTGCACCAGAAATGTCTCACAAAATCATTATTTCCAGCCTCAATAAACATGGGCATAGATTTTGAGTTCATTTTTAATTCATTGGCAATTAGTCCTACACCATCTTTCTCTTCACTCTATCGAATAGAGGCATCACCTCCCAGGCTGTGTCCTTGTATCATGGGTGCCGGTGTCTTTGTACAGGATTATAACATGAGTATGCCAGTAGTAATCCTCATCCTAGACCGCGACACTCTGACCCTCAGGCCAGGGCAGATTTGGGCTGTAGCTATAACAAGTTTATCGACTTGTCATGCTGGAAAAGGCAATCTCCAGTCGGACCCGCTTAGGTAATGGCCTGAAATTGACGAAGTTTGGCAAACGATGGCTGTACTGTGCTGTGTACTGTGTGTATGTATAACCATTTCTCCCCAGTTTGCCGTTGATTCTCGATTCTGATTGGTTAAGAGCCGTAGGAGATCAGGTTATCTCCCTACTTTGTGAATGGCAAACACCATCAAGTTAAATAATTCAGTTAAACTGGGGGAGGTACAAGGCAATGGTCTCCTTTTGTGTGGAGATAACAATGGCTTGCACGAGTGGTGTCTAGGCCTGCTCGAGTGAGCGTTAGCGAACGAGCAAAGTAGGCTAAGACTCCACACAAACAGACCATTACCCTTATAGTATCAGGTGTATTTAAACCTGGTGTGGACAATGGTTTATTAGATGAGAAATATTATGTTGATAGTGAAAATCACCTCTATGTCCCCCTCCACCCTCCCGAGTATAACACCCATTAATTATATCAGACCACTTGCTGAGCTATTCAAATTTATATCACCGATAGACTAGAGGGGATTGGCAGGGGTTTAGAATAATTTTTCCATAATTATGTGGGAGATCGTCAATATACATAGTAAAACTACAACGACTTGATTATGTACGTAAATGGAAATATAGATACAGAAGATAGCGCATTTTACAATTTTGGCTTTTTATGTAACCGACGCGGTTGTCATTGGATGGCCTCGTATATACCATTTGTTTATAAATGCGTACACATGAAGTTTCAATACATCATCATACCTGTAAAAAGCTTTCCAACCAATGCCCTTTTCTCATCCTACTAAGTGTCATCCATGTAACCAAAAAAATCCGATTTGGTCATTTTAAAAAGAAAAAAACACAAACACTTAACTTTCTGTTTGGGGGAGAGAATCCTATAAGATTTCGCCAATTCCACACTTCACCTATTTTTTCTCCAATATCTGATGGAAGTTGTGTGTTGTATCGGTCGTTGTGAGCTGTAAATAGCCCATCTGTGGCCCTTACCAGCTTATTGAGGACATTTAGTGATACATACAGGGTGATCGTCGCACTTAACATATGGGTTCGTGGGCTAATGCCGTCTTGGCGATACCATTATTGGGTATGTGCCACACTATATGGATACTAAATTCAGATAAGGTTCTGGGCAAATTCGTTTCCCTTAATGTTTCATATAGTGGTGATGTGAATTAATATACAAAAAAGATAGATTAGGATTTCTGTGTACATGTGTGGACGCTTGTGTTTGTGTCGATGGTGGGTAGAGTGAGGTGAAGTTATCACTATACCGTAAACCACCCATCAAACACACGCCTTTAAAAGAAAGTATTACCTTTCTCCACAAAACTATACCAAACCATACTTGAAACGTTGCGACACTCCGGCACATTGCACACCACTTATGTTGACACCTTATTTCAGAAAAAAACTGGATCTGCCTATATATTGCATGACCTATCATGTGTCATCTAATCTGCTAATATAAGACCTGTGCGACTAATTAAGCATATATACTTAGGAAATTAACCTCAACTATAAATCTCTTTGGCCTGATTTTTTTAGTGCAGTTCGTCGGGGGCCAATGACATTTTCACATAATGTCATCGTGACTTGTAACAACTCGATTTGACATAGTATTCCGACATAGCTGAAATGCAATTTGGCTTTTGTTTTTGCTTTTGTATATTCTTCACATTTATTAAATTGCAGTGTTAAATTCACCCAAGAGACCTTTCCTTTCTACACTTGTCCTACAATTCTTATGCTTCGCCTTCTCAAAATACCATGACAAAGGTGCAACCTTTCCAGCCACAATTCTCTTTGAAAGCGGAAATAAAGACATCAAGCCCCATCAGCTGTTCTCTGCGATAATGTAAGGTCTGCAGTGTGCATGGAAATAAAACATTTTGAATAAAAGGACCACGTGATTCACGACAGATCGTGTGCGCATGTCAGCACGCCATTGCCCCCGAACAGACATGCGCAGAGTAACGATGCCGGGCTCTTTCCTCCTGTCTGTAATCAATGTTCTCAGACAATCCACTCATTACCGACCCACAAATAGACATTTTTAAGACGGCATCAAACGAGATTTAGTTCATGCTTATGGTTTCGGCAAATGGTTCCAAATGGCATGTATTCATTATCTTTATGGGATTCAATGCCTATAGTGTATTGTATGTTACACTATATTGCGTGTTTATTCATAAGCTCGTGTGTGTGTTTATTGAATTGGGATATATTGCTATATCCCTATCAAACTTAAGTTACGGCACATGTAGGCTTAATATGAGGGGTAAGCTGTCCATATACGGACAGCTCTCACTTCCCATCTCAATTTCCTGTATATCATATGTTATAAACCTCTTAAGGACATGTCCAGTAAATAAAAAATAAATTTCACTTTAGGTTGGAAAAAAATTGAAACAAAGCATTTTCAACTGAAAGCGCTTTGAAGGGTTCTATGCCAGGAAAAAAATCCCCATCCCTCCCATGGAAAACCTCATTTGAAGTAAAATCCAAGATGGCCGCCAATTTGTGAGTACGGTGTATAAATGACCACAAATCCTAAACTACCTTTAACATAAAAACATGAATTTGGTATCATCTCTACTAAACTTGAGGGTGCCCGATCATTTGGTGATATTTTCTAGGTCATCAGAGGTCAAGGTCACGTGATAATATCAAGGTCACTGATAATTTTTACAAAAATAAGTCCACAGGACAACATTACATCAATAAAGTTATATATAAAATTTTTAGAAATACATTTTCAGCTGGAATAAGTCCCATAGAGTCTGATGCCTGGGGAAAAAATTCCCTAAAATCCCCAGGGAAAAACATTGTTTTTTAGGGGAAATCTAAGATGGCCGACAGTGGGGAGGCCAAATATATATATGTATAAATGACCATAGCTCTTAAAGTACCTGACAAAAAAACACATTTTGATATCGATTTCCACTAAACTGAGGGTGTCCTATCATTTTGGTAATAGTTTCATGGGCATCAGAGGTCAAGGTCATGTGATAATATCAAGGTCACTGATAATTTTACAAATAAAACTCTATTTATCTTACACATATATTACATCTTATATACTTATAATATATTGTTATGGCACTAATATAATTAATGTTACATTTAGTTATAATAATAGGCATGTATATTGATTATAATAAATGGACCTAGTTATTTATTTTCATTTTAATAGATGGGGAAACGAATGTTGTCGACCTTGACTTCCATCTTTCTGACTTGTGAATGAAGTACGTAAAGGGGAAAGTCAGCCTGAGAATGCTCTCGCTAACAGTAAACTCTTGCCCATATTCACAGGTTACTTGAAGACTGACGTAACTCAATAAGATGTATGGAACAGCCAAGCTGTGGTTGCAGTATCAGCGTATCGGTTGCAATTTTGAACTTCATACGTTCAGTGCACAAAGGAAGCTGGAACCTTGACAGTCTTTGCGAGACATGCACCTCTTATCCTGCTGGACACAACAACTACACTAAATCCCTTTGCTTTATTCATTCCAAAGATTTGCTCTAGAAAACATCTCATCCAGATGTGCATGCAGCTTTCATGAATGGTCTCTTTCCAGTCAGGGAGAACTGATGGCGCATGGTCTGGTATATTCACAGACCTCTTTATTGAGCAAGTGGCTGGCATTAAATCAACAGAGGTCTAACACGGGGACGAGGCTTCAGTGAAAGTACACGTCTGTTGTTACTGCTTTCTAGGCCTATGTGTTTCCGAGGTCTCCCCAGTCTGTCTTTGAGATAGCAGGGTTGACACAAATGCAGAAGATGGGCATCGTGATCTTGCCGCATTACAAATTAAACGTGATATGTCTGACATCCAAAAGCTACTACAAGTGTTTGTTGGGCAGGGGACCATATGAGAAGACAACGAAGAATCTTGTAAACTTCAACAGGGCTGGTGGCAGATGAATCAGTAAATGCGAGTGATGCAAAAAATGTTGGCAGAAAAGATTCTTGCATCGATGGTTGGCAAATCAGTGGCAGAATACAAATTTTCTCAGGAGAATCAAATCAAGACCCTAGCTTCAGCGCTGTATGTGAAAGTATCTACTGGAGAAAAAATTGAAATGGATCCACAGCGGTTATATCAGCGATTGGTTGTTATGGTATCAATATATCGATTAATGATCTCTTCAGTGAGCTATGCTCTTACCACTCCATCGCTGTTTGACACTTGGTAGATGAGAACTGGGGATAAGGCAGAAATCAAGCATCATCTCCTGAAACTTGTTCCAGCAAGCATCGTCTTATCCATAGTGCTATGGGCTTGCAGTTTTGTTGACGGAGGAGGCTTATTGCATAAATTCGTGGCCTAAGCACTCAAGCTATGAGGAGATTTGCAACATGTATGTGCAGCATGTCCACAGCTATAGACACGCACTGGCTTTGTTTGATGGATACCACGGTCACAGCACTAAAGATGAAGCACATGGTCGCTAGCAGATCATGACATTGGTGCGACAGTATCTGTATCTGCGGAAATGCACTATCAATGAGCAAGAAAGCTTTCCTTGCTAATGATAAGAACAAACAGTCACTCATCTACTTGCTGAGTACATGGAAAATGCAAAGCATATCTGTGGGAACATGCACAAGGTACGCAGATTACAAAAAATCTGTTGTTGCAGAAGATACCGATATTACAACTTCTTGTACACCATGCCGATTCTACAGAATTAGAGTGAACAGTTGTACATGGTTACTGGAAAGCAGACAATATGCATTACTGAACTCAAGAAGAATCTGCATCCAGTTCTTGTAGAATCCCTTCTGTTGGGATCAACTGCACACCGGCATGTGGTAACTGCAAAGGAACCACATGCTCCAACACAAATATCACTAGTGAGACCCTAGAAGATGATGACGTTACTGAACAATTAACCTGTTGGCGACCTTGAGATGTGTGTACTCTCAATCGTTGATAAATTGATATGTGTTTTTTATGTCAGGTACTTTAAAAGCTATGGTCATTTATACGTGTACTTGGCTCTACATATTGTCAGCCATCTTAGATTTCCCCAAAATAAGCTTTTCCCTTGTAGGATTTTAGAGGACTTTTTCCAAGACATCAGAACTCTTAAGTGGGACTTATTTCGCTGAAAATATGTTGTTACAATTTTAATACATAACTTGCATTGATGTAATGTTGTCACGTGTGACTCCTTTTAGTAAAAATTATCAGTGACCTTGATAACATGTGACCTTGACCTCCGATGACCTTGAAGATATCACTAAATGATCGGGCACCCTCAGGTTAGTGGGAATTGATACCAAATACATGTTTTTATGTTAGGTAGTTTAGGATTTATGGTCATTTATACACCATATACAAATTGGCGGCCATCTTGATTTTACCCAAAATGAGGTTTTCCCATGAGGATTTTAGATTTTTTTTCCTGGCATCAGTGGATAGAGAATGGACAACCTATATTTGATTCCCTTACGGATCATCTATTTGCCCTCATCGCCTGTCATTAACCTGCATTACACTAAAACTTCCCGGGAAGCCAAGCATTATTTCCCATGGACTGTTAGATCAGTCATGGACTGACCTAATCCCAGATAAGTCACTAAGCTAACGGCTGTTATATTCGCAATGAACGGACAACAGTCAGACAGATTTGTTGAAGCTGCACATAAACCTGTTAGGTTATGAGACCATAAAAGCGACTCATCTACGAGGACTGGCAGAAAGAGAATAAGCATATAGTTTCGATTGTCATCTTAAAAGGAGGCGTCTAAATCCAAACAGAAGAACCGTCAAACGTAAATAAGTCTAATGTGAAGCCCAAATGCAAACACACACCATTTCTATGACATAAAACATATGGATTTGAACATATATATGTATATGGCGGTCACATTAAAATCTAATTTAAACATGCAAGCTTCAACAGGATCAAAGTTTGACCATCCACATGTAGGTTTCACGTTACCAAAACAGTAAATTATGCACTACTACATACTGATAACTAGACCTGCCTTTTCAAAGTCTACACTGCAACCTATAGACTTAATGTTAACTACAGCACTTCCCTTTATCAAACTGGATTTTTATATTCTATATCATATTTGTTCATGATAATGTTAAGTTAATCTAAATGCAGTTGTTTTTTCCACACAAATAAGGGACAAATAGCAAAATGTATCTGGGTGCGGATTATGAATCACTGTTTCTGAAAAGAGCGAACTATCGATGTTAAACTGTATAACAATGGGTCAAAAGCTGTGGTCAAATTGCCATGTATATCTTACGGGGATTACGACAGATATAGTAAGTATGAAAAGCAAAATAATTTAGTGAAGACCAACAAAGACCACATGTATATTTCAGTCTGGGTCACTCAACTGCAGTGATATCACCTAAGTAAAACAGACAACACATACACATACACATACACATGACATAGGCATAGGAATACGTGTTGGTTACATATGTGTGGTGGGAGATAACAATAAGT
>CM032666.1:63543248-63574502 GCA_019095985.1 Streblospio benedicti | reverse complement strand
GGTTAATTTGCATTGATTCCATATTTAACAGTTCGGGTGATAATGTAGTCAAGTCGTTTAAAGATCATGCAGTACAGAGGTGCTTGTGGTGTGCATATATGAGACATATTTGGCGTGTGAAAGAATTCAGGAAAACATAAACAATGGCCACAAATGAATACAAATAATTTTAATTTCCTTCTTACATTCAAAGCCAAAATGACAATTTTTGCAATCAATCAAATTATGTGACTTTTCTTAAAACATCACACTAGGTGAATCTTCTAATATACGTTTATCCAAACGGTAATATCATGTCAGAAAAGATACCTGCTTAAGATTTATGTTTATGATTATACTAATTAGGTGTGTTTTGCAATGTGTTACATGCCCACATGGCATCACATGACCAGGTGTTTTTGTAATAGGCAATCTGCACTGGCGCATGGCCATCTCACCAATACACAGAGAACTCACTCAGTTCTTAATGCCAGTCACACCCAATCTACTGCCTCCTCACCACGTGGCCGACTGAGAAACTTTAAAACGTTACAAAGCTCAATTCACATTATTTTGAGGATACAAAGAACTTGGAAGATTTATACCTGTCTATATTCACTTCAAGCTGACTGGTAAATTGAAATATGCTCTGACTTATCTGTTAATAAATTGCAATTCTCGCACATGGTCTAGATCTAAGACTCTTGGGGTGATGGTGCAAATCCAATGCTTTATTGTTCTAGTGTACGCCATTCAGGACCTTATTTTTGCATATTTTACTATGTGACAGTGAGCACATCAAATATGATAACAGCCTAAATCATCGTTGTTTGCATCTCTCTGTGTCCATATGCTCGAGCTCTCGTACCCTTGATCAAAGTATTGGGGCGTTTATTAGATATGAAATGAGCCTTTGATGAGATGAATCTGACACTTGCTGTCGCCACTTGCACCGTGAGTGGTATCTGCACCGACATCCCTCGCACCCGTCCGCCGTGGAGACCTACTTGTCCACAAGCTAAATACCAGAATGCTGGGTGGTGTGTGGTCTGAATTTTATTGTAGTTCTTTGGAAATCTTATTGAACCTCGTACCACATAACTACATCGTTGCAATAGCAGAAAACATTGTGGTTGAGGTAAAACCCATTATCAATTATCATCATAACAACGTGGACAGCATGGGACATGGGTCCATGTAGTCATTAACAACACAAACGTGACTTCCAATTTCATAATTAATACAACCCCGTGCTCATCTATGTGAAGTAAACGCACATACCAACGCACGTATAGCATTACATGATCCAATTAAAGCAATATTTTTGCAAATTTTATTAAAATCTACATGCTGTCTCTGATGTAGACAACCATCTAATTGACATATAAATACTAAATGTATCATGAGCCTGGGTAGCCTTTCTCGTAATTTGGGCAATCTGTAGGTCTATAGTGTGCAGGCTAACATGAACTCATTAAATGAAATGGATATCAAGAATACAAATTACTGTTTCACACAAAACGCTACCGTGTGGTTGAATGTGAATATGGGTAAAACATAATCGCAGAATACATATAAAAATGTCATTAACTTAAGAGAAATAGCCAATTGAGCAACTAACACGAATGTGATACACGTGCTGTCTACATATACTTATATGTAACCTAACAGTTCCTGTTATTGTGAGTCATGTCAGATGTTAGCTCTATATTCCCTATAAGCTTGCATGTGCTTCTACAACTGTCCTGCTGTCTAGCATACCAAGTATCACCGCCTGACCCCGGTGCCCTTCTCATAGGACGTGTCCTTCCAATTACATGTGAGAGTAATCACGTGCGCAATGTAACCTGACACATATATCATGGTGCCCATGTGACCCGACACATTTACGTCATAAGCTGATGGAGCACTCATGTCCCCAAAGAGCATTGGTATGGGTGCGCTGGGCGATGTCCTTTAAGTGGCGCTGACGTAATTGATCCTGGTCGGTTGTGCTTTCATCTTCAATGGGTTCGTCAAGAGCATCTTGATGGATGGGGTATTATTACATTCCATGATTCCAGTCACGCTTGTGTTGTTATTATGAAGATTAAGCTGATTGATTTGACTGGTTTGATCGGTCGTGTAGTATTATAGCTTGCAGCATGGTTTGTGGCTTACGGATTTTCAGACCTATTTTTGTTATAACAATATGCCTTGTGCCATTTTATCGTTTTCATGCAGGTATTATTGGTATTATCTCATTTTCTCAACACCCCGTGTATCATATTCAAAAATAGAACTACAACTCACCTCTCTATTCTCCTAATTGGAATTTGCGGAGCGCACAACGAGAAAAGGCATGTGTGAAAGGACGCTTCCACAAGCGGGATGGTCCAATGTACTTCCTACAACGAGCATTGACCTCATAGCCTAAGCCTAAGACTAAGACTAAGAAAGTGTTTATTTATGTATCACACCACATTACATCTTAAAACATTAATAAAATTATTGCACATAATCCGGTGGAAGGTCATAAGCTGACCCATTTAGAGACTATTACGTTTTTCATATTAAAACATATACATATATACTCACAGAATTTCATGGCAGGCTTTTGCACATTTTTTAACTAAAATCTCATTATTGCAACCTAAGATGCACTTTAAAAGCTCCCTCTTGCTGTACACTAAACATTTGGGTGGGCATTAACAAGATCTTTTAAAAGCTGGGCCTGAATATCACTATAAATATTACACCCTAACAGTACATCGATCTCATCTTCTACACACATATGATACATGTGACATATTCTGTCCTCTACCTTCAACGATAATATCATGCTTAAAGTAAAAAAAACACCAGATGAATATTATTTTAAAGAAAGCATGTCCGCCACACAAAGCGTTCCCCTTGGGAATGGCTGTGAGTTGGGTGAAGTGGCCATGTATTTAGCCGTCACATTCCGCAAAAAGACGAGCATTTGCTTTGCAACTCATGATTGGAGAACAGAAACATTTGGCCTGACATTTTAACGAAGGAATATGAGTCACGTGGGACTTGTGTCACGTGATTGTCGCATTACGGATTGTTCTAGAGGGCAAGTGAACCATAATTATAGAAAACTGGATCTTTAAAAGCACCGATGATGCCCCAAGGAATGTCCAAATTGCTTTGCACCTGTCTGTTGAGAGTGACAAGAATTTAAAGTTCACCAATCAGCATAATTTAAATTATTTCAAGAAAGCAATGATGGAAGAATATATAAATATATAATGTTTTCTTAAACATGCTCATAACTTGCAATTTGATAGCCTCAATCCTAGCCGGTAACTGCAAATGTATTAGTTTTATAGACTTATAGCCATACACTCAGTTGATTTACATCGTTTACATCAGATCCATTGTGGCACACTTCTTACACTTATCTTCTGTCTCAACCCCCGCGGAACTTCCCTGTAGCTCTACAGGTGTACGGCAGTAACCATTTCCTTAGCATAGCCAGAACCATACCTCTTTGGCGTATATGTGCCACTGATAAGTGTGCAACCGATTAAAGATGGGTATGCTCAATACCCACCACCATTTTCCACAGGAAGCGAAGCTTTGCCCTGCTAACTACGAGTCCAATTCCCTCTCCAAACGGCTACAGAAGCACACTAACGAAAAAGCTGAAAGCGGGAATTAAAAACACCAGAAATGTCTCACAAAATCATTATTTCCAGCCTCGATAAACATGGGCATAGATTTTGAGTTCATTTTAGTTCTTTGGCAATTAGTCCTACACCATCTTTCTCTTCACTCTATCGAATAGAGGCATCACCTCAGGAGCTGTGTCCTTGTATCGCGGTGCCGGTGTCTTTGTACAGGATTATAACATGAGTATGCCAGTAGTAATCCTCATCCTGTGACCGCGACACTCTGACCCTCGGAGCCCGGGGCAGATTTGGGCTGTAGCTATAACAAGTTTATCGACTTGCCATGCTGGAAAAGGCAATCTCCAGTCGGACCCGCTTAGGTAATGGCCCGAAATTGACGAAGTTTGGCAAACGATGGCTGTACCGTGCTGTGTACTGTGTGTATGTATAACCATTTCTCCCCAGTTTGCCGTTGATTCTCGATTCTGATTGGTTAAGAGCCGTAGGAGATCAGGTTATCTCCCTACTTTGTGAATGGCAAACACCATCAAGTTAAATAATTCAGTTAAACTGGGGAGGTAAAAAGGCAATGGTCTCCTTTTGTGTGGAGATAACATTAGCTATGCACTTGTGCTGTCTTAGCCTACTCTCGTTCGCTAACGCTCACTCGAGCAGGCCTAGACACCACTCGTGCAAGCCAGTGTTATCTCCACACTAAAACAGACCATTACCCTTATAGTATCCAGGTGTATTTAAACCTGGTGTGGACAATGGTTTATTAGATGAGAAATATTTTGTTGATAGTGAAAATCACCTCTATGTCCCCCTCCACCCTCCCGAGTATAACACCCATTAAATATATCAGACCACTTGCTGAGCTATTCAAATTTATATCACAGATACACTAGAGGGGATGGGCAGGGTTTAGAATAATTTTTCCATAGTTATGTGGGAGATCGTCAATATACATAGTAAAACTACAGCGTCTTGATTATGTACCTAAATGGAAATATATATACGGAAGATAGCGCATTTTACCATTTTGGCTTTTTATGTAACCGACGCGGTTGTCGTTGAATGGCCTCATATACCATTTAGTTTATAAATGCGTACACATGAAGTTTCAATACATCATCATACCTGTAAAAGCTTTCCAACCAATGCCCTTTTCTCATCCTACTAAGTGTCATCCATGTAACCAAAAAATCCGATTTGGTCATTTTAAAAAGAAAAAAACACACAAACACTTAACTTTCTCATTTGGGGGGAGAGAATCCTATAAGAATTCGCCAATTCCACACTTCACCTATTTTTCTCCAATATCTGATGGAAGTTGTGTGTTGTATCGGTCATTGTGAGCTGTAAATAGCCCATCTGTGGCCCTTACCAGCTTATTGAGGACATTTAGTGATACATACAGGGTGATCGTCGCACTTAACATATGGGTTCGTGGGCTAATGCCGTCTTGGCGATACCATTATTGGGTATGTGCCACACTATATGCATACTAAATTCAGTTAAGGTTCTGGGCAAATTCGTTTCCCTTAATGTTTCATATAGTGGTGATGTGAATTAATATACAAAAATTAGATTAGGATTTCTGTGTACATGTGTGGACGCTTGTGTTTGTGTCGATGGTGGGTAGAAGTGAGAATTGAAGTTATCACTATACCGTAAACCACCCCATCAAACACGCACGCCTTTAGAAAAGAAAGTATTACCTTTCTCCACAAAACTATACCAAACCATACTTGAAACGTTGCGACACTCCGGCCACATTTGCACACCACTTATGTTGACACCTTATTCAGAAAAAAAACTGGATCTGCCTATATATTGTATGACCCTATCATGTGTCATCTAATCTGCTAATATAAGACCTGTGCGACTAATTAAGCATATATACTTAGGAAATTAACCCTCAACTATAAATCTCTTTGGCCTGATTTAGTTAGTGCAGTTCGTCGTACAAAGGGGCCAATGACATTTTTCACATAATGTCATCGTGACTTGTAACAACTCGATTTGACATAGTATTCCGACATAGCTGAAATGCAATTTGGCTTTTGTTTTGCTTTTTGTATATTCTTCACATTTATTAAATTGCAGTGTTAAATTCACCCAAGAGACATTTCCTTTCTACACTTGTCCTACAATTCTTATGCTTCGCCTTCTCAAAATACCATGACAAGGTGCAACCTTTCCAGCCACAATTCTCTTTGAAAGCGGAAATAAAGACATCAAGCCCCATCAGCTGTTCTCTGCGATAATGTAAGGTCTGCAGTGTGCATGGAAATAAAACATTTTGAATAAAAGGACCACGTGATTCTGACAGATCGTGTGCGCATGTCAGCACGCCATTGCCCCCGCACAGACATGCGCAGAGTAACGATGCCGGGCTCTTTCCTCCTGTGTCTGTAATCAATGTTCTCAGACAATCCACTCATTACCGACCCACAAATAGACATTTTTAAGACGGCATCAAACGAGATTTAGTTCATGCTTATGGTTTCGGCAAATGGTTCCAAATGGCATGCATTCATTATCTTTATGGGATTCGAATGACTATAGTGTATTGTATTTTACACTATAGTGCGTGTTTATTCATAGCTCGTGTATGTGTTTGTTGAATTGGGATATATTGCTATATCCCTATCAAACTTAGTTTACGGGTACAGGTAGGCTTAATATAGTGGAAGCTGTCCATATGCGGACAGCTCTCACTTCTCCCATCTCCATTTCCCTGTTTATCATATGTAAAGTAAACCTCTTTTTAAGGACATCTGTCTTACGTGCATAGTGGACACTATATTTGCTCCCAAGTCTGTCATCTAACCTGCATTATGTGTACACTTCAAAACTTCCCGGGAAGAAAAGCATTATTTCCCATGGACTGTTAGATCAGTCATGGACTGACCTAATATCCCAGATAGCTCACTAAGCTAACGGCTGTTATAATGTGTTATATTCGCAATGAACGGACAACAGTCGAATAGATTGGTTGAAACTGCACATAAACCTGTTAGGGATATGAGACCATAAAAGCGACTCATCTACGAGGACTGGAGCAGAAAGAGAATAAGCATATATAGTTTCGATTGTCATCTTAAAAGGGGGCGTCTAAATCCAAACAGAGAACCGTCAAACGTAAGTAAGTCTAATGTGAAGCCCTAAATGCAAACACACACCATTTCTATGACATAAACATATATGGATTTGAACGCCATATATATGTATATGGCGGTCACATTAAAATCTAATTTAAACATGCAAGCTTCAACAGGATCAAAGTTTGACCATCCACATGTAGGTTTCACGTTACCACAACAGTAAATTATGCACTAATACATACTGATAACTAGACGTGCCTTTCAAAGTCTACACTGCAACCTATAGACTTAATGTGCTTACAGCACTTCCCTTTATCAAACTGGATTTTTATATATTCTATATCATATTTGTTCATTATAGTGTTAAGTTAATCTAAATGCAGTTGTTTTTTCACACAAATAGCAAAATGGATCTGGGCGCGGATTATGAATCACTGTTTTCTGAAAAGTGCGAACCATTCGATGTTAAACTGTATAACAATGGGTCAAAAGCTGTGGTCAAATTGCCATGTATATCTTACGGGGATTACGACAGATATGGTAAGTATGAAAAGCAAAATAATTTAGTGAAGACCAACAAAGACCACATGTTTATTTCAGTCTGGGTCACTCAACTGCAGTGATATCACCTTAAGTAAAACAGACAACACATGTACACATACACATACACATGACATAGGCATAGGAATACGTGTTGGTTACATATGTGTGGTGGGAGATCACACAACTCTCTGGGTGTGGAGTTTGACAGAATGAGTGAGCATCGCGAACGAGTTCTGTTCCAGACGAGAAGGGAAATCGTGGAATATTGGTTTTAAGCGTGTCTACACCTCAAAGACGTTGTCCGACAAGACATCTCGTCGGATGCTGTTTGATGGAAGTCTTAAGCACAGTCTACACCGCTAAGACTTCCATCAAACAGCATCCGACGAGACGTCTTGTCGGACAACGTCTTTGCGGTGTAGAAAGTTTAAAACCAATATTCCACGATTTTTCGTCGTCGTGAGCATTTGACATGTCAAGTCTTGGTCGGATGAAGTTTGATGTAGTTTGAAGGAGTTTGATGCCAGTATGTTGGCGTAGACAGGTTTAGTGACAAGACGGATCGTCGGGGCATAATCTAACCAATCACAGAGCAGCATTCCTTCCACTCATGATACATTAATAGAAAGTGCACGACTAATGGTCGTAAGGTTTTAGCAGTGTAGACAGGCTCCGTGAAAGACAAAACATCTTCACATATTTTTATCAAACTGCTTAAGATTTCTCGTCGGATATCGTTTGAAGGAAGTCTTAGCGGTGTAGACAGGGCTTTAGCGGTGTAGGCTGGGCTTAATGTTAGAGTTACGACCGCAAAACTTTGACTGGCATGTTTCAGAGACGATCCCCTTGGACGGCTTGTACACCCTGATTGACGGCATGGTGGGCGTGGTGTACAGACAGCCCGGCTGGCTGGGCGGCATGCTGCACAGGTCACGCCTCTACCTCATACACCAGAAATTAGTCTTCAGTTCATGATTTGGTTTGGACGCCCCTTATATTGTGATCTACCCCACCTACAAACGAGTCAATTCAACGCGTATGACCTGGTGCAAAATGGAGAAGGGAGGGTCAGTTGATTATTGGTGATATTAAATATATCATCTCTTTTTACGCTCACAAGTGGGAGCAGTGAGACAAAGATATAGGAAAATGACTTGCATGTAAACTGATACGTTTAATTAGCTTGGAAACTAATTAAAAGCCATGTTTAGTTAAAACTTGGCGTCTTAGGATTTATTATATTTGACGTTATAATTACATAAAGAGTTGTACTGTCACTATTAATAAATATTTCTTATTGGCAAAATGTGTTTGACAGGGAGAAAAACAACAACAAACGCACATTTATTGTGTGGTATGAGACCAATATCCGCTCGGAGCTGTACACCGTGACCAGCCATCGGGCGTGGCAGACTCCCATGATGTACACCAGCCAGATACAGGTATGGTGGTGATATGTTTGACATAGCCAGATACAAATATGATGGTGGTATGTTAGCCAGATACAGGTATGGTGATGGTAGCCAGATACAGGTATGGTGATGGTAAGTTAGCCAGATTCTGGTATGGTGGTGATATGTTAGCCAGATACAGGTATGGTGGTGGTAAGTTAGCCAGATACAGGTATGGTGGTGTTAAGTTAGCCAGAATCAGGTATAGTGATGTTAGCCAGATACAGGTATGGTGGTGTTAAGTTAGCCAGAATCAGGTGTAGTGATGTTAGCCAGATACATGTATGGTGGTGGAGTGCACGAATCAGATCATGTAGGTATAGTTATAGGGTGATGGTCCATGGCAGCCTGATACACATGGTAATCAGTTCTTCTGAAAATGGTTATAGAACATTGCGTTTGATAAATTGTCATTTACAATCCCCTTGTTCTTTACCACATACCTTCTTACGTAAATTGAAAAATGATATGCAGGTCATGTAATGTTTTGCATTTACGATGATATGTAATTGATAATTGATGTGGTAATTTGCGTCTGTTTCAGGCCATAGGCAACTCGTCCCTGGTGTTTTCATCCTCGCTGTACGACGAGAAATCACAGTCGCCTCTGGTGTTGAGCGCGTATGGCTCCAGCTTTGTCCATTATCTCCCGAAGCGGCACAAAACAGAACCGGTGGCACTGCCAGACGACTTCCGAGCCAACTACAAACATTATTGCGCTCACGAAAAATGGCCCAGAATTCAATTTCCCCCTATCCCACAGTGCAACACTTATGACTGGCTGCTAAAAGTGGCTTTCTCTGATACAGATCACAACAGACATGTGAATTTTGCCAACTATATCCGGTTTTGCATAGATTGTGGATCAAGAGCTTCTAGCGATGGCTTTTATAAAGGCATTCAGGGGGACATGGCGAGCTATAGAGTGAAGCGCCACCAAATATTGTACTCTGGGGAAGCATATGAGGGCGATTTGATTACTGTCAAGACGTGGGAGCAGACACATTCCAGCCATTTGTATGACCTTCCTACTATTCATTTTTCTATTGTCAAGAAAGAGAAGACGATTGTTAGAAGTTCATTCATGTTTCACAGTAGTGATATCAAATCACAATTGTAGGTTGTAGATTAAAGTTGCTACGAGTCTGGAAGTGTATTTTTTTCACCTAAACGTGTACACATTTAATGTATATTGCAAGGTTTTATGAAAACAGTATTAAAGACATTGGTGTTTTTTTCTTTTATCAATACATGTTTTTATTCTCCTGGTTCATAGGAGTTATTTGTATTCACATTTGAACATCGTGGGCCTCCCGAGCCAACACGGCTCCTTTAAATAGACATTAGACCTATAAACAGTGGCCAAGGGGCTTTGAAGGCTTAAAGACGGCAGACATAAACATGTCCGTATGCCGTACAGACGGCCCCCTTACTCAACGGGTGGGAGATATAGTGGTCATTCTGTGGCACGCAAGTACACCAGTGTGCTTTATAAACGCAATAATAGTAGCAACGTTGTTCTATGTTATACATGATGCGCAAACTCGTCTCCCGGGTTAAGTTCTCATATTAGTGTCAAGTTAAAATATGAGAAAGTCTGTTAATGCACACCATCACAAAAGAGCAATCCTGGTGATTAGGTTAATTGTAACATGGAATTATAGTATCAAAGGCCAAGTCTATCTGTCTTGGAATACTTAGTATAATAACGAAATTACGATAGTAAATTTTAAATGCTACACGTGGTCAGACGCCTTCACATACACCATGTCATTGGTATCCTCGTCACAGCTATTATATTTAACAACTCCCTGCGGTCAGTGCCCAATAAGGGTTTAGTGGGGTTCCGGGCTGTGAGTCAAAGCGGGGCCCTTTGGCCCGAGTCACAACATTTTTACTTTCTGTTGTGTCGCGACACCATTAAATATGTTGTTTTTTTTTTCATTACAGGTTTATCATTTTTCAAACACATGGTGCTTTCGCATAAAAGAATTATGAGTAAAAATGTTGGCAAAATATGGTGCCCCATAATGATGTTTACTAGGAACCCTTGTTATTTAGGGCTTTGGTGTGTTACCAGATTTAAAATAACTTGGGGCCCTTAACATGTATGGGGCTGGGGCTACTTCTTCTGCTTTGGTGCTTGTCCCCTTAATCAGGCACTGGCTGCGGTGATCTCTTAGCTCAACGCAACTCTAGGTCATGGGCCACACAATTGGGTTCACTGGCCTGACATGTACCAATATAACATGGTTCAATTATTTTCACGATCAACTCGACACAATTTCTCGACACAATTTAACATGGATCAGTATACAACCAGTACACCCATCAGTCCTACCAATTAACTGACGAGACCAGTAATTCAATGCACGAGTCGCGAGTGAAAGTGCCTATCCACTCGCACATCAAGGCTGTGATATATTGTTGAATTATTTCATAGGATATTAATTTTCTCTCATTTTCCAGATTTATGTCTCTCTCCCTTTCAATATTCAACTACGTGCGATATGGGCACATGTATTTATCATATCAACACCTCATCCAGCAGTAGCACTGTCCAAACGTCATAACGCAATCAATGACGTTTGCACTAAGTATTTGGAACTACGTCTATAGAGTAAAATAGACATCACGCACCCCCTGCACACAGTGACAGATTTGCAAAGAAATTACACTTTGAATTTTTACGTAAAAGCATCCAGTAAGAATAGGCTCCCAGTATAAAAAAAATAAATAAATAAAATGCGATGAAAGGTTACAACCAATACAATTTTTAAGGCCCGGGAAGCAAAAACATGTGTATACTCACAAAGACACACACATCTAATGATGTCGAAATTTGGAACACAGATCGCGACTCGTGACAAAGGTTCCCACTTCGAATCACAGCTGGGGGCCCCCTACACCTTAATCAGGCATGCCATGAATAATACATCGTCATATCTCACGGCAGTGTATAGGCGAGAGTTAATATGAACATGGACTTGTAAAGGCAGTGACCTCAATGATGAAGCCTTTGTTGAGACAAATGTGACTGCTTGGAATTATAGAGCCCTACAAGGGTTCCAAAAATAAAGATGTGTCCCTGTGTTCAGTTTTAAGACATCCCAAAATGTTCCGGTGTCAAGATTCTCGAATCAATGAATAAGTATCTTTAATGTGTCATTTTACATGTAAAATTGGCTCAAATAATTGCCGTGCGTTCATTCTGGTCTCGCAATCAAGGAGTCGTGAGTTCCAGTCCTGCCAGTGCCACTTGATATAATAAGATGGAAGATTGTCTTCTACCATGCGGTAGGCCACGGCTTGCTATGGAGAACTGAGAGATTTGGCTAGATTGATTGAATAATGTAGTCGTTGGTGGAAACTTAAATATATGCATTATTTCTAATTCAACAAACTCATATGGCCCTCTTATTCAGATTCCCAACTCCGGATGAGAGAATAGAAATACATTTCACGGCTGAGTAAGTCTAGGAATTATTTTCTATTGACAATAAATGCACCTACAGGACTACTATTGAAACGGTGTAAAAGAAAACACTTTAATATATGTATCCAACTTTTAATCTTAACCTCTGGACTGTCGCATTTAACAGTACGTATAAACGTTTTCAAACGTGGTTTATGCTTTACATGGTGATTACATACTCAAAGAAACTTGTGTGTTCCCTTTTCACAAGTGAACTTTCTACTCATGAATTGAGCTTGCAAAAGATTCGTCAAATTGTTTTGTTCAAGAGGCACGTGTGGTACGCGAACTCTCGTCTGCCTCACATCAATCGAGAGTTGGCGTCAGCTAGCTAGCTGTAAATAAGCCCGCTGTGAACTGTCATGTTCTCCTGTCGCTAGCAGGCTGCTAGCTAGCTGTAACAACTCGCTAGCCGCTCGTGTAGTGTAGGGGCAGCCAGCTGTGTGATGGTGCTTCTGTGTTGCCGGTGACTATTTACGGTTATGTAGGGAATGCTTTCGATATTGCACTGCGGGTCGACACTAGTGTAGAATTTGTCATGTCTGATGGTTGACAAAGGCAAAGGGAACAGTAGTTTAAGTTTCGAACAAGGCCTGCAGTTTTCGAGTGTTAAGAATACTTTCTTGTATATTTACTAGTGGTTGTAAGCATCCAGCTGTATTCAATTACTATAATTATGATGTGTTAAAATAAGGATTTATCATGGATAATTCCTACAATATAGAATGAGGATATTACATAGAAATGAAATAGTTGAACAATTTATCATACCTCGAGAATAAAACGTGGATATTGTAAAATTTTATGGAACTCAAATTAAAAATCACATGACTGTCGTTTTGCAAATCTAATCAAAAGGCTATAAATAAAGTATCAACATTTTGTAATGTTAGCTCACATTTGTTCTATAAACTCAACAGGATAATAGACATTCTACACAGCTTAATTGAGCAGCTTGTAATATGAAGTGGGGAACTTCTTGAAACACGGCTGGATCTTGTGTGATAAATGCATATACACTTACAGAAGAACGATGGCCCCATCTCAGGTACAGACGATCTGAGCACATTAACAGCTGCATTAAACACGGCGTGATATGTTACTTTGTGGTTAATTGTGGGTTGCTTGTTTAATGTGGCGAATATAGTGGCCTTAATTGTGGTTTATAGCTACGATGTAATTATATTCAGAACTGGAAGGAAGCATCACCGATTGATGTAAGTACCGGCTTGAGATTTCTATTTATACGTAAGCTATTCCAATACAATTTTACACCAAGGTCATTACATGAGTAATTACAATCACTGAACATAGTCAAACATGTGTTTCATCGTGCTTCAGTGAAAATCCTCTGGACTATATCCACGTAACCATACAATAATGCCATATTATCTCAATGGTCTACCTCACGGTTGAAACGCTTGAACTCTTGCATTTTATTTTTAACAGCACCCGTTTGATATCAAGCAAAGTGTGCATCACATTGGACGTGTTGAGGCCAGCTGGTGAGGGGGCGGGGCCAGGAGTGTATACTAACATACAGCACTCGTTTCATAGCTGTGTGGTTTGTTTGTTTTTGTTTTTGTTTTTGTTTTATTTATTTTTGTTCTTTTTGTGTTTTTTGTGGGAGTTTTTTGGGGGGATTGGTAGGTTTTTTTTGTTTTTGTTTTTTTGGTTGCTACTTTGTAAGCGTGTGGTGGTGTTTATTAGATATAGGCCAGTAGGCGTGTAAATGGTTGTAATCCTATGTACGTACAAGACAAACATGTACACACAGACACCTGTACAAGCGTGAGACAGTGAGACAGTCAGGTAGACAGGAGCCAGGCACCACGTAATTGCTTGTATAGCGAAATAAAAACTGACTTAATTGTGTGTAAGGTCACTGATGCATCATTGACATGCCATTTACGTGGTCTTAATTTGAAGCTCTAAAAGTAAATTGGAATCAACGCAATGGGGACAGTTAAAGTGACATATGCTGAGAAATCTAACATTGCTATATTTATAAGCTAAACATGTGCTTACTAATACTCTGAATGAAGTGTGTTTATAGTTCAATGTAATAAACAAAGATTTATCATTGTGATATTTCAGTTCGAGTGTTATCCAAGGGCTTTGATCAACATAAATTCTTGATACTTTAAACATATATGCAATAATACAAACACCCAGTGAGCAGAACACGCGTTTTCTATGCTGCATACACATAAATATATCGTTGGTATGATAAGAATTGTTGCTGGCGAGCCCACATGATTGGTTTACTTCGAAGTTTATTGTTGTTTCACTACTTAGCTCATTAAATGTGTTCTTTGCAACATGTGTTGCACTTTGGGAGATCGTTTGCAATGTTTTAGATAGGTGCTGAAACATCACACACATAAATATCATTGTATCGCTGCAAAACTCGTTATTTACTGGTGTTCTTTATGGAGATTGCCTATGGAAAGGCCAAGCGTAGTCTTCCAAGTGCATGTGTTCTAACCTCATTGTCCGCAGAACTATTGACTGCAAAAGATAAAAATGTATGCCACTTCCCCATTTTTCAAGCACAAGATACAGATCAATCATGTTCGTGGCTGTTGTGCTAGACTCAATATACCAACAACACAAAATGTTACAAGCATCCAATGGATATGCACTTTTCAAATTGCAGTTGTTACGTGGGGTTCTCCGGAATTAGCACCGACATTCTGTAATTAACCAAATAAAACAGATCCCGGTTGAAAGACAGCTGCGCCGCTCGGATGGTTTTGTAACATTCAGAAGATACAGCAGTGGACTTTTGTAAAACATTAGTGGAGAAAGAGCAGACATACGCCGTTACATACGGGGCTGGTTTGATTGATTGTTTATGAGAAGTGGATGTGAGACGACGTGGTGATTGACTGGGGAAGGAGGATACATTCACTCGCTGAACTTTCCTCTTCAATGAATGTGCTTGTTTTTGTTTTGTTCTTTGCGTTTTTGTTTTCTTCTCCGTGGTTTTGTATGATTTTTAGTTTGTATGTTTTAGGCTTGGCTTATTTCTTTTGGTTTCACGTCTCTTGGAAAGTCTTAAAATCTCCTTACACTTCCAATGCATGTATATGGATGAGGCCCGGTATCATGAGAGGAAGGTGGTGTGTCTATATCTATAATAAATAATGTATAGTTATAGTGTTTGTAAATCATAGTAGTATACCCCATCCTACTCTCATGGTGCTGGGACCAATGTGTATATATATGAACCCTTTCACCAATCTCATAATTTAGCGCTGTGGATTTGTATAGACGTGTATTTATAGTGCAGTCACTCCATGAGTTGAACGCACTCCCTCCAATCTGGCCGCCTCCACTTAATTGAAGCCTCCCGCGGATTCCCACACAGCTCGCCAGCCGGCCACTTTACACTGTTACACGCGGGATAAGGATTCTGTTGTGATGTTATTGTTGGTATAATCATGTTGTCTCAGGTATCCATGTGGTCACGTGCTCTGACCGTGGTCACATGTATACTGAAAATAGGTATTAATTAATAACTTTGAAACTTTTGTCTATCACGCTGTTGTTTAATGCTAAGTATCATCATTTATATTGAATTGTCTATTCAAAGGAAGGTGTTGCCTGACGCTCAAATATCCAATATGCATGATACATTCGAGTGAGCTGCTTTTATGGGTAGGTAGCCCCCCATCCCCAACCCCCAACCCCACCCGCTCGCCGCTCATGAAAGGCATGTTAAACCAAATAATTATTGAATATGATGTCATAGTAGCACATATGTTTCATAACTAATACAATAAATATGTATAACATACTCAATATGTACCGTACGAAATCCTACTACACATATAGATTAATAGTTTCTTGTGCGTAGGAAGGTCAACTGTACACTATATCAAAGCAGGTGTATAAGCCTGGAGGAGTTATGTATCTACAACATAGTATATTGTTGGTAGTGAACTCCACCTGACATGACTTAAGTTGTGAAATTTATCAAATTACACAAGTGAGCTACAGAATATTTCATCGTTCAGATTATTATAATTTAGATATTTTAGCCACTCTAGTAGTAAAGTAATGCATGGCAATGACCCAGTGCATATGAAAGTTCAACACAATGCTATTGAGGTGAACGAGCATATTATATGAATCCATACAATGATGAATATTTGGCCTACTCTAAATTCACCGCAATATGTAATTGTACCCATGGTTATCTTCCACACACTTTGTAATTATATTGATATTTTGGTGCATCTTCAGATATTATTGGTTCAGTGCAAATGAGGAAAAGTACATTATCTAAACCAAGTGTCACACTATATCACAGTGTGCATAGCTTTTAGAGGTTTATTGGGAAACTTTATCATATATTGTAAACAGTGCTCTCTAAATACTGTAACTTTGTAAGAATAATAATTGATAAGATTGTAGGCCTACCAAATGCTAGTAAATGCACTTTAACGAAAGATAGTCTATTGGACCATATAAATGGTGTAGTGAAAATTTATTGTAGAATAGGCATCTTAATTATGTTATTACTTCACAACTGAATCCACTGAGAGGTGTAGACACATTCTACCCAATTGTTTGCATTGTATCATGGTTTGCATTTTTGATCACTTGGAAGCATGTTGGTTGCCTACATGACATATTTTTGGCGATTTTTGTTTAATTACGTTATGCACTGATTCTCTTATAGTGGATGCGTGTGAACCAAAATGTGGTGAACATGTCGAATATAATATATCTACATTACAAGTGGACATACACAGCCTTTGTGTTGACTATCATATCTTCACCCATGTACCTCTTATTATGCTTTCATGGTTGAGTGACTGCCCGTTGGGCAGGTGCACTGCTTTATCGAGGTTTTGATTGTTTCACTATGTAAAACGTGAGCATGATGCGAGACATACTTTGATCATATGGCAATTGGTTGGCGGGAGGTCTCGATGTTTTGCATTCCTTGAACTACATGAATATATATCATGTCAGAAAAGACACAGAATCATAACAAATTCATGGTACTTCTAGTGCGTGCATGTTTCTAGGCTTAGTGTTCCTACCGGTGTGGTTCATCAACAGACGTTAGAATGCAGCACTCCAGCACTCTAAAGCTGTAAAGCGTACCCGCCAATGTCATGAATGTAGTCCTTTAGTTGGAACGTTCTCAACTGCCATGTATGACATGACAACTGCCATGATTATCTGTGATTTTCGGTGCTAGTCTAGAAAAAAGCATATTCGTTTTGAAAGGGAGGTTTTGAACAAAACAATGGGGTGTGCATGTACGATGCGTACATAACATGTCAAAAAGAAGAAAATGCTATTTCTAATAACATTCTTCACTGTGATGGAGACAAACATAGGATGCACTAAAGAGTGGCATGTGTAAAGATCAACCTGAGTTAGTGCTCTGCTGAGTTATTGGAGAAGAATGTGTCTGGTACAGTACGGTGACACTTGAAATGGATCGCTGACAGGCGGAGACCGTGAGTACAGCACAATACTCATTAGTGAACATGGTGTTGGATTTTTGCATATATACTGCTCACGATTGGTGATCAATAGTTCGATCTGCGCGTGCATGTGATTAGGGAAGGAGGCTACGATAGGGCGTAGATTACAAGTACAGAAGAGGTACCTTTTAAGGCACGTTCAGAAGAACCACCATTTTAAGAATTTTAAAGAAAATGAAATATTGCAAAATTAGCCTCCCGTAGAGAGTGCCTGCTTAGTGATAATATCATCTTCTTATTGGTTTAAAAACATGGTTCTGTTGTATCTTATCGATATGGCATGTAAGATTGATAAGATGTTTGTGTTAAAACTCCAACATTTACATGTTAACATGTTACGAGCCCATTGGAAATATACTTTGTTGACTTGCTCAGCACTAACTCGGCAAACTAAAGCTGCGGCTGCTAAGTCAACAGATTAACAGCATATCCGTGTCTGGCAGCCGGCAATGCCTCCGGGGAATCACCTGTTGCCAGTTCTAAAGCGACCACTCTTACTTCATTCCTAGGGTTCGTTTATATACTGAACCTCAGTATTTTTCACTGAAACTCGGTTCGCAATAAAAAATGTTTCATGTGAATCACTTTTATATGTTCACAAAACAAGTAACTTATTCTACCACCTACTGCAGATAAGTGCTGGAATAAAACTAAACCCCAAAACGTGGTGGTTAGATCTTTGTGTCACCGTAATAATATGTTCATGGTACAAGTAGGAGGAAGATAGCGTAGTTGTGTTTTTGTATTTCTTCGTACATTTTATCCTCGCATCTTCCTTTGTATCCATCATCAGCTCCATTAGCGTGCTGTTTTCGAGTTATTGGTGAAGATAGTGTAACTATTACTTCATGCCCACTACCATACACTACTTAATACTACCAGTGAACATATTATATATTATGTCTTTTTCTATCTTAGGAGTGTATGCCTTGCCAAACAAATTTGCTGATATGAACTTATTTATGTGACCCATGAGCATCCCTACAGGAATTCCCTGTGTTCGTTTTAATCAATAGTGGTTCTATGACTATACTGATCTTCCAGAGCTTCTGGAATACAAAACCACAATCGTAAAACCTTGATATACCACTCTCGATGCTACACTTATTAGTGCACCATCCATCATCATTATTCACCTATATGTGCAGTATATAAAGTAAAAGCACTCTTAGCACAGAACTGCAGCATTGCTACATGTGGTTGGACTAATACTATCAAGAAAATGTCACCACTGTTCTTTCCAAATACGGCTAGTCCATCAAATGTTATGTGTGAGGATAACGAATAGGTCTTTACAATGGGACGTTTGTATGGATGTGACCTGTCTGCTGTCAACAGGATAATGTACTGGCTTTGAGGTAGAATGACAGCCAATCGCTTTACATTTGGATCTCATTGTAAGTAAACCAATAATTAGAACATTAATATAATAATATATGGACCCGTTGTAACACTAAAGCAATGTATATGGACAGTAAATGAAATTATTACCACCTTCCTTGCCAATGCTCTGGGGTAGTTGTTAACTCCTATTACTTTAACAAGTCATCACGCAATGGTTGACTGTTACACTCAATTCAGGTATAAGTCACTGCATGAGATTACATATCAAGTAGTAAAACAAGGTCCAGCCTTACCATTTATTGGTTGTTTACACAAATAGTCCATTATATTGGATGTCAGTATATGTTTGTGCGGTTCTGCACATCACGGCATTTAAAGAGCTCCTACTGTTCGCTTATCAATGAATGGTGTTATTCTCGGTCCTGTAAACCAAACTATTTACAGTGTATCATATATTTGCCAGGTGTTCATAAATTAAGAAGATTGATTTAATTCGGTCGCTAAAACAGTCTGTATATTCAGTTAGTAATGTGAGTAACGTTAATGACAGGCAGTTATATCACATACAAATGCATTTTATCTAACTACCACACATAAGCAGGAGTATGATTTACAATTGTTTGGGGAAAGTTGGATACCTTAAACGCTTGCTAATAATATACTATGCTGTTATAGTAAAGTAACCTCGACTAAAATGCTTACAGCTACTAGTACGTATAATGCCTCTGTAACATTAGGTAAACTGACCAGTCAGTGCACATCTACTTGGTTGACCAGCTGTCATTTGTGTTCTTGTGTTCTTGTGTGTGTGTGTGTGTGTGTGTGTGTGTGTGTGTGTGTGTGTGTGTGTGTGTGTGTGTGTGTGTGTGTGTGTGTGTGTGTGTGTGTGTGTGTGTGTGTGTGTGTGTGTGTGTGTGTGTGTGTGTGTGTGTGTGTGTGTGTGTGTGTGTGTGTGTGTGTGTGTGTGTGTGTGTGTGTGTGTGTGTGTGTGTGTGTGTGTGTGTGTGTGTGTGTTATTTTGTTTATTGGGACATCGCCCTAGAATATTATCCATTGACAGTTCAAAAAGAGGACGTTGTGATGAACTTTTAAATTTCGTTTTTCATGATTATGACACTTATTTCATTAATCTCAAGTCACCACTTATATTAGAAAAATTGTATTATTATAATTTGGACAAATGGTTTATAGACATTTTCATATTGTAATTATACGTTATTGTTATGCATGTAACTTTGAAGGCTCTTTTTCTGACATTATTATACTACGTATACAAAGTCATTCTGGAAAATCTAACAATATTTACAAGTTAGGCAATCTTTGGACGGTTCTCCCGCAATACATAATTGCAGGGGACTAATTAAATGATAATGTGGACTATGAAGATGTTCCAACAATCATCGTTATACCAACCATTGTACCAAGCATCAAGGGAGGTATATGTGTACTATTATGGTTTACAATCTCCATACCATACACAATGCTCCTACTAAGTTTAAACATGGTGCCAACTGTTATTTAATTGTGTTCGGCATTACATCCACAACCTACTAAGCAATAAAAGAAACCTGTAGACACTATACTGCCATTATATTATTACATTAACATTTTATTAGGGGCACAGAAACTGTATATTTACGTTTGCTAATTTTCAGGGGCACATGCCCCCTTCGACTGCCATTGCATATCAAAAAGCATAAAGCAAAAGTAAATGTTCATAATTTATTGCGTCGCTTCAGCAGCCTTCTGATTACTTCTTTTATCAGTATGTAATGTGTATATATGTCTCTGGACAAGCTACAGCATTCACTGATGAACGGATTTCTTTCAAACTTTACACAACTATGAGGTATGGGGTGACACCGAAGTGATTCAATTTTGGGCACTCTGCCAATGAAATTGTGCTTTCGAGAAGCCCATTTATGATATTTTTACTGATATTCAATGCACTTTAGCCAGCAAGAAAAATCAATATTCAACCCAGCACTACATAGCAGCAAACTGCACCAAATAGACTTTTGCTGTGGGGTTTGCTGTTTTCTGCTATTAATGTAGCATGCTAAAGGGCTCTGACCACCAAATTAATGCAAAAAATACTTCTCTCTCTCACACGTCTTTTTTAGCAAGCATATTTCTACCAACGATAGATATAGCTGAGACAGGTTTTTACAACCCTAAGCTTCCATTTAACTATATCAAGTGGCCCTGGCGGGTGACTCGAACTCGACCCCAAGGTTGTGAGACCAGGAATATTACCATCATCCCAAGCAGCGAGCTGTTACAATGCAATACATATAACAATGACTGTACCAGCTGACGGTGCTGTGATGGATAACCATAGCATTGTTGTTGTGGCTGTGTGCTGGCAAGAATGCACGTAGCATTGGGTTTGCTCCGTTGGGAGGGACAGTCATTATGCCAATCAGCTCCGAAGTGGTGAATCAGTGCAAAAAGGCCAAAGTATAATGATGATGTCATTCTACCGTTGTCTCGTAACAAAAACTAGTATTTGACATCAATTTGTCATGATTGTTGTCTGGTGCTTCATGGTATGGAAGGTTCACTGATTTATATATGTGCCAGGGTTGCCGAGGGCTTTCTGGGTGATATTCTGTATTTGGCCGCTTGCAATGAGTGCATTATGGGCAATGACGAGAATTTAGAAGATGTTTTGGTAGTTAAAAACGTGTTTTGTTATTTTGCCTGATATACTATTGATTTCCTTCGTCACTATCATCTATAAGTGGTGTCATATCGGCATCACTTCGGTATCATGTCAACAAAAGGTATGTATCTAACATTTTAAAAACAGTCATAGAACATGGCCACTTTCAAAACTAATGACAATTAGCTCTTGGCAAGTGTTTTTCTGACTCTCATAAAAGCTTCGATGAATCATTTGTGAAGCAAAGTTTTGGGATGTTCACATATTTGTTGCAACCAGTTATAAATGTCTTCGAACTGAAACAATGGCAGATACATCATGGTGTGTTTGCGTTTGCAATTGTCTTTGTCACTGGTGCATTTACTTTGTATATATGTAATTATATAGATCAAGATATTTCTAACAGCACTTGCCTAGATTGAATACCTTTGTACGCCCTGCTACCTTTTACATAGCCTATCAAACGGCCTTTAAATGATCTGACATGAAGGCCTATTCTAAAAGCTTCTGTATGACGTCAATCTTGCTGAAAGTTTTGCAAACGTGACGTCTTATATCTATTAGAACTAGAGGCTGTCACAATTACACTTGCTCTTCTTCTTTACACTTGTTATATGGTTTACATGAGCGGGTTTTTTTCTGTGTTTTCTTTGTAATAATAGAGGAAATTACTATTAGATATAAGGTCTTTTGAAAGACTACCTTTTACACTAAAAAACATGCTTCCGTTGCGGACATTAGCGATCCTTAAATACAGAATTTTCAAACCGTCATTCGACGAAGCTTCACTTTATTTGTTTCTGATATGCTTGTCGAAGCCTGCTTTATTTTGGTTAAGTCTTG
The DNA here is from genome assembly GCA_019095985.1 of Streblospio benedicti. NCBI lineage: Eukaryota > Metazoa > Annelida > Polychaeta > Spionida > Spionidae > Streblospio > Streblospio benedicti. The sequence continues at coordinate 63,551,965 of CM032666.1, read as the reverse complement.
TACCCATATGCATTTTCCGATAATAATGAAGACAGTATTGGCAATAGCAAACACATTGCCCTCTACTAGTAGCTTCTGTCGAATTGCTATTGATATATTTATTTAAAACTTTTTTATATTAATTCAATGCCTAGAAAATTAAATTGAATTATCTATATCGTAGATGTGTCTATCAGCTCGAGCTCCCGGCATTTCAATTTTCAGCTAGGATGGACACCTGACACACCCGAACTCTTTGATTGCTATGTTTAACTACATTAATTTCCATTCCATTAAGATGGGTTTCTCAAATGGTCCAAGCAAACGGCATTGCTATTCTAAGAATCCAAATTTCTCATAAAAAGAGCGGAAACATTACAGTGACGCGGCCATTCCATTTACATATATCCACCCAATACAGAGCTGACCTCCTCAACCTTGAGATAAGTGTGGTATACTGTATACAGTGTGCCATCAATGTGGGTAATACGAGACCTAATAAACTCTACTGTATGACACTTCAACAGATCTCACAGATAACCCGTGGGATAGTATACAAAAACGACAACTTTAATTAAAGCTATTCAATTCTTCTGTATTTTCTACTGACAGAACTTTCAGATATTCAGGTGCAATCCTAGTGCTTGGCATTCTTTCAATTGAAATCTGTCTTAAGCTTTTGCTAGATCTTTATCTATATTGAAAAAAAGAATAACTTAGTCTATACAAATAAAGTGTATGAAATAAAGTACGCATATACCAATGAATAAATTGTGTCTTTTTTCAATTGGACTACAGTTTGGCCCAATGTGAAGTGGTGTTTTCTTATTGTTATTTTAATTCCAGTATTATCACAACGAGTTCTTTATTTTTGAATAAAATATCATGTTTAATGGATAACGTCTATGCAGTCTTCCCATGAATGGCAGCATGGTTCTCACGAACCTTTAATATGACACATTTACATAACGTATTTACACAACATTAGCTGCTGATGTACACGTTGCTGACATTGTTGACTGTGTTATCCAGGTGAGATGCTTTATCCAAAAGGGCATCAGATAAGAAAGAAGATATGAAAATAAGATCGCACCAGACGACCTATATATCACTGACACGGCAGTCTCAACTGTCGAACCCAATGCTGTTTATTGTGTCTTGTATTTGATGTGGTACATTTTGCAAATTTGTTAATTAAATGTTCATGCACAACGTACATCTGGAGAGTGGGAAAATTGTTTGTAGCAAAATAATGATTGCACCAAGGAGGATATGTTGACATACCATTTTAATTATTTTTGCCATCACATAATGATAGGAACTGGCTCCATTCAAACCATAATGATACGGCGATTTAAGATTAGGCCTACTACTTGCAGTGTGTTGAAAGACCCCATGTTGACCAGTAGGTCTCGCAAGCTCTCTCCTGTTTATACCTTTACCACTTCGAATAGACAATTCCCAGCTAACGTAGCTGAAAGTCACAAACTTTCCACATAATCTGTGAGGATAATCACTATATCTAACCATATACAGTATAGAGTCCACGACCTGACCATAGGTCATAGAAACAACATACATCATCTTCCAAGACCGATAAGTCCAATAAATTTGCAATTGCCTTTGCGTGTTTACTTCAAGTACCGGTATCTTTGCTGGTCAACGTGAAGCATCATTGACGGTGTCGTAAGCTAATACGTGACACTCTCTAACATCCCTGATAAGTTTGCATGTGATAAGGACATTGACTGCAACTGAATAGAAACGTTTTATTTTAGTTGTTTGGACGGTGCATTGTCAATTCTGTATTATTGTAAAACATATCCCACTGTGCTCGTAATTTGAGTATGTAATGGACGCCTCCGACCACATGATTACACTCTATTCAAAGGTCCTGTGAACGTAATTTTAACATTTATTTTCATGCCATTACTTTCAAATGCAAATTATGTGCATTGACAAAAAACATTAAGTTTGCTATCAAACGAACACGTCAAATACTTTTACAATTAAATGCTATTTACTTCACATAATCTATTACAATTTGAGGAAATGTTCATTGGATGGCACCGTTAGTTCTTTTTTCATTTTGATTTTTTCCCGTTATTTTTTTTATTTTCTATTTATTTTGTAGGCCGGGAGGGGGGTAATTTCGTACCTTAATTCATTAACTTTATGAATGTGTTTTATGAAACTCAATAACTCTCAGTTAGTTTATAACTAAACTTAGTTGTCTGAGTTAGAATGTTGGACGGAATATTTCGGACATATTGTGTGGCATCCTCGTACATTTCCGGCAATGCCCAGACATCTATGTCCAGTCTAAAACACATTCTTGTGGACCGACCATGATATTATAGCTACGCTTGTAAATGTGACACTACTACGAAGCACTTGAGTGGTTATACTGATTATATGTTAATCCTATTGCCAGTCCTGGCATCATGCTGCATCAATTAGGCATGCATAATAGTGCATGTACCTCGAATTGGCAGCATTTGCAACAATATATATACACAGCCCACTGTTTACATTGTAGACGATAATGGCAATAACTACACAAATTAGTAACCACCAATTGCATATGTAAAGTAGCCTGCATTAAGATGGACTGGATGAAAGGACAGGCTCATGAGACCATTTGTAAATAGCAGAGCATAACACGGGAACATATTTATGAACATCGTTAGCAATGTCAGATAAGCAGAAAGACCGTACAGGTTGCAATGATCAAGTCAGGCGAGCCAGAAAAGCAAAAGGATTATCCAAATAAAAAAAACTCAGTAATCCATAACGAGAGGCCACAGACCGTTTTGTTGTTGTTGTTTTTTTTTTTTGGGGGACCAAGAACGAAGTGTGTCGCATTAATTATGGAGCATCGTAAATAACCCATGTGTTGGGAAAGATGCTTCTGTCTTCTGTTCCATTGCTTTAGCAATGCCTGCACCTACGGATTCATCTGTCGGCTATACATCCTCTCAAAGTAAAAGACGAGCCACACTTAGGCATGGAGACCAAGAACCAGTTAGACGTGCACCATTCCCAACCGAACCTGCCACAGCATGCACATCCAATTTGAAGCCAGAACACCCCCGACCCAACTCAAAATGATACCAATCTTCTGTATGTTTTGGAGCATCTGGAACTATCATATTCTATGTGAAACGGGGGGGGGGGGTGTTACTTGCATGAGTAGATATCATTTTCTTACATTGACACGTAGTTCGTTGATACCCAAGTTCGTTGATAGTTGATACCCTCTGTTATTGTATGTGCATAATAGGACTTTTATATTTGATCTGTACAGTCTTATGTCTAAAAGCCAGTTCATCGTGCAGCTATGTGGAGTCTACTACCAGCTACATATATAAGATGTGTATAGCTTCTAACATGATTCGAGTAATGGTCATATATTTATAAGCCATATATGTGTAATATATAAAGTTTAGCTGTTTTTGTGTTTGTTTTGGGTATTTTTATTTTGTATTGTGTCTAAATTTGTTGTTGGTTTGTTTGGGGAAGGGGATGTGATAGTATGTTTGAACTAGGATAATCTATATTGTTTGTAATTACGTTTTGACACAAAAAAGTACATGTTTTACCAATTTCACATTCCACTAAATAGGCGATTAGGTGCACGAAGCACATTCACCTTTTAAACAATTCTATTCATTCTTGCAATTATATCTGCTACAATACGTATTAATTTTCTCATCCGTATTAACCATAAATTATTCACCTTTAACGTATTTAACATAACATATCACATAATTATTTAACGTGTGGTTTATTTTTTTTTATTTTTTTCAGATGAGAGCACACTTCTCCAATTCGACCTCCCCTGTGATGCGCACAATGATGTGAAAACGCACTCCTCTGCTAGTCCACAACAATTGAACCCATAAAAGCAGCACGAATTTACGAATTTGTGTCACATGCAACTTTTGAACTGCCAAAACACATCGACTGACACTTCAGAAAACAATGTTCATAAACCATTGAGAAATAAGCAAAACATAAAGCAGATTGGATCATTGAAACCCATAATTGGACTTTCACGTCGAGTTAGGTTGACGGTTTTGGCGTGATGGCGTCGCATGGTAGCGATTAGCAGCAGACGATTTTTTGCCTGCGCGAATATAAGCGACTGTCTGTGTGTTTGACATCGACATATTTGGATAGAGTCCCACGCAATCCCACTTACATATCATCGTGATAATAATCATAGTGTTTTCATAAATTGCAAGCAGATACTTTAGTTTAGCATTCACCTTTGTTGCTGTACACATGTTCGCACATTCAACACCGGATACTTATAATTGGATACTTGTAAACTGCAATGTGATCAGGCATAATAGATGACACATGCGGCATAATGGTGTTATTATTAGCAGTAGTATCCATTTCTAGTTCCATTGAATGATCGTGCAGACCAGAGCAGGGATTCTATACTGTTTGTTGGATAATCTTATAATCTAAGTGTGTGCGTGAGTGGACAGTGTGGTCATAATGAACCAGGTGGCGTTTGCCAGGATGGCGGCCAAGTACAGTGACGAGATCGAGAAAGGGGTCGAGTCCCTCATCAACTGTCTCATCTGCACAGACACCTACAAGTCTCCAAAGGTAAGGTCTCTGTCGCACTGTGAGTGTGTCTGCTTATGGTTGTTAGAGCGGATATGGTACATTTTCATGCATCAATGTGCGTGTGCATATAATGAATTTCTGAGTGGGCCTATGGGGTTCCTAACTTACCAGTTCTAAAATGTGCTTGTAATGCTATGGTAAATCACACACTTGATAACATACTTTAGAGACTTCCTAAAAAAATACCAGACTGCAGTCTGTTCACGCAGTATACTGTTCTCCCATATCCATAGAATGCACAGGTAAGTCTTCAACCATACTCCTATAGGATCTGTCTGTGCACCACTAATCACCGTATAGTTCCCGAGCTTCCCCGTACATGCCGCGGTGTCTGTGTTGCGCAGGTGTTGCCGTGCCAGCACACGTTCTGCCTCGGCTGTCTCCAACGCTACCACGACAACTACAACAGCCAGCGCATAATCAAGGCGTCCAACTTCCCGTGCCCGCAATGCCGCAAGACCATCTACCTGCCCAGCACCGGCATCGACGGCCTGCCAAACGACTTCAAGGTACGTCCCACGTCTCATGCTACCATAGAACAATGGCACAGGGTAAGTCAGGCATATATGTATACAGGCACCATCCCTAATTTACCAATACGTAATCTTAGTTCAGTCGTGGTTTATTGTAGATACACTGATAATGTGATACAGAGGGAGACGGCGTAAGGTTCGCATTTAATTGAACGCATATTTGTTACTTCTCAGGAGACCCGTATATATCAAAATAACAAAATAATTTGTACCCCAAGTATATAACACATAAGCTTGTTTTGTAACAGTGTTGTCACATGACTTGGTTTAATTTTGGTTTCACCTTTCTATTAGGTTGGCCAAATCAAAGAGTTCTTTGAGAAGATCAACATCACCACTTCAAAGGGTAAGAACATACTAACTTTATGTTCATTCTAATTGGCCAATTGGAATGGATTAAGTAATCGTATCTCTTTATCAAATGCACTTTCAAAAGGAGTGGGGAGTATAATTCCCAACATAAATAAGTGTCCCCGCTGTTCAGAGTTATGATCAAATAGTTATGCGGTCAGCATTTTTTACATGGCTCTTCTAAATCTTCTTGGACATTGCTATGTGATAGAGGTCTGTCGGTTGGTCCTAATATTATTTTCACTTGCAGGTAAAGGGATTATGTGTGATATCTGCCGCTATGAACAAAAGGAGAAAAACGCCAAAAGCTTCTGCTTGCAGTGTAGTAAATACCTCTGTGATAATTGTACCCTTCAAGTAAGTACTATTTAGTACCAGAAAACAGAGTTGATACAACTAGTCACCACCTTTCAACTTTATCCAATTGCGTGTTCATGTTGATGATTGAAAATTACGTTTGTTGTAGCACAATGACAACTCTCTATTCAAGTCTCATTCTACAATGAACATCGACTCCCCAGACATATCTGTGCTGGAGTGCCAGGAACACAAAGGTATGGTTCAACTGCCTGTGGTCGATTTCATCAGTGCAGTGTGTATAACTGCATTCACAATAGTTCAAAAAAGATTGTGCAAATTATCTGCAACATGAATGATGTTTTTCCAAATGATACACTACAATTAATATTGTATTTTGTAGAGGAAATCAAGTACTACTGCACCGCGTGCTCCGCCCCGCTGTGCACGGTGTGCGCACTCGCCAAGCACTCCAAGCACGAGACCGTGGATATTGCCACAGCGCTGGAAACCCATAGACAGTCGATAGCGGAGAAGACGACGACCCTCAAGGCTTATATTGCAGACTTTGAAGGAAAGGGGGAACATTTAGCTGTGATACGAAAGGACAAAGAGGAGAAACTTGCAGTTACACAACAGAGCATACGAAAGCACATAGAGGAGTGCATTAAGTCGCTACGGGACCAAGAAACGAGACTGCTTTCTGAATTGGACAACAGCCATCAAGCTTCCCTGGATAGGTTGAAGCAAGAAGAACAATCAATTCAAGCCACAGGTTGGTACAGAAAAAAGTCTTGTAGATAGATTGGCTAATTGAATGACAATCAGATAAAGAGGTAGATAGTAATATGACAGAAATGTTGTGGTAGACAACAACTTGAGAGAGGATTAATTGAATGTCAGATATGTAGCATAATCATCGCTATTGTGCATGTACTTATAGACATAAAATAGAATCAGTGATTCCACAAAGAAGACTAATGTTAGGTCAAGCTGTTTGGAAACGTGTGAGGCTACCCGTGAGAATTCGATGATAGTTGTTAGTGCCCTGCCTTATTACCGTAAACGGTCTTTTTGATGGGGTTAATAGTGCCAGGAAACTTACTGGACCTGCCTGTATTCAGAGACCTGCTCCAGCCCTCACCCCATGCTATATAATACTCCATTGCAGTGAACTCGATCCAGTCTGTGTGCACGGCGTGTGACGAGCTGTCCACCACGGACCAATCGCTGCAGCTGCTGGCCACGGCGGCGACCGTGCAGGCGCGGCTGGACAAGCTGGTGGCCGCGCCATGCCAGGAGCCCGCCGAGACGCTGTGCCACGCCGCAATCTTCAGGCCCGCCATGGAGATGGACATCGGCAGGCTCGTAATCGGTATGAATGGCATATATAGCACGTAGGGAATGCGGGATGGCGTAGATAATACATGTATGACGGGTAACAGATTACAGTGTGGGCCGTTAACGTCATGACGTTTGATCGCTTACAATAACTGCAGCTTAAATTGCGAACATATTGGATATATAGTCAGAGTATCCTTTTTTTTCGTCGCCACGTCGATGATGTGCATACTGTTTTGCAGGTGCGAGTGGTGACGTCACAACGGGTTCTTCTACCATTGACACCAAACTAGAACATGCTTCGGGTAAGCTGCATGACCACACAATATTCATTTTAGATTTTTAAACGTGTGATATGCACAACAAAGTAGACAGTTCCAGGGTTCGAGACCCAGCAATGGCTATCCAATATAGTCCCATAGAGTGTTACATGATTCCGTTTACTCCAGCCCCCGCCCAGAAGATGACAGGCATCCGGCTGACCATCAGCAGTCCTGCGGCAACCGGCCCCGCCTCACCACAGTCCCCTGGAGGGCTACTGTCTCCACCACTAGCAGCTTGTGAGTACACCAACACAACCCTTCATATTAGTAACAGTCTTAATGTTGTAATAGGAATTGTAAACACTAGGACGGTGGCTCTTTAACTGATATAGTTTGGTTGGGATTTTTTTCATTTTCCAAAGATGGTATCTATATAGTTCAGCCTTAGGACACATGGATTGTCAGACCTACAGTGTTAAAGAACGATATGGAATTGATAGTATGACCTATTCTATCAAATACTTCCAGAACAATCGACTGTGGTGATCTTTTGCAGCTGGCGGTAGCAACACCCCAGGGGCGCGTGCGGCGCCAGCCTGACGCGTACTCACTCCATGCCCGCCTCCATAACCAGCAGCGTCACCCGGCGACAGCGGCCGCCCCCCCGACCTCCCGCATCCGGGGGCGAGGTCTTCTGCAGGGAGGGTAAGTCATCAGGCAGGCGGCATGGTATGTAGTTCCGTGCAGTACTTTGAAAAAATGCTGGTCTTGTCATGTTATATGGCTGAAGACTTGTGATACGACATTTTAAATCTGATTATTACGAATATTGCAACAATAGGCAATAGGTATGAGACACGTGGCGTGTTGTACTGGCATCAACCAAATAATGCAACCATAAGGGTACATAATTTAATATATAATTACTGAACTTGCTTCAAGCGGCGCCCCGCAGTGAATCTCGAATTTCGGACATTTTTTACCCACCAGTGCCGTTTGGCGCTTCAAACCTACACAGCGTTCCCTGCCTTACTACTATTTCAATGTTCCCATAATCACTGTGCGTTTCAATCTCTCTTAATTTCGCTTAGTAAAAGTCGACATTTCTTGGGTTGCGCCCGCCATATTGGGTGTCTGTGTAGCGTTCGTAAAAAACGACTGTCCGATAATAGTACATAACGTCGACAACGGGTTCGCCGCCATATTGGGTTTTCTGGTTTGCGTTTGTAAAGGAATGTCCCCATAATAGTACCGCCCCCCCCACTCACACGTTGAGATTTTTAAACGTCGGTTTTTATAAATTGATGGA
>CM032666.1:63493570-63537813 GCA_019095985.1 Streblospio benedicti | reverse complement strand
TCAATTGCCATGATAGGATTGTATGCTTTGTTTCTACTACTTCGGTATATGTTACATAAACGCATATTTTGTGTGAATTACATGGTTAAGTCATTTTAAAATCTTATATGTATTTACATTATAGGTCAGGTACCTAAACCAAAAGACAGGAGGCTGATATCTGCACTCAAAAAAAAAAAAAAAATCTAGCGTTAATTTTGTATGGATACTTTGATTTTTTATGGATTTTCTACTATTTGGGTATACGTTACATAAAGTCATATTTTGTGTGAATTACATGGTGAACTCATTTGAAAAATCTTCTGTGTATTAGAATGATAGTTAAGGTACGTAAATCAAAAAAGACAGGAGGCTAATATCTCTGCTCATAAAATTTCTAGGTCGATTTACTATATGGATACTTGACCCCTATCATGTTGAAGTGTGTGTCAAAAAATTATCGAGTGGTCAATATTTTTTATATTTTCTAAATGCACTGTCAATATGTTCTAGTATATAGTAGAAAAGTTTTTTTTTAATCAGATAAAATTTTTTCCCAGTAATGTGTCTACCTTAATCAAGCCAGAATCGTAGTTGCATATGGTTAACATAGCCCTTTCGATAAACGATATGTTAGCAGACAGGTAGGGCGATAATAAAGAGCAATTTTGTCGTCTTGATCTGGGGAGTAATCGATAGATTTCTTAAAATATTTACAATATTATGGTCTCAAAGTGTGATAATAAGAATCACCATCAATACTTTGAATAATGGAACCTTTTAAGTGCAACCGGCTGATGCAGGTAACAATATATTTTGATTTTTTGATGTAGTTGAACTTTGTTCTGCTGGTGTACCCTGATTTCCGGGTAAAACGCAGTATGTTGCTTTATTACTAGTGAAAATCTAGCGTTCAAAGTATGCAATCACGGTCTCATTTTCTCCTATGAAGTTAGAATTGGCCACGAACAAATGGAGAATAAAATACATATATCACAACAACGACATTACTATATTTATTTCTTAGTGATGATAAAGATTAAATGTTGTAAAATTAAAGAACTGCCAAATTTTCGGTCCTGACGTGTAATTCAATACGATTTCCACCAAAAAACAAAAATCTCGAAAATCCAGTCTAATAGAAACATATATAAATCTACGTTGAAGCAACCTCTCTACCCTCCGCCCCCCCCAACCTCACTAATACAATCATTTAGCACGAACAAAGTTCGTTGCTAAATAATGAGCAGGAGACTGAAAAAGACAAAGATGAGTTGTAGTCATCTAAATAATTTCAACAACAAAACATAGTGCATACTTCACCTTTGCTGGAGACACAGTCCCCATGTTTTTCGCAAATGAATTCAGCCTATGTTCACATCTAATCAGACAAACAGTATGCATAATCCAGGATATGGCCAAGTCAGATTAGCATTTGACAACGCACCTATGAATCCTGTGTGCAACACAGTCTGCTCAAACATACAATATTGCAAAGGCAAACTATATACACAACAACAAAGACATCTTGTATGCAACAGATGGCCTTAAACATGTACTTGTCAACTGCATCCAGACATCCACTGATATGGGACATCCCACATCTGCTCCCAAGACGCTGCATACTGACCTTTACTCGGAAAATAGCCTGCCCTAGATTCCACAGACAACAATCTACTGATCATCAACTGCTGGTCATTGATCTTCTTCAGCAAAACTATATATGAAGATAATTCTTTGTTTACCTGTCTATTTCATTTGCGTTTATCATATACCACGTTTGTATCATATGCTAATTTTGTATAAATCACACTCTCTTTATGATATTTGTAGAATCAGTTACCTTACATTTATGATACCTTGTTATGATAATCATGTTATGATAATGAACTTCTTAGTTATCATATTTAGTCAAGTTAACTTAACTATTAATCTCTATTTATTTATGATTATGTATTTTCGCTGCGATGATGATCCAATGTATTTGAATTTACATCTTTTGATTTACCTTACTACCTATATACATTGGTATAATTGTTTATGATCACAGTTTCCATGCTCACGCCTGCCTTCTCTGTGTGTTCGCTCCGCGCTCCGCGCCATCCACTCACACTTTATTTTAACAAAATTTCCCATCTCTTCATTCCTTATTGTTATGGAAATTTTTTTTCTGAGGAGGGGTAAAATGAGGCATGGCGTAGTGGCTAGGGCCACTACAGTCTAGAGAGCACGCAGGCTAGGATAGGCGTGGCAGGTATAAAGAGAGAAGCGAGTAGGGAGACCGGGGGAGTTGAGTGTAGTCAATCAATAAAAATGTAGTCTACCATATAGCTCTCCTTCAATATAACATATAAGCTTTGTTTTTTAACAGTGTTGTCATAAGACGCGTGTTCATGTTGATGATTGAAAATTACTTTTGTTGTAGCACAATGACAACTCTCTATTCAAGTCTCATTCTACAATGAACATCGACTCCCCAGACATATCTGTGCTGGAGTGCCAGGAACACAAAGGTATGGTTCAACTGCCTGTGGTCGATTTCATCAGTGCAGTGTGTATAACTGCATTCACAATATAAAAAAAAAAAGATTGTGCGAATTCTCTGCAACATGAATGATGTTTTTCCAAATGATACACTACAATTAACATTGTATTTTGTAGAGGAAATCAAGTACTACTGCACCGCGTGCTCCGCCCGCTGTGCATGGTGTGCGCTTTCGCCAAGCACTCCAAGCACGAGACCGTGGATATTGCCACAGCGCTGGAAACCCATAGACAGTCAATAGCGGAGAAGACGACGACCCTCAAGGCTTATATTGCAGACTTTGAAGGAAAGGGGGAACATTTAGCTGTGATACGAAAGGACAAAGAGGAGAAAACTTGCAGTTACACAACAGAGCATACGGAAGCACGTAGAGGAGTGCATTAAGTCGCTACGGCACCAAGAAATGAGACTGCTTTCTGAATTGGACAACAGCCATCAAAGCTTCCCTGGATAGGTTAAAGCAAGAAGAACAATCAATTCAAGCCACAGTTTGGTACAGAAAAAAAGTCTTGTAGATAGATTGGCTAATTGAATGACAATCAGATTAAGAGGTAGATAGTAATATGACAGAAATGTTGTGGCAGACAACAACTTGAGAGAGGATATAATTGAATGTCAGATATGTAGCAGAATCATCGCTATTGTACATGTACTTATAGACATAAAATAGAATCACTGATTCCACAAAGAAGACTAATGTTAGGTCCAGCTGTTTGGAAACGTGTGAGGCTACCCGTGAGAATTCGATAAGTGGTTAGTGCCCTGTCTTATTACCGTAAACGGTCTTTTTGATGGGGTTAATAATGCCAGGAAACTTACTGGACCTGCCTGTATTGAAAGACCTGCTCCAGCCTCCACCCCATGCTATATAATACTCCATTACAGTGAATTCGATCCAGTCTGTGTGCATGGCGTGTGACACGAGCTGTCCACCATGGACCAGTCGCTGCAGCTGCTGGCCACGGCGGCGTCCGTGTAGGCGCGGCTGGACAAGCTGGTGGCCGCGCCATGCCAGGATCCCGCCGAGACGCTGTGCCACGCCGCAATCTTCAGGCCCGCCATGGAGATGGACATCGGCAGGCTCGTAATCGGTATGACTGGCATATATAGCACGTAGGGAATGCAGGATGGCATAGATAATACATGTATGACGGGTAACAGATTACAGTGTGGACCGTTAACGTCATGACGTTTGATCGCTAATAACTGCAGCTTAAATTGCGAACATATTGGATATATAGTCAGAGTATCCAATTTTTTTTTCGCCAATGCAACATTGATGATGTGCATACTGTTTTGCAGGTCCGAGTGGTGACATCACAACGGGTTCTTCTACCATTGACACCAAACTAGAACATGCTTCGGGTAAGCTGCATGACCACACAATATTCATTTTAGATTTTTAAACGTGTGATATGCACAACAAAGTAGACAGTTCCAGGGTTCGAGACCCAGCAATGGCTATCCAATATAGTCCCATAGAGTGTTACATGATTCCGTTTACTCCAGCCCCCGCCCAGAAGATGACAGGCATCCGGCTGACCATCAGCAGTCCTGCGGCAACCGGCCCCGCCTCACCACAGTCCCCTGGAGGGCTACTGTCTCCACCACTAGCAGCTTGTGAGTACACCAACACAACCCTTCATATTAGTAACAGTCTTAATGTTGTAATAGGAATTGTAAACACTAGGACGGTGGCTCTTTAACTGATATAGTTTGGTTGGGATTTTTTTCATTTTCCAAAGATGGTATCTATATAGTTCAGCCTTAGGACACATGGATTGTCAGACCTACAGTGTTAAAGAACGATATGGAATTGATAGTATGACCTATTCTATCAAATACTTCCAGAACAATCGACTGTGGTGATCTTTTGCAGCTGGCGGTAGCAACACCCCAGGGGCGCGTGCGGCGCCCAGCCTGACGCGTACTCACTCCATGCCCGCCTCCATAACCAGCAGCGTCACCCGGCGACAGCGGCCGCCCCCGACCTCCGCATCCGGGGGCGAGGTCTTCTGCAGGGAGGGTAAGTCATCAGGCAGGCGGCATGGTATGTAGTTCCGTCCAGTACTTTGAAAAAATGCTGGTCTTGTCATTTTATATGGCTGAAGACTTGTGATACGACATTTTAAATCTGATTATTACGAATATTGCAACAATAGGCAATAGGTATGAGACACGTGGCGTGTTGTACTGGCATCAACCAATCATAATGCAACCAGTGAAAACAAGAGGGTACATAATAGGGTAATAATAGTACAAAATGGTGTAAGTATGTCATGATTTCATGAATCCTGATTAACTACAACATACTTTTATATACCAGATGGAACTGTAACCACACGCGCGCGCACATACACACGCAGAGTGAGTGATAAATACCTATATTGGGTTATAGATATTAGGACCTACACTCACGATTTATACCTTACATTTTCCCCTCAGGCATCAAGCTGCTGTGGCGCACGTCTGACCACATGGATGCTCGAGACGTGGCCTTCTTGCCCGACGGCTCCGTGGTCGTCACCCAGCACAAGCTCGGCTCCGACAAGCTCCAGGTAGATACGTCCGGGTGCATGGGATCCAGGGGCACGTGCCTGCCTATTCTAACTACTTCTAGAAAAATATATTAAACCGTTGTCATTGTGTTTTTAAATGTACATCTCTCATGGATACTCACTTGCAATCTGCCAATGCATCCGACTTAATACACTATTTTAGAGATTAGTCATACATTTCAATAAATGTGTGTGAGTGTGTGCGTACTATGCGTGTTATCTGTTGGACAGGTGTACAGCAGCACCGGGGAACTGAAGCGAGCGGTGTCCGGCAGCTGCAGCAGTCAGCTCATCAAGCCGTGGGGTGTGGCAATAAACAGGTAGGCCGCCGTGTCCATTAACATACAATGTATAGGCGACGTGCATTGCAGTCATTGATGAACGTTTTGTTGGTCTAGTGATTAGACAAGCTCTACTGTGCACCTTTCCTACCAACAAGAGAGAAGACAGAAAATTACCTTGCTAGAATACAGCATCATATCTAAGCACGCATCAAGTTTTGATCAACCATAGTGATCCGTGTCTGTAAAATAAGCGTATAGACAGTCATGATTCCGACAGCATTGATGATGTGCCTTTCATATACTTAAACCAAATAGTGTGAAATCCAATACCCATCCCCACATGTTGATAAAGTACACATAGTCTGTTCTCACTGTGCTGTCTCACCCTGCTTGCAGCCAGTCGGCGACCATCGCGGTGACCGACCACGGCGACTCGTCCGTCAAGTTCCTGGACAACGAGCTGGCCGTGACGCAGACGTGGCGCCGCCTGTTCGAGAAGCCGTGCGGCATCGCCGTGATGCGCACGGGCGAGTACGTCATCACGGACGTGGGCGAGCGCTACCTCCACAAGGTACGCGGCGCCGCTGCGGGAGGGAGTAGAGATGTGCCTTGTGCGTGTGCAACCACACTTTATGTTCCTTTTCAGTTACAATGCTATACGTGATATAGAAACTAGACATGAAAGCATTGAAATGTGTAATTTGATTATGTATATTGTAAACTGTCAACATTCCTATGCATACACAGCAAGTGAATATATATCGACTGCGTATACATAGACTTAGCTATAAATAGCCATATGCCCCATGACAAAGATGAAGACAGATAAACAAACATCAATGAGTATAATTTTCCCAGATATATGTTCTCAAGCTATTCATCGCTATATAAATCACCCCCTTTTCTGGCAGATAGCATATCCCTTCAACGGACTTGCAAATATGCTCCCTGTTACAGGTGAGCGTCTACCTTCCCAACGGCATCCGAATCCGTGACTTTGGCAGCAAGGGCCGCGAGACGGGACAGCTGCTGTCGCCGCAGTACGTGGCTGTCGACCACCAGGACCGCATCGTGCTGTCTGACGGCGCGCTCGGCTGTGTCAAGGTCAGGCCGCCTCACACGGGGGGTAGAGGGGGAGGGGGCATTGGTAGCATCGACTGTTCAGGAGAGTCTATTTTACATTATAATATGTCTATATGGAATAATGTTGGCCCTGCAGGTGATGGACCGCATGGGCAAGCAGCTGCTGTCGTTCGGGCCGACCAACGAGCGGGGCGAGCCGTTCCGGCCGCACGGCGTGGCCGTGGACGCGCAGAACAACATCATCGTGGCGGACCACACGTACCGCGGCGCCACGCTCTTCTCGCCAGACGGCAGGTGAGGTGCAGGGGGCGGCGTGGTGTATGTGTCGGACACGATAGCGCATGCGTGCATATCTCAGACCCCAGTATGAGCATTGTCGGTTTCATGGCTTTATTATACATCACACTGCCAGTAGAAGGCCATGTACATGTATCAACTGCGTATGTAGCCGTGAGATGTGACAATGCAGTGTGAGGCTTTTGACGGGGTTTACACGTGTGTGTGTGTGGGGGGGGGAGGCTTTTGAAGGACACTACATGCTCGTGATGGGAGTTGAATATGTATGTGTGAGGGTTACATCTGTTACAGATTATCATCACCACCGTTATTGTACCATATAAGGGCCTCACAGCAATTTAAACACCTTTTAAGTTTTAAAAGATCGTATGGGGTTGTACTTTTGAGGTTATTACATGTTGTGTTTGCATGATATTCGCAATGAGGTTGTGCTTGTAAGAGAATGAGTAAAAAGAAGCGTTGTTTTATTGAACTGGTGTGCTATGAATGCTTGATAACAATTTGCCTGTGTATTGCAGGTTTATCCAGCATTTAGTCCAGACGGAGGTGGAACCATACGGTATCGCAGTCCACGACTCTGGCACCATGGCTGTCACATCCAACCCCAGCATAGAAATGGTCCAAGTTCCCATTTTCAAGGTCCCTTAAGACACAGGCGTAATGCTGTCGCACAGGCTATAGAGCAGTGTAAAGTTGTGTTCGAGGCATCAAGAACAAGATTGGTGGCTTCATCAACACCTTCTTGCAGTCTGCAGTTTATGGTCCCACAAGATAGATATGGTAGTAGTTAGTGACAATGAGTTTTTTCTATACGGCCTAAGCGTTCATGACTGCCGAAGCCACGTTATTGGTGCTATTTCCCAAATTTCTGTGTATATCAATATGTATGTGTGTATAATGTTGCTTTGCTCAAATGATTATGTCTACAAGAATGGGCTTGCTACCCATATAGCTGAATCCTGAAAGAGCTCGATTCAGTACCCAAGAGAAATGTGACAAACATGATTTTACCACAAACGTTTTCATTTTCATTTCTATGAAGATTTCTGTGTGAAAGGCTAATTACCTAAACATCTGTAGTTTATTAAAGGGAAATCCTGATTGGTCAAACAAAAGATGCAAATGAAGAGTTATGCCCTTCTAGAAGTAAAAAAAAATCTATGCTGCAAATTTCACTATTGTTACGAACAAGATTTTTTCTTTAAACTATTTTACGTTAAACATGTTGATAAACAGTAACTAGAACGTGTGTGAAACTCAGGGATGCTCGAGTTTACAGCCACATCAAGTATTTTAGTTTATTTCCATTTGGAATTTGATCAATAGTAGCTGTTAATCTTCCCTGGTTCTGGATTCCTCATATTACCATATGTCAAGAATCAATTGACCAATGTTCCTTTGTTGTGGCAAAACGCTAAATAAGGTATTAGTAGTATGTTAGGTCATATAATAGGTAAATTATTTATACTCCTATTCTAGACATGGAGACAAAGAGTTATATTTTAATACTTGTCTTTAGGTTACAACGAAATTTTAATAGTTTTTAGAGAGGGTTCAGGACTCTCATTGTTTTATAAAATGGACTTAGATCAAATATTATGATTATTAAAAGAAGCATTCTTTGACATTCCTTGTTGGGGGACAAACATCATGACAATGTTACATCTACGTTATTCCATTCACCAGTTACAGTCAATGCACATGATCTACAGACCATTTTGATAAAAATGTTTGTGTGTGTTTATTCATTAAGCTGTAGCTAGATTGTGCACCCTGAAGACCTCAGGCATTGATAACACATTCTGTTTTTCACATAGTATGAGATTGTATTAGTATGGTACTGCTCAACAAGACATATTCTATTAGATGTGGATGTCCAACAACTATTGTCCGAGCAATTACCTTGAGCTCTATACTGACCAATGTGCTTATTAACAGTACTGATATTCTTAACCAATATCATCTGGTGTTGTTGAAGATTAAAAGGTCATTTAGACAGTTTCTAATGAACCGGTTTTAACTATGTTAACCAGTTTCACGTGCTTACTCATACGTCCGTCATCATATTAGTGTCATTGTGTCTACAAATGTATGTATGGAAGGGATTTGAGTAGTGGCAAAACTCACTGTTGCTCTTTTCCACAATTGTATAATGGTATTAAGCTTAAATTGCCGTGCATTTACTTATGGGTCTTAGTCCATCATGGGTGATAACAATTATCGATAACCTCGCCATTCAAATCCTTTGCTAATCCTTGCAAAACCCACAGTATACGCACATGCCCTGTGGATCTGCAACAGTTTGTAGTTAGATGTATTTTACTGATTTATCAAAATGCACATTTTATAATTTTCTATTGTTTATTTATACTCAATAAACACACGTTATAGAAGTTATCTGATTTGTTTTGTTCTCAATTTACCTGCACGTCGCCACGAGACTCACAACATACTAGCGCTAATTTGTATTCTCTATTTGGATTGTGCCTCTCGGCTGTCACTGTTGGCTCTTTGCGACTTGAAATCTACCTGTTGTCACGCACCAGTAATGTACCAGCCTATGATATTGTACAGTCCACTCCATTGTGTTCGTATTTATTTGTAAATCTCTCCACATATTTTCGTGTAGTGTAATGGCTTGTGCGCTGAGTTTTTCTCTCGGAAGAGCCATCACTACCAAGTTCTGTTCCAGTGTCAGAAATCACACTTTGTGTATGAGGCCATAAATTTATAAATCGATCCTTCACGAACATTTTTGCCGTGATGCAATATCTATCCTTACTGGCATTCATTGGCACTGATGACAAAAGTAAAATGTTTGCAAATGCACTCATGCTTTTCACTTCTTTTATAGTGACAATATTGATAGAAAATGATGCAATATCTATTGACATACATTAAAATCATAATGTTACATGTAAACTCCAATAATGATATAATGCAATGGGCAAAGCTACTTTACAAAGACTGTCAAAATGACATAACGCAAAGGGCACTTTTACATAGTACATACTAACGTTATACAGCCTGTCACGATGAATCACTATAAATAGACTGTCCCCATGACACAACGAAAATAGATTCAGGATTGGCCACAATGAACCTCTGTATAGAGACCACTTCTTTTTAAGACAACTTGAGGCCAGTCCCGTATCTGGTCTTAATTGAGAGGTTCTACTCTATTATTACTATCTATTTATGCCATCATGTGTTAGACCGCAAAACATAACCAGCCGCAAAATATAGCCAGTTATGTTTTGCGTTAACGCAAAACGTAACCACACCCCCGAAAATGGACGTGGTGACGCAAAATATAACCTCTGCTGTAAAATATAACCAGACAAAATGTACGCTATTTTTAACATACAGTATAGAGTATTTTTGTTTTACCAAGCTACGACGGTATCAGATTTGTTTACTCGAGTCATCCAATGTTTAGTGCTTTGTGTCATTTCGAGGTGGGTCCTGGGTGTTCGGTCCTCAAATATTTAGTGGTCTGGGTGGTTCATTTGGTAATGGATCACTTCTGGATGCAACAAATATAGATGAAAAACTAACACTTCTTTAAGATGCATGTAAACATCATAAGTCAACAACACGTAATTTTGCTCATCATTAATCATTGGTCACAAAGATCGCTTCAATTGAGACAGTCATTACTAATTTTCGGCCACCACTGTTCACCTTATTATAGTTGTGTCCAAAACAACCGCGCGTAACATGTTGAACCAGACAGTTTTCATATTCCCCAAAGATCTTTTCGGGGTCCACTGAAACTTAGTCATGCTAAGACTGTGGAACCCCTCTATCAAGCCCACTCATTGGATCTTGTGTGTGTGTGTGGGGGGGGGGGGGATGTACTTCTGACAGTTTGAGAATGGAATCCACCAATATACCAATTTTTGAGAAAAAGTGACCCACAATATACATTTTGTTTTTAAAACGTTACCCACCTATATATGCCAATTTCTGAGAAACTTATAACAATATAGGATATCTAAGCACTTGCGGAGATTGATTATATTCAATACTAAAAGATACCTTCCATAGAAACTTTTTAAAACAAAAGAACGATGCACTTATATACTGCTGCTGCTGTTACTACTTAAACGCACACATAGTATTTATTTTCTATACTACTGAACTGCATCTAATACTAGGGGTCCAGTAAGGGCCGCAACAAATGATTCCAGTGCAAGATATTGTAATTTGAGCTAATGCCAAGCGTCCTAAAAAGCGTGCCTATGCTCACACACTTAGTGTACACTTCTCACTAAGTGTAGTGTGTTCCCCTCCCATTTCACGCCACCAGCTGCCATGGCGTCTTCTTTAGAATCTACTATAAAACAGACCGCACCCGTGGTCTTGATACATAAACAGACATATACAGAGTCACGCGCTACCATAAATAGAGAAGCATTGTATGCTATAGAGGTGATAAGCTTAAGGCCAGTGAGGTGCCGCTTCTTAAACCGAAGAAGGAGTGATTATTGGTACAGTTGTTATATACTAAGCTCAATTAGGGCTACAGGTATTCCTGTGTCTTATCACATTAAAACCATAAATGTGCACATCACGTGTGATCATAAGACACTCTAATATCAAACAAGAGGTCTGCATATGTAAAGGCTTCACATTCTACAGGTGTGTTGACAATATTTTACTAACACAACCCACACAAATGCAGCATTAAACTTACATATTTCAAAACCAGTTTTAAACATTATGCACTCGCGTCTACCCTCTGTTGCATGAGTATGTGCCATGTAAACTGTACGAATGAGTAGTCGGGTCTGGTGGTAACTATTTAGCAAAATTACCTCTACCAGGTTGCACACTGTTCTGTGGTACCTACATGTTAAAACGGCACTGGTCAGGCGAGTGAACACAAATGTGAGTGATTAGCACGTCTGCGCTACGGTAGCAATTGTGCTGAATGCTCCCCGGGGAGTTGAGAAAAATATAGTGCGACAAGGATGCCAATGACCTTGTATGTTGTCTGATCCTTCGGGGAAGAAGACCAGAAAACAGACATTTACATTTACAGTTTGATAGCTCTGGATGTGGACAGCCTGATTTAACAAGTCGATATTGATCATATGAAAACAGTTAGCTCAAAGAATGAATTAACTCATCACTTGGCGAGATTAGAATTGTGAGTGGCTACACCTGGGTTATGTTTTGCGTCAGTGGTTATATTTTGCGTCGCCAGGGTAATGTTTATGGCTGTAGTTATATTTTGCGTTAACGCAAATCATAACTGGTTGTATTTTGCATTGGTTATATTTTGCGGTCTAGCATGTAATACTACTCCTTGAAAAAAATTGTATTTAATGTGAAAAAGTATAATTTTGGATATGATTTTGAACTATAAATAAATAGGTACATAATCATCTAATTATGTGTAGCTTACTTGTTATTGATATGCAGCATTTAGTCTAATTGTGCAAATCACAATCCCAGTTCAAGTGCAAGAGCAGTGTTTAAACAGTGGAAAGTGCCTTTTTATTTCTTTGAAATCGTATTTGAAATCAATGGAAATTCCAATTAATTCTAAGCTCAACCAAATCAATAAAACAATTACCAAATTAACTCTGTAATCAATTATATGCAGCTGAAAAGATTTAATACTCACACGCGTTTCATCGGCTATAGTTGGTGTTGAGCACAAGGGAATACAGAGATGAGTTCAAAAGTAAGTTTATAAGATACATGTTTTAATTAGTAACACCAATAATATTCATATATGATACCATAAATGTACTTTGTATAGACGATCAAATTCTGCATCCTTCGTCTATCAGTAGTCTGAATCTTTAAATCTTTTTCTCGGCACCTAGATTCATCACTCGGATCTCAGCTGTTAGAAAACATTGACACATTGTGAACCAGTCTGTCTGGATTTGAATAAAATCATTTTTATTTCCTTTAGTTACATATATGCTGCACTAGCTTCATGTGATAACCATCTGATTAGAATCACCAAGTTTGTATATTAATATTGATGTTAAATGTTGTATGACTGCACAAAACTGTATATATTTATAATATTTTCCGTTATACAGAAAACTACGAAGAAAGGCAAAAAAGAAAGCAAGGAATTGAGTGTGGATACGCCGAAGAAATTAACACAGACTAACATCAAAGGTAGACTTACCAACTTATTCCTCACAAACGTAGTTATAATCTAAGAATGTGGACGAGAGCATAAAACGTAAACCTGCTGTATTCTCACTAACAAGTTACAATTGGGCTGATGAAAAATCGTGGGATCTGGGTGGCGGGTAAATGAGAATATTCGAATGTTAGGGGCCTACCTATTTCGTGCTAGCAAAGATTATACTGTGTACATTTTGATATGTTAAGTGGTTGCACTATGGATACGTGTGCATGTGTGAAGATGTAGTTAAATTTTACTTTACTTTCAATTGACTGTGTGTTTTGTATATTACCTCTCTATTCTACGAAGATGGTAGCTCCAAATGCTCTAGAAACAGCCAGATTTGTCATTTCGGGGGTGGTTTGTGGGTGCTCTGGCCTTTAAGTTTGAGTTATTTGGCTGGTTTTGTAGGTAAGGGCACTCTTCTGAAATAAGTGGTTAGTGTTGTTGTAGGTTTTTTTTAGTTTATGTGCTTGTTGACATATCAAATCGTAATTGCCACCAATGCCGTTACAATCGGAAGCCATAGAAGGATAAAACAGAAGATTTTTCTGTTTCATCAGGGTTCTTTTGTGGGCAATGCTGCACGATGATGCACGGTTAACGGGTTGCTTCCTGAAGAAAACGTCCCACGTCTGTCTTTTTCTGGCCCAAATATTATTATCACTTCTCTTGAGAAGCAATTCGTGTTTTATTACTCGACATTCCTATGGTCTTTCTGTGTAAAGCTGGCCTTGCTTGCAATGTTCATAAAGATGTTCCCTTGTTATTGTATGCTATGATGAGAAAAAGAATAATTGTACCAATGGCAGCCATTACACTTAACCTTGCTGCAGCCCAACAACAACAGGAGAAGGAAAGACTAGACAGAAGAATACATGATGGTGAAGCCTCAGAGGGTCCTGAAGCTGCTCAAATTGTTGCTAGCCACCACAGATGACCTTATGCTCAGAGGAGATTTTGGATGCGGCCGTGGGTCAGTCATGATTGTCGTCTCCTGTATGTTCATTTCACTAACCTAATGCCGCAACTGAGAATAGATGACCAAAATGACTATTCTAATTCCAAGAGGATGACGCCAACCGACAATCATGACAATGAGAATCTGTCATGCTTCGTCAATCTCCGGCCATTTCTGTGACTTTGGCCGTCTTCGTCATTGGACTGTTACGTAATAAATAGTGATCCATTTCAGCATATCCATCCCGTAATGACAAATCTGGCAGCTTCTGGAGCATGTGGAGCTAACATCGTCTGTATTACATATGCGTAGGTGTTAGAACTGAACCAGAATCGAACCATCCGGAACTGAACCAGATTTGGCGTGATAATAAATCGGTAAGAAAAGAAGGCCAGTCTTAATTAATTAAAATCCAATTGATTGAAGCCGGGATTCTATGCAATCGGATCTGTTATGTAGTTGAAGTGGGCGTCACTACTAATAACACTGGTATATAAACAGACATAGGTGGGAATCAGGAATCAAAACCATCATGCCAATTAGGACCGGCTGGATCGCTTTGTGAGGATGGACTACCAGAGGATTAAACAAAAATGGACTGAATCAAGTATATTGCTAGGAACATGATTTCATTGTTGATTTGATAATTGGTTTGTGGGAAATCATTAAACTACTTGATTAGCAACGTTCTATACACATGTCTTTATAGTACGTTTGTATCAACTATGTCAGGTCAATTCCTGAGCATGGTGAAAATCCATCCCGCTTCTGATTCTGAGTGAGTGGGAATATTATCTTTTACTGTTTATTGTACGCTTTTCGTTGAACTAAATCATATCGCCTTTCTTTCTAGATTTAGAAACGGCCTTCAAGATTTTTGACAAAAATTCCGATGGACGTATCTCTAAAGACGAAATTGGGAATGTGCTGGCAGATAATGACATTCAATTCAGTCCCACTCAGCTAGACTCCTTCATGAAGAAGCTAGACAAAGATGGTAAGTTGTATTTACGCATAGATGGGCCCTGTAGATATCTCTCCACCTTTTTTGTCTGAATATCGAAAATAATGAAAACAAATATTATTTCCAGTCGAAATTCTTTTAGTAACGCTGGAATCTGCTGTGTAAACGTTTTTGCTCATATTGTATTAGCTTATATATAGCCGAGAAACGTTGATTGTCATATTCTATATACTATAACTGCTGTGTGTTTATAAGTAACATTCTGTAAAATATACTAATTTTCATGAATATGTGCAATGCCGTAATGCTGTGTCTAAGTCGTATAGATTTCAAATGCAGCTGTCATTCTGAATCCTATGTCGTATTGACTGATGGACCATAGACTTCTAATTAACTCATTATTAATCAATAGTCATAACATGACTTCACACTTTCAATCATAACCAAGTACAAAATAATAAGTAAATCTATTTTTGTTGGACGTGAATACTATTCTTTTAGTTTATGTTTACAAGTACTAAATTGTGGTGTGCGCACCAAAATACATGTAGTTGCCTGAGAGCCCTAACTTATTCTCTGAATTCCTTTGTCAATGTAGTCATGTGATACGTTTTAAGGACCACAACGTGAATAAGCAGTACTTTGTGTAAGCTGAGCAGACCTGTGTAAGCCGAATCGAACTCATGGCCCTCCGATCACAAGTCCAACTACATGTACCTATCCACTCGGTCACAGAAGCACACTTAGTTGCCCCACCCCACCCCCACCCCACTCATTACCCCACCCACACCCCACACACCTTCCCAAACACCTGGAATTGCGCTAGTGATGGGTGTAATGTGGACAATGACTTTAAATGAGTATTTTACAGGATATTCAGAAACACCTTACTGCCCTGACATCCCAGCATCCAATATTAAAAACGCGCGCCTTATAAGTCATGCTCTACTGAGCATGCCTTATCATAGCCTACCTTTTCTCTCCACCAACAAATCCCTGACAGATGTCTACCGTCTACAACGCAGGAGACGGCGAGGTGGACTACGGTGAGTTCTGCGGGCTGATGAAGGACCTGGTGGAGTCGGCCGTGGTGCTGGAGGGCGAGCTGCAGGAAGCCTTCTCTAAGATTGACGTGGATGGTGACGGCAGGGTGAGCGCTGACGAGCTCAGGGAGGCAGTGATGAGGTGAGCAGGAAGCTGAGTGACACTGGTAGCCTCAATCACATTGATGATTGACTACAGAGTAGGAGTGGTGATGGAACGTTGGCTCTAACGTGTGCCGATTATTGAGGTGGTCACGTGTACTAATTTTATTTTATTGGTTATTACTGGTGTTATCTTCAATATGCACTAGCTGTAATGAGTTCGTCGATAATCTTTAGCAGGCCTAGTTAATGCATTGTCACCAGAGATGGCGAAGGCTTGTAAGAGGATTGACAGTTTAAGCCATGAACCTTTGATAAGCATCTCTGAAATATTATAATTTGACTGGTCATGTTATAAATGATCCTCATGACTCCTTGAACGTGTTCATTGTGTTTGTAATGTTTATATACAGTCATTTCTTTATTCACAACACGTTTAAACTTACAAAAATATCATTAACAGTTTCATCAGCTTCTGCTGACATCTTCAGAATGACCGACTACTCATGACAGGCGGTCAATCATCTCGGCCGCAGCCGCCGAGAAGTGGGTCATACACTTGCGAGAGCTGGTGGGCCCCCTCGTCCCGGGTCATGACCTGCCTCTTGGTGCGGATGTGTACCGCCTCCTTAATCGTTCTCGTCTTCGCTCTCTTTGTCTATCACACACACACACACACTGTTCCAATCTATGTCATGATTATGTTGGTTGACATGATCCGTCATCGCACTCTTGTTTATTTCAGTCAGAGATTCCTTCTTCGAAGATCTAGTGTATGCCTTCTTCCTGTTGGTATCCACATCTTTTACATGCTCTTTCACTCTCGTGCCCAACTTTCTACCCGTCTATAACAGTTTGGGTACCCAGAATGGTCATTCCGAAGAGTGAGGAAACAGTTGTCTACCAAGCTTGAAAGGAAGAGAGAGAAGAGCAGAAGGAAAGAAGTTGAAAGATCCAGAGGACATGTCATATACTTCCATACGTGAAGGGTGTCACGGAAGGTGTGTCTAGGATCTTTAACAAACATTCGGTTGCAACAGGAGTGAAACCATTACAGACCCGTAGAAACATACTAGTACATCCTAAGGATAAAGTAGACCCACTGGATAGGAGTGAAATAGTGTACAGGATACCTTGTAGGTCATGTGATACAGTGTACATTGGTAAGACGGGTAGAAACTTGGGCACTAGAGTGAAAGAGCATGTAAAAGATGTGGATACCAACAGGAGAAAGGCATACACTAGATCTTCGAAGAAGGAATCTCTGGCTGAAATAAACAAGAGTGCGATAACGGATCAATCATGTCATGTCAACCAACATAATTATCACATAGATTGGGACTGTGTGTGTGTGTGTGTGTGTGCGTGCGTGCGTGCGTGCGTGTGTGTGTGAAAGAGCGATTGGAAGACGAGAACGATTAAGGAGGCGGTACACATCAACACCATCAGGCAGGTCATGAACCGGGACAAGGGGGCCCACCAGCTCTCGCGGGTGTATGACCCACTTCTCGGCGGCGGCAGCGGCCGAGATGATTGACCGCCTGTCATACGCAGTCGGTCATTCTGAAGATGTCAGCAGAAGCTGATGAAACTGTTAATGATATTTTTGTAAGTTTAAACGTGTTGTGAATAAAGATCCTCATGACTGCAATAAAAGAGTTAATATAGGCGGAGTATTAGAATGTCATTTGAAGGTGTACTCTTAGCATCACTCTTTACAGACTGGGTGAGAATCTGACGGAGAAAGAAGCAGACGACATCGTGCACGCTGTGGACGACAACGGCGACGCTCACTTGGACTATGATGGTTTGTTCTGCTCGAGACACACAGCTTACAAAGGGGTTTAAGTGAAATTGTATTTGACAGAGCAGTGCCGTAGCTACATATGAGGCAAGGGTGGTAACAGCCTCCTATGTTTTGGGGGGATTTTATTTTTGGTAAACCCTTTAGATATTTGTTTTTGTAAGATATTTGTTTTTAAAGTTACTTCTCTGTTTGAAATAGCTTTAGAAGCTATGAAAAGGTGTCTAGATTCCACAATTTTCTCGTGGGAAGATGCCCCAAACCCCCTAGAAAAGCTGTGTGCCTATTGGGTTTGCATGGATTCTTGCCCAACATAGTTTTCCTCCTATCTTTTGCATTCCTAGCTACGGCCCTGCACGGTTTACTCTATATCCTCGACATCTTCAGTTTTGCATTGTTGTTTGTAATAGTTGTTGGGCGGGGTCTAGCGTTAGTAAGCGTGGGCCCTTCTGTACTAATATCCATCTTTGCAAGAAATAGAGACTTACAAGAATATGTATTGGCTTTTATCCATATTTTCAGAATTTGTCACCCTGATGTTTATGCTGAACATATGTTCACCAAATGAGTGAAGAATAATCTGGTGATGGCAAAAGCTGTGGGCAATGTTGTTTTTGGATCAACTCATTAACAAGTGTTCTATAATTAGGTGAATTTAAGGGTGACAAATATGACATTCTTAAAGGTATTGAATCAAATCTATAATAATAAACATGTATGACATAATTTCAGAATATGTATGTGTGAAATGTGGTTCCTTATGTTGCAATATGTGTTGGCATGTTTTTATTCAATTATGCAAGGAACTTTGAAGTGATGACCAATATTATCTCATTGATGATAATTGGAAAATTAATTGCGTTTACTTTTGAGTATAGTCAATACTTAAGGAGTTTGTTGAATGTTTAAAAAACTCATTTATGCTTAGGATCTGTCCATGACAAGATATAAATCCAATAAATCTTTGAATTAGAATAATGTCTATGTTAAAGATTGTGTTCAAATTAATGCAATATAATTGAAGATATAAATTGAGGATATTTTTATTTGTACATTAAACCATGAATACCTATGAATCAGTAAATATTTAAGTGAAGAACAATTAAAGAAAACCCTGAATCAATGTTTTAGATTTATTAAAAATATTTTCTATTCTACATTCAATGAGTATGTAAATAACAGATAAACTACTACAATCCATAAATGTTATAGAACCACGTCATAATTTGCATTTCCATTGGAAATGCTGTCATAAATTTCAAGCATACAATATCTGGGAGTGGAGTTTGTTCATTTACATTGAATTTCTTCAATATAATCAGTATTGTTATAGGAATATATCATAAGGCTAAAAAAAGTATACAAGTTTTCTATATCTTGAATATACATACAGAAATAAAAAGCAGTCACACATTCTATCACAGTTTTTCTTCATATTAAATGCTATGAAATATAATTGTCGCAAAAGACTGAATGTTAACAATTTAGTACATTGCCGTTTACATTAACACATTTGTATGATCTGAATTATGTTCACTACATAATAATAAAATACTCTCATCAGATACAAATATTCAAGTTTCCTGAACACAACACAATCATGAACTCTTCAACACAATTACAAAACAGAATTCAAACCAGCATTCACAATTGGTAGGTACATGTAGGTATACCTACTTCAGCATACTAACTTAACTTTGAGTTAATGTCCTAAATCTATTAGGATTATACATAAAGCATACACTTCTCACAGTAGGACATCTAAAATTTTAATGGAAACCTAAGTTTTCTTTTCTCCCTTGAGTTAATTCTATCGAAATCTAACTATATTCTTTACAATACGGATGCCTACCATCACATACATACAAATATAATTACATTTTCAAATTTTCACTTCATAATAAAATTGCATAGACACCACCACAGTAATTCATAGTCCATATATTCATACGTATCTTAATTTTTCACAACCATAGATTTCTGGGGTATGAATCTCCAGACCAGTTCCTGAACAAAAGATCTATACACAGATTTAATTAAGTTACGCCTATTATTTATATTTGCTAACTTTAGTTGAAGCATCAGTTGAGTATAACAAAATAGCAAATAAGCTCCTTTAACATTTACATATACCTAGTCGTGTTGAATCTCATTTATTCCTCATTTGTACCCTGTTGAGCATGTAGTAAATACCGCCTTCAGCTAGAAGCTCATTATGAGTTCCTGCTTCCACAACCTCACCATTGTTTATCACAAAGATTCTGTCTGCATTCTGAATTGTGGAAAGTCTGTGAGCAATCACTATACTTGTGCGGCCTTTCTGTGCTCTGTCCAGAGCTTCTTGTACCACCTGAAATAAAGATGTCAATTTTTATTTACTTACTCTGTACTACCACCACATGCAAATGGACACAAACTGAAAAAGTCTAAAAAAAAAAAAAAAAATAA
Source organism: Streblospio benedicti (assembly GCA_019095985.1). NCBI lineage: Eukaryota > Metazoa > Annelida > Polychaeta > Spionida > Spionidae > Streblospio > Streblospio benedicti. The sequence goes on along the minus strand of CM032666.1, from coordinate 63,517,585 downwards.
GAACATGAATCTTAGCCCATACGTATTTCAAGCAACATTGCTGCAACCATTATCTTTTAGAATGTATCAGCATTGACAATGAGACATTAGTCACACTTCTCTCTCTTTACCAATCTCAGGCATGACATTATTTTCAGTAGAAGACACTGTGTTACCAATGTTGGTGGCGTGTGTGAATAAGCGTGTACCTTCTCACTCTCCGTGTCGAGTGCCGACGTGGCCTCGTCGAGCAGCAGGACCTTGGGGTTCCTGACGAGGGCGCGGGCGATGGCCACCCGCTGCTTCTGGCCACCAGACAGCTGAGTGCCCTTGTCTCCCGTGTTTGTCTCGTAGCCCTGTTGAAGCAGGAGTCATTCATGATTAATGGCTGTCAAGATTACAAATAAAATTGTCACATAGCAGACGCATATATTTTTTGCTTTCTTTTAGATCCTTGCTATAAAAAATGCTTGTCAACAAACATACTGGGTATTGCAATTAGGACTTTATCTGGTAATAATGTGGACAGAATATCAGACACAGTTTAACAATGTAGATTACAAAATGTGTTTTTTTACATGCAGTATTCATTAACTTACAAGTGGCAAGCTCTGGATAAAGTTATGGATGTTGGCATTTTTGGCAGCTTCAATTATTTCCTCCATGCTGACCTCACGGCTGTTGTCTCCATAAGCTATGTTTTCCCTGAAAGCAAAATCACAAATTTGATTTGCTAATCAAATTCTGATTTTTTTTTAAATTTCCTTTAATATCTACATGTTTATATGTTTTGTTCATATGCTATCGTGATTATGACCAACCAATTCATGATAACTATTCCAATGTTTGTAAAACCTAAAGCATAGGTTTCACTACAATTGCCATTTTAAGAAAGATATAAATAGGTTCAACATATATATGAACCAAGTCTTACGCAATGGAGGCATCGAAGAGTGTAGGTTCTTGAGACACAATGCCAAGTTGAGCTCGCAGCCATTGGATGTTTAGAGCTGTGGTGTCATTACCATCTAACAGCTACAAAGTCAATACAAGCAAACATATATAAAAATCCTTCAATATTTTATATTTTGAACAAATTCTTACATACAAAAGGTGTTTTTATAATCTCTGAATTACAATTTTCTTCATCAACTATTGACATTTATTGTACTTTTAACTTAAACCTAAACTACATGCATACACCACATATAGAGTAAAATTGATCATTAGGATATTATGGTACTGTATTTTCCTCCATTATGCACTCATTAACAATGACAGATGTTAATCAATTATTACAAATTCCTTGTGTAAAAACTATAATTGTCCATACCACAGAGCCCGAGATGGGATCATAGAACCTTTCCAGCAGCTGTATAGTGGTGGACTTGCCACACCCACTGGAGCCTACCAGGGCTACTGTCTGACCAGGCTCTATGTCCAGGGACAGTCCTCGTAACACTGTCACGTCTGCAATAACATATGACATTGCGTAAAGGGTTGGACAGTGATTTTATTCCTTGTGTACAAAAAACGCGGACAATTTAGAATTTTCTTACTAATACTTCAGGGGCCAAGGTTTGAGGCATTACCCTTTCAAAATTGCTTTATTATGTTAAAGATAGGTGTGATACATTCCTGATGGATAGAGAGCCAACTAAGATATTATTTTTTGCCATCATTTTACATTTCTTTAATTTCCTGACTTTTGTATTTAAGTTTTTAGATACTTAACATAGTAATAGTTCATAATTTTATTACCAGAAGTGTGTGAGACTTGTGTGTGTAATTGATTTTGTTATACCCAGAAGCAGCTCACTATCCTGCCCTATAACTTGATATATCATTCATAGAATTCAGGCTGGTTTGAAATCTGGTGTTTCACTTCATTCTATTACATGGTTCTCATCATTACGCATACTGTTCATATGTAAATAAACCTTGACTAATTCTAGATAGTTATTTTCTTCATATTGGACATACCAGTTAAACCTTCTTAAACTTTCATATTGCTAGTGGTGGTTTATGCTATCTCTGAAACCCTCACCTGGTCTTGTAGGATAATGGAATGACACATTTTTCAATGATACAGTTCCCGTTGTAGAAGACTGAAAAGGACAAAAATGAATAGGTAAGACAAAGAGACAAATAGGACTTCACATAACAATGATTAGGTTAATTGCTGTCATATTGCCACATATTGTAGGAGCTTACAGGTTTGAGTCCATGGTCTGAGAAGCTATTGATAGCTGGCTCTCGGTCAAATAGGTGGAAGAGTCTGGCAGCCGACTCTTTGGCTTTGCCATAATCTGGAGCAAAGGAATTGGCCTGACCAACAGCAATGGCGCCCATGGCAATTGCTATCACTACCCTGTTGTGATGAAAATAAATTACATGTACATTTTTGTTTTGGATTCAGCAAATATCTATGAACGACAATAAACGCTCTATAGTCTTCGGTTATCATTTTTTATCACCTTCTAATGTCATTGTATGATGTATGACTTACACAATACAGTACAGTGCATCTTAAATTAAGTAGAGATGCTGAATAGCTTTGCTTATTGGCACAAAAATATTTTTGACACAAATCCACTTTCTTTTCAGAAATAAAACTATTAACGATGGTTGAAATTACATTGAAAATCATTTGCTGTACATGAAATAAATCGCAGTTCTTTTACATTGATTTTATCAAAACGCGCATAGTGTGAATTGTGTATTGTAAGCAACAGTGTCCTTCAATATGTTTATGAGGTATTCCTTACAGTTAATATGCATTTCTTATCACGACCTGTGCATTGTTAGGTTATTCTAATCTACATGGGTCCTTGGGATTTGACTATTGGATTTAGCTTGGCTAACTTATATAAACTGGATTATACACCAGTATTTTTAAAAAGTTGTTTGTATATGTATATATTTACAAATCAATGAAAGACCATTGATGAATTATGAATTATAAATATACAACAGCTTTAAAATTATGTAGATAAATCAAAATGGAGAATATTAAATATCAAAATAAATTACTGCATATTAAATTACTACATATCCTATATGAATGCAAATTTATACAAAAAGATATAATTCATGATGACTTGCCTATTCAGATATATATTTTTTAGCTTTGACTTTCAATTTTCATCTTTTATACTTACTTGTAAAGATCATCATATCTTAGCTCTCCTGCCTTCACCAGGGTGGCGCCAAATGTAAAAGAAGCGGCATAGGCAAAGAAAATGCAGCCTTGTGCCAATCCATACCCAAGGCCAAGTAACTGTGCTTGCTTCATATTCTTTCTATCAAAGAAAATTGTTTCCAATCAATTTACTGTCTACTGATTTAGCCGAACTATGGTTTGTATAAAACTAATTAGTTGAGATACCAGAAGTAAGAATGTATATCTGTCCACGCACAATGTCAATTTTACTTTTCATCACATACTTTATAGTTATGTTGTTGCTATCACAAATTGCTTTAATACCAAGTTATTATCATACTTGATTGGTGCTCTGGTGAGCTCTGTGTAGTCATGATGAAACATCTCCTCTTTTGTCAGTCCAGCCACAGTCCGCATATTCTCTATGGATTCAATGGCAATCTGAAACAAACAAAAATCATCTTGCTTGTTATTCTGAAGCAATTTGGATTATCTGCCTCTGTTTATATTGCATTTGAATAAATGCATCAGAACATATTATGGTTGTGTACATATGTCACTATAAAAATAAAATTTATGAACAGTACATACATGTAAATGTTCATTTCTCTTTTATGATGCCTAATTAAAGCAGCTCAAAATAATTCGTTTGTATGACTTAAATTTTCTGTAGCCAAAGTGATACACAATTAAGCATGATATTGAATGTGACCTTTCCAGCCTTTTCCAGTGTGGCCCTGTGGTCCGCAGCCTTGCCTTTGAAGAGTATCACCTGCAAGATGCACGTACATCATAATTTTTCCTTTAGAACAACATAAAAACATACCAATAAATTACTTAGATACGTGAGATGCAACAATTTAATAAAGAAGGAAATAATCTTTATGTTTTTGATTTTGTACACAAGTGACACATGACAGTTTAATATTTAGTTAAACTTAATATTTGTGATGGATATGCACAACATAAAATCATAACAAATCATAAATTGCAATGAATGTTCAAATAAAATCGCTACAAATTTACCTGAAGAAATCCTGCCATTGCAATGAAAGGCGCGAAAGCCAGAATGACAAGTGAGAGCTTCCAGCTGTAGTAGAAGCCCACCCCGAGTCCCACCAAGATGGATGACATGCTCCGCAGCAAAGTCCCCATGCGAATCCCTGTGGCCTGGCATAGCAACAATATTTTATGAGAGGTATTTTATAAAAATTCAAATTTTAGATGAATAATCTATGCAATAACCAGGCACATCATGACTGACATCACTTGCACAGGTGAAAAATACTTTTAACAAGCCACTAAGTGATAATGCAGATTGCATATAACTGGTAGTAGATAGGCCAAACAAAATACCCCTTTTACAGCAGAAGCATCAGTGGCGAGTCTTGTGGTCAAAGCACCAGTGGAGTTATGATGGTCATCAAAGAAGGCAATTTCCTGATAAGTATTTAGTTAATAAGGTTTATAATTGTAAAATAGAACGATTCTGTTGATTATGAAATAAAATGCTTTTATAAGTGTTTAATATGAAGGGTATTAAGCATTGTGTCATTGTAAATTATGTAATAGTCATTTCAATATATTCACTTGTTTCATGAAGCAGTTAAATGTCATGTTCCTCAGCCTCTCTGTGAGGTTTTCTCCTGAGTAGCCAAACATGAAGTTTTGGAAGAACATGGACAGTCCAGCAATGATTCCGATGCACACAACAATAATCACATATGTGATGATCTCTTCCCTCTGCTGATCTTCATCAAGACCAGAAAACACCTGCAATGGAGCCAATCTTTATAATAGATTCAGAGGACCATATGAAAATAATTATAAACTATGTGGACTGTTTTCAGTAGGGGTGTAGAAACTGAATCCTCTATCAACTTACTCAATGGCAAGCCATTACTACAAGACTAGACAATAGATCTGTTGCAAATCAAACATTTTTAAATAAGAAATAAGTTTACTGTCATATGCAACTTATGACAACCATCCAAAGTTGCACTAATAGGCCTGTAATTTGTAATTCACACTTACCCCTAACACATTACTGATCATAACAGCAAACACAGGCTGTACCCCACCGGCCAGGAAGGAGGCAATGCAGCCGACCACAATGTAGCCAGCCTCAGGGGCATTCAATGCAAAGATGCGACCCATGGCAGGCTCAGGCAGGTCCTCTTCCTGAGTGGACAGAAAACACGTGCAAGGTTTTTACATAATTCACTACAGATATTCCTCACAGACAACTGCATACATAAACTCACGAATTCACTCACATAGCATATACATTTTGCACATCTGTAGTGCACTTATGAATTTATTTCATAGGTGTATACATGGTATAGCGATCTAGATCGATCTAGCTCTGATTTGTTGATGGACTGTTATCAGTAAATGATTCATTTTCTTAATTTTAACTAATAAGCCATTCACAAACTAGTGCACATACAACACTACATGTGCCACTGTGTAGTTAAGATGGTATGGTACCTCATCCATAAAAGACATGCTCCTTCCTTTAGCCATGCTGTTTGTAGAGAAGGTCCTGTTCCTCTTGGTGGGGCTCGTTGGGTCTGAGGTGGTGCTCACCACAGACATCTGTTGCTGCAGCGCAAACTTGCTGCTGGGAACACCAAGATCTAAAAGAGAACATTATGGCTTTTGTTGCATTTTTAAGTCCTTACAATAAACATACAATCATTTTCATTTATGCTAATTTAAACTTGCTGCTGGGAACACCAAGATCTAAAAGAGGACATTATGGTTTTTGTTGCATTTTTAAGTCCTTACACACACTAAACATACAATCATTTTCATGTATGCTAATTTGAATAACTGATTGAAAACAGTTTAACAATGATAAATTATGAATATTGTCATAATTAGATATGTGTATAAAATGATAGTTGATAAGTTTATGTGAATAGCAGCTCTAGCAATTTCAATGATTCAGTTGATTGTTTGCAAGATATTTTTTATTTTATTGAATAAAAAGTTAAAATTGATTTACCTAAGTGTCCCTCTTCATCTTGCATTTTCTGTTGAAAATAGAAAGGTTAAAATTGATAAGAATACAACAACATCCTAGCATAAACAGGTACATTATATTAAAATACAAAATCTATATATTACTGTTTCAACAAAACGTAAGGATGTGTACAACAGAAAAACATGAACTCACTTGATTGTTGACTAGAGTATGATAGATGCCTCCAAGAGCCATCAGCTCATCATGAGTGCCTTGTTCCTTGATACGACCATGCTCAAAGCCAGCAATCCTATCCGCATTCTTAATGGTGGACAGCCGATGAGCAATCACAATGGTAGTTCTGCCTTCTCTTGCCTGGATAATACAGTAGTCATGAAAATATAGTTTTTATAGTTGAAATAACAAATGTGGAAAATAGTAATTATTGCTTCTGACATGAAATATAGCACTTGACATGCTTTGACACATGTCTCCACATCTCACCTTGTCAAGAGCTTCCTGCACTGTGGCCTCACTTTCGGTGTCCAGGGCAGATGTAGCCTCATCCAGGAGAAGAATCTTGGGGTCTCTTACCAGGGCGCGAGCAATTGCAATTCTCTGCTTCTGTCCTCCGCTCAGCTGTGTGCCTCGCTCACCCACTAGGGTGTTGTAGCCCTGGAATATGTAAAATGTATGTGTGGCTGATTTGCATTACTTATCATGTGTCACTGTGATAGTGTGTTTTGCTTATTGTGTGAAAGGATCTTTACCTTTGGCAGTTTTGATATGAATCCATGGGCATTTGCTTTACGACAGGCCTCTTCAATAGCCTTTTGGGAAACACCATCTTTTCCATAGCGTATGTTTTCAGCAATAGTGTTATCAAAGAGCACTGGTTCTTGGCTCACTACACCAATGTGTTGACGAAGGTATTTCAGGTTGTAGTCACGAATGTCTATGCCATCAATAAGAACCTGGAAGTCAGCGAGATCGCTAATTACCTACCACATTTAGGTTTTCATTTCTAAACATATTTTCATATCAATTGAAATTGCACAATCTGTTTTTTGGCTACTTTCACTACTCCTACCTCACAATATATGTGATATATTACCTGGCCTGAGTCAGTATCATAAAATCTCTGTAGTAGTTGTACTGTTGTGCTTTTTCCACAACCACTAGAGCCTACAAGAGCCACAGTCTGACCAACGCTCACTTTAAGGTTCAGCTTGTTCAGAATCTGTAATGAACAACATATAACACACTATTGAGTACCGCAATGACCCACGTTTCGCTTTTATCAATGAAGTAACATCAATGTACCTTTCACATATTATATGCCAGTTAGTAAACAATTTCAATGAGTGTTGTCTCTGTCTAATTTGTATGAAGAGCTTTTTATTTTCATTATTAAATCAAGTTTCCTACTTACTGTGATGTTCTTTCTGGCGGGGTATGAAAACATCACATCTTTAAACTCCACATTACCAACAATATTTTCTGGTTTAAGGCCTGCAGGGGAACTGCTGTCAATGTTGGGCACCTACAGTAGTCAAATTTTCTATTCACTATTTGCATTAGATAAATTCAGATACTGCATCATAAACCAACCAGTATTTTACTTTAAAAGAGCAATTCACCTTTCAAAGCATTCAATGACTTACCAAATCAATTATATTATAAACTGTGTATGCAGCACCTCTGGAGTTGAAGAAATCTTGGAGATTTGGAAGGGCATTTCCAATAGAGAAAGATGCTGTCAGCACTGCAAAGAATACCTGAAACAAACCCAAACCAATAAGATATGTCGGATAAAGGGAGGTATATGTTGTTTAATTTTTTCAAATGATCATAGAACCACAATATTTCATCAAGGTTTCCTATAGTATACTACAATCTCTATTTTCACATTGTCACAAAGCAGAGTTAACTTGAAATTAGTTTCAGTCAGTCAAAGTAATGAAAATACTGTAAGGTGCCTTAATCATTCAGGTGCAAAATGTGCATTAATTTTTCAATGGAGCCATGCCTACAAAAGCCTGAGACTAGCCAATCACCCAAATCAAATCTTTAATATTGATCATATCATGGCACCAAACGAGCTACAACAATATAGCCTGTATGAGAATTGTAAAGATATTAACTGAAATCTAAGAACACATCTCCTTTGCGTTTGTCCACCCCACTGACCGTGAGCACTGTTCCGCCCGTGTACTCTCCTTCCCACACAAGAGTTGCACCAAACCAGAAAGCAAGAGCAAAAGTGCAGAACAGCAGCAAGAAGATGGCGCCTGTGCCAAGACCGGTCACAAAGCCTCGTTGTATGCCCTTCTTCTTGGCATCATACAGGTTGCCACTGTATCTGTAATCATGAAATGGTTACATTTGAATTTGAACATGATTGTGAAGGCATGTGTGGGGGATAGACTAAAGACGGAAAAGATAAACCGGAGTATTTTGCTTAATGTAACGTGCAAGGATGTTTAGGTTGTAATTTTTGTTTTAGACGTCAATGAAGTCACACATAATAAGATATCTACAAAGACATGCAATAATACCTTTTCATTTCTTTTTTCTCTCCACCAAAAGCCACCACTGTTCTCATAGAGCCCAGAACCTCCTCTGCTATAGATCCTGCTTTTGCATAAGAATTCTGCTCTTTCACAGTAAATACGGCAGAGACCTATTAAATAAATGAATATAAAATTGATATGTTGTTGGCACATAAACATCAAATAAAAACAAAACTCAAATAACAATCTTCATGGATTGTTGAAATGTTGAATGGTATTTTTAAATGTTACCAGGCAATCGTAGAATTAAATCGAACAACCTTCAAGATATTTATCAAAGATTAATTTACTAGGATTACTGTTGAACAGTTAACTATTATTGTTTTTGTATTGTATTTTCCTCAACATTTATTTAATGTTTAAACTCTATGTGTGATAATCTGTGTATCATATGTCAGCATATATCCTAGTAGTTTCTAAAAAAAACTTGCAAATCAGATTATTGTCGTGATTGTTAACCTTGCTCATGAGTCCTCCGGTGATGGCCAGCAGCGGAGTGACCGCAAGAATGACCAGTGTCAGCTTCCAGCCCCTGATGAAGCCCACAAGGAAACCTACAGGGGAAAGAGGAGTCAAAGTTTAGTCTGCAGTTGTCTAAAGGTTAGCCATGTAGATTTTAAGACTGATACAAGTACATAAAGTAATAATTTCTTTTCTTTTTCATATGATAAAAGCGCGTTCTACATACATTGTATTTATCTATTTGGCTTGTGCATATTCTTTATAAGATTTTAATAGGATACTTGCAAGCATTCCTATGTCTGGCACATCTTATTCTGAATTTATCTATGAGAATAAGTATCAATTAGCTTATACCTGCAAAGCATGTGGCTGAATATTGGAGTCCCATTCCCAGTTTGTCTCCAATTCCTTCTTGGATTTGGTTGACATCACTGTAAAATCAGAAACAGCATCAGCATCATATAAGTAAAACTTTCCGGGTACTACATGTGCACAGTCCACATGTTGCATATCACCTTGCTTAATGTTTTACCAATTTAGACATTTTATTGGAGTTAGGTCCATATATTCCAAAACACAATTTGTAGATACAACCTACAGAATACAATACATTTTTTAGGTGGGAACACTATATAATTGTACTCGTAATCATATTTAGTATTCAATATTGTCCTTGTAGGCCTTTATATGAAAATGATATACTTCATCAATTTGAAATGCCAATGACGCACCAATATTGTGATGACATAATGTGATACAGCAGATTTTCTGAAAGATCACTAAAACAAAGTGAACAAAGCCAAAGCAAATGGACATACTCAGTGAGCCTGTTGTTCAGCTCGCCACTATCGTGTGTGTCAAACCATCCAATCTCCTGCTTGAGTATGGACTGGAAGAGGAGTGAGCGGATCTTCTGGCACTGGCGGTAAGCTGCCGCCTGCCAGCATGAAATGTGTGTGAAGCCAAAAAGGAACACTGCTGCACCAATACCTGAAGGTTGTAAGAGAACATTTTAAATCTTGATATGTATATCATTGACTAGAAACAATATACGTGTACAATCATTGATCATTTAATGATTCTTAAAGTTTAATTATATCATCATTGACTCTGACAGATCTGCTATACACACAATTATGATGTTATATTGTATATCTCTATATATGTTAGTAAAGCAAGGTTTCAATATGGCTACACCACAGGGGCATTTTATGGGTAACAAGAGACATGTTTGATCACTGCTAGCACTAGATAAGTGCTCGAAGACCTGCATTTGCCACTGAGATCTTCATGTTTTGTCTGTAAATTGCCAGTGTGGGTTATACTAAAATCAGCATATTTGGAATGCTGAATATTCAAGAGAACTTACAGCAGTACCAAATGGCATAGACTTCCATCTGATCAAGCAAGTCTGTTGCTACTCTAGCTTCTATCTCATCAATGATGTCTGTTCGATTCATCTTCCGAAGCTCATCACTGGAGATGGAAAGAAAACAATGATGTGAAAATGGGATCAGTATAATTTGTCCTTTGAATATAATAGACACCTTTGCAATTAGGTGAAAGAAAGTGAGAATCGAATAGGTTATAGCTATAGCAATTAAGTGTGTGGCATTCAATCTCATAAACTTATCCCTGAAATGTAGCTCACTAGATGATGGTGGGGTCATCTGCAATGGCTTCCTTTGAGGCGTTGGGGTACACCATGGTGATGTTGTTCCAGTACTGATCAAGCACATTGGTGAAGTAGGCATCGTCAATGAAGGAATCAGCCATAGCCCCAAACACGACCACCATGAGTGGCTGGCAGCAGCCGTGTAGAATGGACGTCAGGGCTGCCAGCACCACCAGAAACTTGTCTTTACCTTCTGCGAACCGGAACTGAGGGTGGAAAGGATGCAATTAGATATTTAGTGGGATATATATCAGTTCAAGGGTTGTTAAGGTGACAGAACTTTGTACTGGTCACCACCAATATCACCAAGGCGGTGTGCGTTCCTTTCACAAACCTGGATTGTGATTAAAAGGTATATGTCTTTGTCAAATGGCACTGGCTATACCTCAGCCATTTAGTGGTGAAATTAGGTAAAACAAAGTTGGGAGACAATTTGTGGAATGTTACATAATAATAGCTCCACAATGTAACAAAACAATGAAAGAGACTAATGACAGTGATAACAAATGACATAGGGCTAACATATATGAAAGCTAAATGATAACAATATGAACTATATGTACTGATGTCTGGATAGTATTGTTGTGCGAATGTTAAAAGATTGTGCTAGTGTTCTGACCATTTCGCCGACTGACACCATGGGTTTCTGCTTGACCTCGGACTCAGGCACCTTCTCCTTGTACGAATCCTCATCATCGGCCGCGTAGCCATTGGCCTGACTGTATATAGAGCCGTTTGTTTCACGGCCTTCCACGTCCACCTGAGGAATGAGGTAAAGATGATGGTGGTGTGTATTCCAGTCAGGTTTTATTAACATCCATTAATTACCGTGTAATCGTGAAAACAATATGAATAAAAAAAGTAGTTGGTCTAACCTTGTTTACATTCATTGCAGCATTGGTATAAGAGAACCGTGTGCTCACATTGTCAGCTGCAACACCATTAGCATCAGCACCATTAACATCAGATAATTCATACGCTTTCCCCATTGTTTCAAATCATTAGTCTGCAACAGAAAACAAATGTCTAAATATATCGCTAGGTCAAAATTCTATTTTCTTAATTAAAACCGTATTCACATTTTGTGAAGTTTCATATTGACAAACCGTTTAACAGTTTTTCAAAATAGTAAAGGATACGCTTGCTATTTTGTTTGATGTGGGTATTCGGTATAGCCAAAGAGCACAGCCATCTACATGTAGCTGAAATAATCCTGTAATCGGTAGCTCACTTATGTCACATACTAAAGGCAATTTACATGATCTACCGTACACACATCACCACCTACGATATCTGCTTCATTGTGGAAAACAATGAATGGGGATTCAATCAGTCTTACCATGCAATTAAAGTATTCAAAAAATTCTTAAACAAATGTAATCCAAAAAAAATTTTTATTACTAGTTTCAAACATACAGGTTCCTTTTCAAAACAACATAGAAAAACATAAACACTTTAACTTATACTAATCTTAATTTATAACATTTATATTTTAATGTAAAATATGGTAATAACATTGATGTTAAGAATACCCTACTAAATAGACCTTAGTATTTAAAAGAGATTCTTATAGAGTTAATATGTATGACTAAGTATGATAACAAATATTTTCTATCAAGTGTACAGTTTTAATAATATATAAAGAAAGTACCATATTTTACATTAAAATATAAATGTTATAAATTAAGATTAGTATAAGTTAAAGTGATTATGTTTTTCTATGTTGTTTTGAAAAGGAACCTGTAGGTTTGAAACTAGTAATAAAAAAAATTTTGGATTACATTTGTTTAAGAATTTTTTGAATACTTTAATTGCATGGTAAGACTGATTGAAGCAACGTGAGACCACATGCTATATACCGTATAAACTCTATTTTAAGTAATGAATGGGGAAATTACAGCTTTATTGACCGTTCATCACTCTCCGTTGATTGCCCCCTACACATACGCAATGCATGCGCCCGTGATCTGACTCGGCCGTCCAAAACCAACAGATAAAACCGGTGAAAGTTAAGTGTCTGATGTGCACCCACCAATGTGCACCGTATAGACTTTTCAAAGTCTATACGGAGTTTTTAGGCTTGATTATACATGATATTTGAGGGGCTCTAGTCATTTATTTGACAGCCGTTTAATACTGACTTTATCATTGCATCATTACTAGTGATAAACCTCTTAAATGACAACGACTTCAATATATGTCTGTCTAAGAGTGCTTGATGAAGGCTACGTCTGCATTTTGATGCATGCCAAGGCACTTATTCTATTTATACAATTTCTGATTGTGGGGAAAACGAAAATAAACAGAGTAGGTGATACAACATATAACAATGTCAAAATAATTTAAGCCAGTACCTCTTTGGTGATGTTTATTACTTAATAAATAATGTAACCATTCAACATATCACATTTAGGTTGTGGGCATCGTATTTAGACCCCTCTATTTATACGTAGAGAATAAACTCGTTATCTCGACTCTGTGTGTACACCAGTAATATATCCTATAACCAACATTCGAGATAAGCAGTAACATTCATAATGTGGTTGAATGCAACTGAAACTAACCTCTACTCTAGATGAAAGAACTGGAAAATGATCAGATAAACAATGTCGCAATATAGAGGTTATGCTGTAATATTACGAGCGAAAAGAGGGGTAAGGCACAGTAAAAGGAAGAGCTGGTACTCATATATCGGAAATGTCGCAGTTTGGGCAGTCTTGTTTTTGTTGGGGGCGGCGGTGTTAGAAAGGATTCTACTAATCCATGTACACTATTATGTGTTTGTTGTTTCATCTCATCATGCCCATGTAATATTTTATGTAAAATAATGTTTACTTTGTGATACTGTGTATTATTGATTGATTTTCGGCTGCTTAATGATATTACGTCCGCATTAAACGTTACATAGCGATGTATAGACTATTATTACATCATAGATTTTATGAAATAGTCCTGTTTGATCCCTTGTTTATACATTATTATAATCATTGTATAATGTGGTTACTAATACAATACGTCTTGGTTGTTAAGTAAGTGTTGCCCGTCAGTCTGTCCATCCATCAATGCGTATTGTGAAAGAAATCAGATATACAGACAGACAGCTTTGGAAACCCGCGGAATCGAACTCACGGTCTTTTGATACAATACGGACCGGTCATATGTGTAGATCAAGCGCCCATTCCATTGGACCAACATTCACACACGTTTGAGGCCTCGCAGTTTGATACTTGGCCAACTCTTAATCTGCCTAATATCCTACAGGATTAATAGTTCTGCTGGTGTCCATTACCGGGGGGTGGGGCACTAACTTAGATAGTTTACGTGGGGGGGGGGGGGCTCCACCGGACATTTGAGATATTGGGTGAAATGTGCTAAAATTTTGCAAAACATCAGGCTTAAAGTGCTGATTTTCCAATCTGAAGGGGTGCAAAGGCAAGTGGGATGCTTTTAGTGTGCTGATCAAGAGCTAAATTAAAGCTATCAAATGCTGATTTTAGCTGCTTTGGGTCATGATGTGATGATTTTAGGGGTGAAATTGTGACCCATTCTAGTGGCGCCTCCCCGTTCGCAAAATGTATCAAGTGCCCGGGGGGTGTCCACTGCAAGGGGCCTCGGAGACCCCTTGACGGCGGCACTGTCGCCGATTGGCGGCGCCACCATTCGTCTCTATCCTTGTCTCTATCCCTTGGCCTTTAAAACAGCTTTGCACATTTAAAAAAACGATCGTAGGCGAATCCGTGCAACGTGTCTAGAGATCTACACGTATTGAGTCAAGTCGTCAACTTGGGCGTCTTGGGGTGGCATTCAACGTAGTAAAAATGCAAGTTGCGAAGCCAAGCGAAGTCTAGCGAACGTTTTGCGATCCCCAGAAGCAGTTTAACTATTTGTAACGAACTTTAACCAAACTGTATATTTGTCCAAACGAAATAGTTTGTTTGGTAGTGCACGTGTGCTGAAATATATTACAACTGAACCTTTGCAAGCCGTCAGACGCACGTGCAACACTCGACAGGAGGTCGGCGTATTATGGCCCCTTTCTTTGTACAATGTATGTCTTTTTCGATAAGTTACCCTCCCACCGCATTCGGTCGACGATAATCTCTTTTACACTGCACATATATTCTTGGCTTGTACGTTGCGTAGATAGCCGTGAGATATGACGATGTCCTTCCAACCCCTCCATCTGTTCTGCTTGTCACACCATACGGGGCCTTTTATAAAAGTTTAAAGTCTGAAAGATGATGGATCTAACCCGCGTTAACTAAAATAGATAATCTAATGCGTACCGTGTTAAATATTCCTCCTTGCCCCTAAGCGGGATATTTTTATGAATATACATTGCCCCCGTGACCGTGGCAACAGGCATTACTTGTACATCACCATACTCTATATAAAAAAAAATCTACAAATTCACATAATCGGTTCTAATACTTCACACACAATTAAGAGTGTTCTGATTGCACGAACTTCGGCTTGAATACTCGTAACTTAAATACACTCACCTCAAAATAAATGTATATCCAAACCACAATAATGCGAAACTTTTTTCGACCACCAGTGCTTGATCTAGGTTATGTAAGTTCTAACTCGTAACGTTAGTGCTACTACATGATTACTGTTCACTCACACTGATCTAAACTATATGCTCTTCCCCCGTTTTAATCATTGTTTCTTACCTTGCATTATGCTGTAAAACTTTATTAAATATCAGGTTGCTTATTTAATAGTTATCTCTTTCTGCTACAGAATGAACGCTGTGCTGATGCTGGGTGGTATTATTTTCTATCTACAGTTCTACATTTATGCCAATGCCTTAACAACAAAATGGACTGTGATAAAAGGACCACATGATAAGGAGTCACCAGGAGTATAGCACACCCAATGATTTGTTATTTGATTATCAGTTGGTATTCATGGCCATTTTGAGCACTGTGTGTTGCTTATCAGTGACCATATTCACCTGCCATCTACATCTGTACATCATATTTGGTCATTTGCATGCAGACAGACCACTGCGGCTAAATATTGTAACAGTAATGACATCGCTTTCTTTCTAAAAAATGTAGTCCATTATATTTTGGTTTGCTATCAATACCAAGAGCTTATCAACTGTGATCCTCTGTACACAAATGTTTCTGTATATGTCATCATATTGAAAACAATTATATTTTGACTACGTGTCTTATGATCATGTCATAAAACCGTATTTCCGTCAATTCTGTTCGCGCACTGCTAATGTTTCTACGTTTTCTCTCATTCTCATAGGTTTTGATCACACGTATCCAACACAGCAGATTCTTATAAGGGACTTGTGAAATTTACTTACATATTGGCCATAGAACACTGATCCAAACTGCCGGTCACTAGCGTGTCCCTTGATGCTGAAGATCTCTCGATCCCGGCCTTTATATATGCCCCATTGGCAAACGAAGATCGCCGAAAGTCAATATTAAGAACACCATTTGGTGTCAGCATTACGGACAATGACAATAAAGCGATATATATATACATGATATAGATTCCGTTCACCCTTTTAAAAAGACAATTTAGATGTTCAGTGCACCATGTGATTTTAATGTGTTGCGGTAAATAACAATCTTAAAGTCCCAAGTTCCCATAACCCGTGTTTTTATGACTAAAAGATTTAAGGGAACGATCATAAATAATGATACCGGGGGGTTGTCCGTTTGGGGGGGCACAAAGAAAAAGTTAACCGACCCCCCCCCCCCCTTCAACAGTTTAAAAAGTTGAGTGACCACCCCACCCCCACCCCCCACACTCCGCTAAAGAAAAAGTCCTCTACATAGTCATTGTATTGCTAAAAGAAAATATTTTAAAAAACATACCGTAGAGTGATTAAAAAAAAGGTTCAGCGACCCCCCCCCCCCAAGCAAATAAGAAAAGTTGAACGACCACACACACACACACACACCTCTTTGGACGACCCCCTCCGCCCCCGGTATCATTATTTATGATCGTTCCCTAAAGCCATACAATTTTTGTCTTGTATTATAAATTTAAGTCCATTTTCAGCTAAGTCATAGACTGGTTATGATATGTGGCCATTTGCATACAGACAGGCCGCTGAAAGTAAATATCGTAACGGTGCATGATGTTGCACTCTTTCTAGACAAACCGTGGTGATAAGGCTTGATAGTTATTTTATATTTTATAATCATTTCTTTATTCCACAGGATCTTTAATGATATCGATTGATATCTATGGTATATAAAAAGAAATGCAAACAGCGTTGCAATAGGAAAGACCATCACACACCAATATTAGTATCTAGGACACTCGCTGTCATGTGGTGCTGAGGAACAACAAATGTTGGGTCATAATTAAGGACAGGTCATGGAGAGTCCAAAAACGGATGTAATATCCACCTTATAAGGTGTTTGCTGGAGTTAATTTCTACGCACTTTTTTTTCATTTCTTTTACTTGACTGATACACTACACAATTTGAATCTAAAGTTACTCGAATAATTTTACGTTGTATCCTAGGAGGAGCAAGCACCTTTTGGTAGTCTTGCTATGCATATATGTGTGCATGTACCCCCTTACCTTTTCGTGACTGCGTTTATGGGCATTTTTTCATACATTTCTGAGTAACTCACATTTTATAATAACTAGAATTGATTATTGGTTTTCGCTGGCATTTTGAAGTGCAATGTTGGGCTGTGATGTCACAAAAGAATTTACACACTGTTTATATAATCAGTTCCCTCACGCAACACAGTAAGCATAAGTTAACATATTTCTACCTTGGTGGAAGAGAGTTTAAAATTAAGGACAGCTTTGATGCCCTCATTTTGTCACGTGATATCACGTCTTGCCAACATTGTGATTTCAACCCCGTGCAGAAAATACGATATCTCGTTGGATTTTATTTCCTGACTGAATATATATTTATATACAGTGAAAACGTTCGCTACTGTCCCCATAATGCCAAAAAGTACAATCTCCGCGCTTTTACCATATCAAATAGCAGACACGCACTAAACCCCTTAGGTCTCCGTGAGCTTTTGGCTGCACATAGGCAGTATCCGGGAAGCCGTACAGACAGTTGTCCCCCTGGCTTAATAATGAATGAGATCTGGTACATATAATGTTGATGTGGATGCGTATAGGCTCTCGTCACGTTCACAGCGCATTAGAGTGGAATATAAACACACTTACAATGCAAACATATGTTGTGGGATAATTACTAGCCGGTCCAGGTTTTCCATGGCTATTGTATTTGCGAAGCTCACGGACATGCCAAGAACAACTTAAAATGGCAAAATTATATCAACTATATCAAAAGTGCTCAGAGAGCACAGCGTCGCTAGTGCAACATTGACCCATGGGCAATAGAGATGTTTGCTTTGCGATCAAAGTAGAAAAAAAATCTTACTTGATGCGTGACTCAGCCTACATCTATGTTATTGGCATTGGATTGCAGGCACTTTCTAAACATGACTACAGTAAATATCTATTGCCCATGAGACGACATTAATATGGCAACTCTGTGCTCTCTGAGCACTTTTATTCCAATATAACCATTATGCCAATTCGATGGTCATGTTTCGCACAGTATTGAAACTATAGTGGAAAAATGGAAAGAAAATAATTAAAATGGCACTCTGAAAAGTAAACTCTAATTGGCAAAGTGCCAAAATTGATTACAGTTAATGTTCAGTAGGCATGTAATCATTGTACAAAGTTTGAATACTTTCTCACAAGCATCAACAAAACTATTGCAGAAAATGTTGAAAATGGACCCAAAATGGCACTATGGAAAGCACACTTTAATTGGCAATGTGCCCAAAATCGAATCACTTCGGTGTCGCATCATACCATATAGTTGTGTAAAGTTTGAATGAAATCAGGCAAAGCGTAAAAGCTCTAGCTTGTCCGGAGACAAACATACATACAAACGAACGAAACACAAGGCTTTCGCTTCAGCTCCTGAAGCGACGCAAAAATGGTTTTACATTGTGTAGGTCTCTAGTTCGCAACCATCAGGTTGATTGCTAATTATGAAGTAGGTTTAAGCAAGTTGCACTTGATAGGTTTTAGTTTGTCCTCAGTTAAGCAAGGGGCACAACTGGCCTTGTGAACATTTTGGCCGCTTGTTTTTGTTTGGTTTTTTGTTTGTTGTTTTTTTTTGTGTGTTTTTTTCATTTCTGCGGCGTCTTCGGCGTCTGCAGCGTCTTCCACATGCAGTGGCAAACAAACAGCTACGGGCACATGTACATCAAGTCAACATTGGCGCGGTACATTATCAGTGCGTGTTATTTCATACACCGCCTGTGGGTGCAACATGCGTGAAATGTGCGTTGTACTCACGGACAACTTTCGTTGCATGTACTGTGTGACTCCTAAAACATGGCATCTCTACGTTGATGTACTGTCTATTTACAGGGGAAACAACACTGCATTAGTACTGTATCTGTACCGACAACATGTGGTTAAAACCTTTGTATATACATAGGGCAGTTGACGTAAGGTCTCCATATTCCCTACCTACGGATAGACGACAGCTGCATAGGCCGTAATTGAAGTTTTGGCATGCCAAACTTCTTCTGTGGCAACCGTAGTGCCTGAAAAATAACTAGGTTTCCTGCAGTGAACTCACTGATCGTCACGGTCTCTATAAGTTTTTGGCAGTAGCCTGGCAGTAGACTAACCGTGCAGCCTAATGTACCCTAAGCATTACACACACATTGGTTGGACTTGTTGTTTACCATTTTGTTGGATTCAGGAGCCAGTACACTCAGGGTAGTCCAGAATCGCTGCAATTTCCTTGCTGGACAGTCAGCAAGTAGCGCTAGGGAATAGGCCCCAAATGTTTTTGTCTCCGGTGTTAACTGGTCAACCTCCCTCACCGTGGACCCTTGACCGGCGTGACTGTGTATAGGGGACTCCCAAAGTACTGCGTATTAACACTGCTTTCAAGCCCTCCGGTCGAGGTGGCCTGTCGTGAAACCCAGGGTTTAGACACCATCCGTACAGTGGTTTTTGGGAACCTAATCTAGCGGTGTACGTGTGATAACGAGGATACACCACGAGCGGTAGACAATGGGAACCACAGGATCGCGATCGTGCCCTGAGCACCAGTTTGTTGATGTTTTGTTGAGAAATTACCTTGACTTTGATGTCTCCCTATGCTTATAATGTGTATTGGAATTCCAACCAATACACATGTGTATGACAGCATATTTACAGCGTTTGTGTAGCAACAGTGTACTAATTAACATAGTTTGGAATTCATTTTTGATAGAAAATATTTGTAAATTATCAAAGAAAGGAAACCATAGATAGATTTTTGTTGAAGTTTTGGAGAGGATGGTATCTTTTCTGTATCTTTCTTTTCTGTATCTTTTCTGTTATTTTGAAATTTCATACCTTCAATTCAGACCATCTCTATAGGCACGATAAGATAATTTTCCAGTTCCAAATCGTAATAAAGGGACCACTTCAAACTATTTTGTTAAATGTAGATCTATGCGTGTTTGTTGGAATAATCTTAGGTTCGTGTATGTTTAGTGTATAACATATGACTGACATACATTCAATATCCACTTACAATTACAATGAGTTATAGTAAGTTAGCAATTTTAAGGCTATAATCATGCAGCAATGGCGCATTTCTGCCAACAGAATGAAAAATGCTAGTTTAAAATGCAGCACGTTTTGATAAGGCGATGGTATAGTATTTATGATCATGCACTACAATCACTTTAGAGTTATGTGTTGCTGTCAGCACTTGTTTTCAATACGAATAGCTGCGTCTTCCAACCAACGACACTCGCGCCAATATTACGGATACACTGTTCTGCTGGGTGCATCATTTTGGAAGAATGTGTCTTAAAACAAATTCAATTGAAAAAACGTCTACTTTTTTGTAGGCACTATCGAGAGCTCGTGGGGGGTGGGGGGGGGGTACTTCGGGGGTGAATGGGTAGGGGGTGCCACTGAAGGTCCAAATCATACCCCTTAGTGAAACCAGTGAGACTATGAAAATGATACCCCTAGTGAAGCCACCGGATGAAAACAATGGGGTATTATCGCAAGGGGTATTATTCTATGTGATACTGTAATGAAAACAAGATTTTCTACAACTTATATTTACCTTTTATGCTTTTTTTATGGCTCAATAATGCAAAATCACATGAAAAGAAAGCCAGATATTGAACCTCGAGATTGATCCTCCCTTAGTGAAACTGGCTGGAATGTTGAAATCATGATGTCTACTGAAACTGAGTGGTGGAAAAGGTGACCCCTAGTGAAACTGAGTGGTGGAAAAGGTGAACCCTAGTGAAACTGAGTGGTGGAAAAGGTGCCCCCTAGTGAAACTGCGGAGTTGAAAAGGTGACCCGTATCATGGCACATGCCGTATATACTATAGGGCGACTATGGAAGTACCCCCCCACCCCCACCCCAAGATCGAGAGATTCACAGCCCGAATTTGGTGACCTTTGGTGAATATTGCTCGAGCTTTGATTTAATTATAATGGCCTGTCCATTGAGATGAGTAGCTCCATATATAACAGTCCAATATATGTTGTTGGCAGATATTAACCGTCAAATGTCTCATCTTTCATCGGTGAAAAAATATATGATAGTTCCAAGAATTGTTTTATTCAGTGACAGAATCCGCCGGCCTCTTCGATTGGTAAAGGATTGCCATGCAATCAAAGAGCTTTAACAATCTCTGATGCAATGAGGTAGGTCGGTAAGAGCATGTAACTCCCACGTTAATTTTTTCCCTAGCTGCCACCAATGCGGTGTTTGGCACAAACCGCCGGTGGTCTCAAAAGTCCGGGTGTTGTTTCATGGGTCAGCTGTGGTCAACTGTGTCATCCTGGTATTGTAATGTAATGTAAATCTACTGTTAGCATTGAATTATCTTGACTTCTGTTAGCATCGACTACTGTGACTACTGTTAGCATCGAATTACCTTGACTTTGATTTCCCCCGATGCTTATACTTATACTTCAAACTTTGTTTCTACTGACTTATTATTGTGCATCAAGTGAACAAACTATCATCCTCAGCTCTCATCTCCAACACATGTCTCTTTATTTATACATAAAACGTTAGTGTGTCACTCACAAGAGAGTGGGGCACATTTGTTGTTCCATGGTCTACTGTCCATATGCTCTGTCAACGCTATACATGTATAATGTGAGTGATTAGGACTAGATTATGTACCTAAAGTTTCATGAACATTGAACAATAGAAGCAATTCATGGAATGTGAACATTTGCAAATGAATTTGCATATTTAAAACTATGTGTAACTGAATTGAGCACACAAGTTAGAGAATTAGATCTGGGAAAGGGACAGGACACCTGTGAACAAAATTCGTACAACACCACTCCTACCCAAGACCGCCTCCCAAGAAAAGATTGATGAAGGCTGTCTGTACAGCTCTGAAAATTATACATTGTACATTGCATGATGTTGGTAAGGTTCATATTGTATAATGTTGGTAATGTTCAAGACTTGGTTGTGCTATTCTTGATAATTATTTATGAGTTAAAAACCACCATTTTGGACAGATGCACATGATATTATGGACAGTTGGCCATTATTCAGGTCATCAACAATAAACACAACTGTATAAAAGAGGCTGATATTCAATAGTTACTGCGTATACATTTTACTTGGTAATTCATTTAATCTCAACTTAACATTCTTAAAGCGTACAAATCATTGTTGATTTTTTTTTTAATTATACATCATATATATTTTATAGGTCATGCAAGTAAGTTGCTTCCGCTTGCAACAAATAAACAACTAACATACTTCCGGTGTCAAGATTTTTTTATCATTATAATGACTATGAATACTTTAACATCCCAACTACCAGACATAAGACATATAAAAGGATGACCAAACATAATAATTTACATAGCACACTGGTCAACATGGACGTATCAAGAATATGTTCTCAAAAATATAACGATATCGGAAGGATAATGTAGCATTATCTTGTCACCCAGAGTAACAAAGTGTTTGTCTATTGTTTAGCTTTTCGACACCTGGATGCAACTCACCTGGATGACCTTTTAGTGAATATGGAAAATGCGTTTATTGCAAAGTCATACTCTTATATAATTGAATGATACTCCTATAAAAGATAAAATAAACAACATCGTGCATGAAGAACCCCACCGCTATGCTACAGTGTAGTGTAATCCTGTACTTTTTTCTTGGTTTAAAACATATTTATTTGCTATACGAATACAACAAGGAGATTGGGCAACAGCTAAAAATGCGATTAACGCCCTCTCTCGTGGAAAAAAACAAAAAAAAAAAAAAACAAAGAAACAAAAATACATAAAAGAGAACAGCTTACACTCACACATTCATACAAACCGATTGTACATAATATAATAGTGTCAATTCAACAGAAATTTTATCACCAGTAATGCCAAATCTATCATTTATTGTTTCAAATAAATCTATTCTCATGTTGTTGTATAGAGGGCATCTTAAAAAAGTAATGTTCATTGCTTTCCAAATTATGCCCACAAAAACAGGCTGGCGAGTTAACAACATGTAGTCTATGCAAATGATGATTAAGTTTACTACACTGCATCTGCAATTGAGCATGTATGATATTGAATTTTCTTTGTCCATGATTATACAATTCAGGACTTTTATGATTTATAAATTTATTAATATATTGTTTATTTCTCTGATTAAGATCAGTATTATTCCAGAGCCGAATAGAACTTGGTATAAAACTGTTTCGAAATGTTTCTGTTCTCGCCCGGACACTAAAGTAATTATTTGGGTTTCTACTATTTTGTCTCACGCTTCCTATTGTATTAGGAAGTAAATGTTGTAAATAATCCGGCACCTCCTTATTAATAATTTTTACTAAATGTTTTAGTTTTAAGTAATTTCTTCTCTCCTCTAAGGAAAGCCAGTTACATTCTTTATATAATAATGCATGACTCGTGCCTTTCCGGGCACCAGTAACTATTTTTGCTATAGTATGCTGAACTGTCTCGAGCCTGTCGGAATCGAGTCTGCTACAGTTGTCCCAAATGTGGCAACCATACTCCAACTTTGGTCTTATAAAAGAAAAATAAATACATTCAATTGTTTTTCTATCTAAGTCGTGTTTAAGTTTTTTCAGCACATCTACCATGGGAGAAATGCTGTTTAATAGATTTTCTATATGATGGGACCAAG